>JARHVA010002409.1:1640000-1982500 GCA_037957365.1 Torreya grandis
TCAATGCAGTGACCTATTTTTATCTTTATATTTTTAACTCAAGGTTTCTATCATAATTTTTATCGGAAGTTTTCACATATTACTCTATGAATTTGTTTTTGTTGTTATCATTAGGGGCAATGCATATTAAATTCATTTTCCCATCATTTAATGATATTCGGGGTTTCATTTACAACTATGATCATAAATTTGGATTAAGAAGATCATCTAATTTAATCATTAATACAATCAACTGTCAAATAGATATTAAGAAGTATCTGCAACATGTCAAGTCTTGTAAAAGAGCTAGTTTATGTTGTAAGGGTTTAAACAACATATAGTTAGCAATAAAATTACCTTTAGTGTACATATTTGGGTTCCTCTCTAAAAGTTATGTAGTTTTTTTAAAAACGAATGTAATTTTGAGTTCGTGTGTAAAAGATATGGCCTCCAAAAGTTAAAGGACTTCTCATAGTTACAAAACTACCAGTTTATGCAGGAGGCAATTTTGAAACAACCTCAATGATTTCACCATACATAAAGTGACAATTTTACTTGTAAGTAATGCATATGAAGTTTAACAGATAGAGAAATTTTGGGCTTCAATTTCTAACTCTTTTGACTTCTTATTCAATTCTAAGGAATGTTTATTGTGCATTTATGAGCCCATGGGGGTTCAAAGGAAGGTCATTTAGTAAATTCATTAATTTATTGGTTGCTTAAATGGATTCTATTAGTGTTGAGTGGATTTAAAATAATTGATCAAAGATGTGCAGTTGATATCAGAGGAAACACATTGAGTGAATGGGAGCTACTTGAAGTGCAAAGAAGGTAGTTAAGCATTGAGAACCTCTGAGTTAAAGACTACATTGTTGAGATGGTTGAGCTTTGTAGTCTCTCTTACTAAAGAAGCAAATTATCAACAAAAAAGTGCAAAGATCATTACAAGAGTAGGATGCTTTTGGATATTGGTTTCCTTGTAAGCCCAAGAAAGAAAACATTTGTAAACTGTAAAACATAGTGGAGATGAAGAAACATGGATTCACTCTTATAGAGTTTTATTACATTGAGTTTTTACTAGGTATATCTTACTATCTCTTTTTCACGCAGTGTTTGACTTTGTTATTTGCATGTTTTAATATGATACAACTAGTCTAACACATTAGAAACTTTAGAGAAATAAATAATAATTTTACCCAAGCATAGTACTTTTTCATAAAAGGTAACAAACTTCACATTCATTTTACACTTCTATAAAATGACACTGAATTGAAGTCATTTATGGAGTAGTAGCATGTTGAAGATCTGAACGGTTGTATGTAATGTATGTAGCATGTGAGAATTACATGTGAAGGGTTGTATAGTAGAGATATATGTCGATGATGATAGCTAGAGGGATATAATACATCTTATTATAGCATTTTAGTGGTTGTTTTAAGGCATAAAACTTGGGTATAAACCCTTATTTATTATAGGATTCATGTTTTTGAAAATTAGAGTGAAATATCCACTGAGTTTATAGATTATATTGGTATTAAAAAAATTGCATTGAAAGGACTTTCTAACACATTTATGAATTGTGTTATATACTTTTAGGGACAAGGAAGTGCATGTTTCTTGGTTGCAAAAGTTCAACCATGAGTAATATTTTGAAGAGATAAAGGCTTCAATAGCTTGAAGATACAAACTAAAAAACTCAAGAGGAAAACTTTGAATTAAGGAATAAGTGGCAGCACATGCTAGATGACAATCAAGACATGAAAGATAGATTAATAATCCATGGATAATTTTTCATGGGTATCATTGAAGATTTGCAACATGAGCTGAAAACCAAGGAAGAAATGTTAGAAAGGTTCCAAAATGAGGGTGAAGGAATGAAGTAGAGAGAAGATTCTAACATGAAAAGGAGATATACTCTACCAAAGATGCATAAACTCTAATTGAGGTATGTAAAATAAGCATTCAAATATATTATCTTTCTTCCCATCAAGATATATATGTTTCTTTTGGTGAATTTGAGATGCATTCTAAGGTATTTGGCTGGGTTATGAGGGAAAAAGCCTTGGCATCAATGGTTAGTGAATGAATAATACCGTGAAGGTTAATAAAAGGCATAAATATGTAGGTTTTGGATATGTTGATAGTAAATAAAGAGTTTTATAATGCTATAAGATAATTGAATCAAGGAATGCTTCCAAAGACAAAGAGCCCAAGTTATTATCCCTACAAAACTAGCCCATCGAAGGTAATAACATCATTTATTTTTTTAAATGTAATGAGTTTTATTATAAAAATAATGGGTAGGTCTCTCATGAATAGGAAGGTATCACTGTACCACCTCAAAAGGCCAAATACGAATCTCAAAGAAGAGGACAACAACTCTATGAAGAAGGAGATATAATACTATCACTCTATGACCATGTGAGTGAATACAAGTTGGAACTAAGAAGGGACAAATTTTAAATAATGGGAAGAACTTAAAAGAAGAATGCAAATCATCTCCAAAAAGAGATGAACATCCCAAAGGAGGAGGTAAAACATTAATATTTCATCATGTTTTTATAATGGGCAACCCAAGAATGATGGAAGGAAAAAATCTTCCATTTATTTCCTTCAAATGTAATAAGTTTGGCCATGTAGTAAATAACTATCGATATACATATCCATGTTATTTTTTTGGAATGAATAACCATTATGTGGTTATGTGTTTAAAAAGGAAATCCATACAAAAGAATCTAATGTCCTTCAAAAAGGAGGATGAAAATTGTAAAGATCACTCTCCAAATTAGAATGTGGAAAAGGGAAATAAGGGAATGTTGTCCATTAGAATGAGGAAGAATCATTGCATTCATTACAATATGAGTGGGCATTAGCATGCAAAATTTTGAGAACTTCATCCACAAATTTACTTATAAGGAATTGTAAAGAGCATTTTGAGAATGAGTAGGCTACTAAAATCAAGAGGAAATTTGTTCAAGCACATATAAAATAAGAGGTAGAAAAGGAAGAAGCCCACATATCTAAAGAAGAATCCATGAAGATGGATTATCCAATAAAAGATTACTCATCACCATTTTCAAGAGGTAATCATGGCAAGAGATCAATCTTAAGAAGGTTAATTGTAAGAGTCAGATTTTTATTTGCATCTAATTTAAGATCTATCTAATGTGGAAACCATCAAGAGGGAGCATCCCATATAGAATTATTCATCACCATTGCAAATGGGTAATGGCAAGAACTTATTATAGAGTATTTACATATCTAGGATGTTGTTTAAAATACACATGTAAGTATATCAAAAATGCATGTTCTATGCCATTTTTGAAAGAAGCAAGCTAAGCTTATTTGTATAAACAAATATGGAGGAATTTTTTTCATTAAGATTGGATTATAGATCAGTCATATATTCAGTTTAAAATGCACATGAATGAACAACCAATTACATAAAAAGTTGTATCATTTTCATGTTTATGTCAATTTTTAAGTTTCCATGTTTTTTTAAACAAGTTCTTGTAGAATATGACAATATGGGTAGAGGAGGCACTATACGTTGAGATAAATCTCCAAGCATAGGTTGAAGGCCAAGGTATTAAAAAAGTGGAAACATGCTGGTTTTATTTTCCTCCCCATGCATTTTTAGGATCACATCATGTGTAGCATGTCTATTTATTTATCAATGTTATAGCATGAATTAGAGAACTGACATGATTTTAGCATGGAAAAATCAACCAATTTTCATAAATCAGAACTATTATATCATTCCTTTGCTAATTTTGGTATGTATATTGTAACTTTAAATAACTATAATAAGTTTGTAGCATGTTTATTAATTTTTATGTTCATGTGTAATAAGGTTGCAATAAGTTATGCAAAATAGGTTTTTATATGACAAAAATTGGTATGGTATGTTTTTTAGAATCTTATAACATGCTCATGAGCCCAAAGGTTTTTACATAAAGGAAAAAGACTTGGCATAACATTAGGGCATTTCAATACAAGGTGAGAAGTGAATCCATGGCAAGTAGAACTCCATAATAAGACTGTACTAGTTGTAATGGTTATATGTTTTGATATCTATGTTCCTTCATTGAATATGTTTCATTAGAAAAACTTTTCTTTGGTTTTGATGCAAAGTTTTAGTTTCAAGATATGGGAAACCTTGTAAATGGAATTGCATGTTTCAATCTCTGTATGTTAAATTGTTGAATTGTAAGACCCAAGTTAAGGGAAAATTATAAAAGTAGTGATATGTTGTAATGCCACATACATATTGCAATATTTTTTCTTCAATTTTTGAAATAATTATGAGTATCAAGGAGGATGTTGTATAAGCATCTCCTTATGGAGTTCTTAATCTTAACCTAAAATCATATGTATTGTAACAAAGGCACTAAGAGTAGATCAAAGACACTAACGGGTGAAATAAGGTCAGTTGGTGGATATTGGAAGGAGTCATGGACTCTTTATCATCTAAGGTTTATAATTTTCACATTTGGGTAGTCAATTTCCAAGAGAGAGGAAGAAGGTATAGTCTAAGAGGATGATAAAACTGGTATTCTAATTTAAAAATATAAGGTGAATCCTTATTTTTTATGCATAGAGATTTTTTGGGACCAAAATACTTACAATTTTGGGTGTATGATCATAAAATTTAGATCAATAAGATCATATAATTTAGTCATTAAGATAATTAATTGTTAAATACAGGTTAAGAATAATTCACAAGATGCGAAGTCTTGAATATCTAGTTTTTATTTTAAGGGATTGAAAAATATATGGTTGGAATATAAATCACCTTTACAACACATATTTAGGTTCTTCCCAAAAATTTATGCAAGTTCAAAAAAACAATGTGTGATTTCAAGTTCATATGCAAAATTTATGGCCTGTAGAAGCTAGAAGACTCTTCATGTTTGTGAAATTATTAGCTTATGTAGATGGCAGTTTCAAAAACTAACTCAATGATTTCATAACTATCACAATGGTTTTAAATGTCATGTGGTGGTTTCAAAACTGACCTAGTGGTTTTGACTTACATAAAGTGAAAATTATTCCAATATGTAACACACATGAAGTTTAAAGGATAAAAAAGTACATGGGATTTGGTTTGTGAATCTTGTGATTATTGTTTGAGCCTAATGAATGGTTCATGTCCATTTAGAAGCCCATGGGAGTTCAAACAAAAATCATTTAGTAGTGTCATTCATTGAATCTCTAAGTAGATTCAATTAGTGTTGAGTGAGTTCAAGAGATTTGATAAAAAATGTGAAGTCAATAACAAAAAAAGCACAATGGGTGAATGGGAGCTCCATGAAGTGAAGAGAAGGTTGTCAAGTGAAAATAAGATTTTATTTAAAGATTACATCACTGTGATGTTTGAGTTCAATAGTGTCTTTTAATGAAGAAGCAAGTCATTCACTAAAAAGTTTAGATATCATTACAAGAGTAGGATGTTATTGTAAATTAGTGTCCTTGTAAGCCCAATAAGGTAAAATACTTATAACTAAAAAACTTAATGGATATGATGAAATGTGGCTTAAATATTCTATAACTTTCTCACATTGAGTTTCTCTAAGGTATGTCTTGTGTAACTCTATTCATGTTGTGTTTGATTTACTTACTTGCATGCTTTTAATACCTTGTAACAAGTCTAACACATCAAATACTTAAAAGAGATTAGGAATAAATTAACCCAAGCATAGTGCTTATTCTTAAAGGTTAAAAAACCTAAGATTAATAATTTACTTTTATAAAATCACATTGAATTCTAGTCATGTATGGAGTAGTAGCATGCCTAGGATTTGATGGGTTGTATAGAATGTAAGTAGAATGTGGAAGTTACATGTGAAGGGTTGAATAATAAATTATATGTTGAATATGATATACAAAGTGATAGAATACATATAATTATATAATTTTAGTGGTTTTTATATGGCATAGAACTTGGGGTCAACCCCTTGTTAAGTAAAAAATTCATGTTTATGAACTTTATAGTGGAATACCCATCTATTTTATGAATAAGGGTAGAGTTTATAAATATTCACATCATCATAATCCTTATATTTTGACATGGTTTGAACTAGTTACTAAGTCGATCAATTGTCAAAATTTTAGATTCATACTATTGGGTTAGCTTAGTAGGTCAATTGACAAGGCACAGTTAATCACTATCACTAGATGCTAGTTTGGGTACAAATAAGTGATGCAATTGGCTTGTTGGTGTTAGTTATTGGAAATTATTAAATATATAATAATTTAAACTATAATTAAATATTTATTAATTAATATTGACACTATAATGTAAGTTATATAAATAAAATTAAAACTGAGTTCAATCTGTGAACAATGAGATTATGGGGACTCCATGATTATCAGAAGTGTCACCATCCATTTGTCACACTTCAAACTTTATTGTAAAATATTTGATAAGAATAGTATTTGTTTAGAACTTAAATTTGTTAAGGCATACACTGTGGGTTATTGTGTTTGAAGTCCACAAGATGCCTTTGGCCTTTCTCACCTTATTCATTAAGTTCAAGGTTTAAAATCCAATAACATTACTTCTATAACAACCATTTTCTTTTCAATTTTAATCTTTTTGTGTATGTTAGATCTCTCTCAACCTATAAGAGATGAATTCTTACATTTTTTAGTTCAAATTATTCTCTAATATAATACATGAGGTGTTTAGTACATATATCTTGTACAAAATTATTTCCATGTCTAAAAAAAGATTTCTTGTTTTCTTCATACAATATCTAATGTGCTTGCTTAACTTTGGTTGAAGGATCTTGTTGAAAAAAGTGATTTATTTCCAATTTTAGTCATGGAATTTGATGCACTTTGTTTAGTGATTTCATAATATTATTCATTGTATAAGAAGTAAATAATTCACATATTAGCGATTGATATATTATGTGTCTTTTAAATCTCTCTTAACATATAAGAGATGATTTGTTTTCATATTTTATTCAAATTTTTATTCTGAACATGTAATAGCTTCCATTATTTCTAATGTCCTTCTAATGACTTAACATGTCATACATGGGAGCTTTCCTTAACACATGTGCACTTAATATGCATCGTGTACCTTTCATAACTCTGCCTTAGCTTTATTAGCCACAACTTGTGGTTAAATATCCTAGTGTTGGTAATATTTATTCCTAATCTTTAATTTTTAAATTATAATTTTTAATTATCTCCAAAAGTAAATGCATGTAATTAATAAAAGTGGTTTAGAGTTTTAAACTCTTAATTCTTATAACATAAGTGACCATTGTGCCAAGTCAAATAAAGTTGCCAATTATTACACTTGTCAATGATTTAAAATATATATTAATAAATTATGGCATATAAAGTTCATACTTCATGGCTTGTTCATGTGAAATTTTTGGAGGATTTTGATAATGACATGTGTCATCTATTTCAATGTCACTCTCCAATGTAATCTCCCCACTTAGCCTTGAGTAAAATTTCCTCTGTGAGGTCCATAGACCCATAAAAATATATAATTTACCATAAAGTGAAAAAAATGAGGGAATAAACCATAAGGCTTAAATCATTGATGTGACCTCCGTCGATAACATTACAAACATAACCATTGATTTTATGCATCACTGCAATGTATTTTTCATAGTTTTAAAATAATTTTTACCCTATTTATAGAGTCATATATTTACAAAGAAAATTTTAAAAAAGACTACATATATACTTAAATGCCAATGCAATGTCACTATTTTAAACATGGTTAATTTCAAATTTATCTAAATAATAAAAATGTGTCAATAAGCGTATACACATAATTACTTAGCTTTAACTATTCAATTTTCATTATACATTTTATAGATTAATTTATTGTAAACTATTTTATAACTTAATTATTTTTAAATTATTTTTGTGTGGATGTAAATATCTTAAACCTTATCTTATAAAACTTTGAGATGTATTAGTTTTATTCTGGTTATTTTTGGAATCCCATTTAAGTGTTCTAGCTCTCTTAGTGAATGCCAAATAACTTATGGGGATCACATGGTTAAATTGACAAGGTTATTTTTAATTTAATTTTAAATTTACTTATATTTTAATAGTGGTGCAGATGTGGCCAAGATTACCAGTGAAAGGAATCTTTCACCTATGTAGGAATTTAATTTATATATCAAAGTCACAAGATATTCTTAGATTCCAATATTTACAAAGGGGCACTCAACTCCATTACTTCATAGGGTATTCATACCTCTATTTGACACAAAGGCTAAAATCCTTCTTAAATCCCTTTGATCTATTTCCCTCACTCTAATTCAAGCCTTTTTTTATAGAGTTTTCATTCCAATCTTTGCATTTATTTTAAATGTCTTTGACCTTCTAACTAACTAATCTTCATCTTTCTAACATCCAAACTTTACAAAAATTATTTGGTGGTCTGAATCCTCCCTTGGATATCCATTCACTATTGTGTCCATAAAGAATGGATAAGTGTCTCTTGTAGGCCCACTCTAGATGTAGCCTATCCTTTTATGGACCTCAAACCCTATATTTTTTATAATTACTAAAATAAATCAATGTGCATTATATTTTTACAATTATATCCTTTGTGCACTCATGTCAACCATGTAAGTATCTTGGACTAGTTCAAATGACTAAGTGTAGGTCCATACAACTAAATGTTCTACTCAATCTGACTTCTTTAGGTTCTATGTTGAATGCTCTATGTATTGATTTTATTCCCCTATGCATTGGTGTTCTTCCATGCATGCATTTCAATTTACTTGGTCCCACATAACCTATACAATGAATTGTGTTTTTTTTGCACCATTTGTGCGCTTCCCACATCTTCTACAATTTCACAAATTATTATTTGGTACCCAATTCTCCCTTGCCTATTTGTACACCATTGCACTCCAAAACTTATAATCAGTTTATTCTTCCAAATTTTGCACAACTCTTGTCCACCTTTCCTTTAGCATAAGTAAAATATTGCATAGTCTAGAAAGCTTTGAACTCCTACATTATGTGATTGTGCACTAACAAAGTTGGCTTATTCTTAGAATGACTTGACTCTATTTTTGGGTTGATGTAATATTGTAATTTCACCTAGGATTCTCTTACATTAGACTCCCCTAGTAATTAAAATGTATGATCCTACTTACAAGTAGGGTTGAGTGGTATAACCACTTTTTAGGCTAACTTCCAAGGCCATAGTGTTCCCTTTCATCTTTTTTCTTTGCCTAAGCAGGCTTACTCTGTGCTTCCTCCTCCAAATATTCCTTGGATCATGAAACCATCCTCCTCCACTTAGTTCATACACCTTCTCTCCTACTTCTATTCCTCTTCTCCTTCTCCCTCTTGA
Organism: Torreya grandis; assembly: GCA_037957365.1. Classification (NCBI taxonomy): domain Eukaryota; kingdom Viridiplantae; phylum Streptophyta; class Pinopsida; order Cupressales; family Taxaceae; genus Torreya; species Torreya grandis. The sequence continues at coordinate 1,649,326 of JARHVA010002409.1, forward strand.
ATATCTATGCCCACTTTAGTTTATATACCTTCATTTAGCATTTATAACACTTTTGCTTATATGTGTGCCATACAAGGATCTTCTATGCATTTTATTGTTATCCTCTTATCTTCACTCATATGGGATTAATCCCAACAACTTATGTCAACCTATGACAGGGATTTTTTCAAATACCCTTCTTGTGTGCTTCTATCCATCCTTATTCTATGTGAAATTTATTTCTTAGATTGTGTATGCCACCATGGGGTCCAATGAAATATATTCCTATTGATTCCTTTATCCACTTAATTTTTTATTGTGCACCCAGTTTATCACCCTTGGACTGATGTTTAAATGAGTTTCTCCTCCTTGCTCTCTTCCTTTTTTTCATCAACTCTGGGCTGATTTTTGGATGCCATACTCATTTATAATAAATTATTTGTGTCCTATGAAATGAATATCAAAATCTCATTAGTTTTGGTTTGATTTATTTATTCACTCTTTTCTTTCTTTGATTCTTCCTGAACACTTATGAAAGTAGTTCTTGTATCTCATGCTCTTTCATCTCAATCCCTTGCCTCCATAGAATATGTTTTACCTTCTTGGTGCAATGCACATATCTTCCCATTTACCTCTATTCATATATAAATTTATTCTATGTATTTATGTTAGTCCATTCCAACACCATTATTTCTTCCTCTTCCTTATACAATTATTATAATTCATGACAAAATACCTTGTTGTCCTTAGGACAAGCCAGGCTCAAGTTTGGGATGATATCCTCTCTCCATCCTTCTCCATTTAGGATTCAAAATTATGCCTCATGAAACCAAACTTGCACTCATTTATTTCTTCTTGACCTTGATGCATCCTACTAGGCATGATTATTTTGATTTGTTGTTGTTGTTGTTGTTGTTGTTTATGTAATGCTCTTACATAACATTCACCTTTTGGATTCTGCTCACTCCAATTCTTTCTTCTTCTAGAATGTCATTAGACATTTGTGTCTCTACCAACTACCTCACATTTGTTACCCTCCTAGTCTACATTTTCACACAAGGTAATTCTTCTTATTTCCTTTGGTGCATCCTCAATCATTTTCACCTCTGCTAGCTAACTCATGTTCAATTCTCTACCAACCTTGACTTGCAAACAAGGTAACTCTTATTTACTTCTCTTAAATATTTTTGGTTACTTACTTTGTTTATGTTTATGTATATATTAATCACATCTCGTTGGTTATTCAAAAAAAAAAAAAAAACATACTTTCATGCTTATCTTCTACCTTATTTTTTTGGGGTGTTTTATACGGGTCATTCTATTGATCTCCTTATGTTCTTCTCCTAATTGATGCCATTTTTAGAATTCAAATATTCATGGGACCCATTGGTTCCCATTTATCTCCTTCCTAAAATTTCACCCTTTTTATGTGAACTTGGACTATCATCCACTTTGATAACCCTTTCCCCATTAATTCTAGGCTCAATGGTCCTACCCTTAGTTGACAATGACCCTTCCTCATTTATGTATTATGAATTATTCCTCTTAGATTATCTTTATGTTAATGTTATCCTTTGAAATATATATTGTGCTTTCCACATCATCTCTAACCTGATATTTGCCAACTCCCTCTATCAAATCCGCTCCACTTTTGTGCAAACAAATTTTCAATCTCGTCAACTACAGGGTGACTATTTTCCTTTGTGATGCATCTCTACGGTTTAATTATCCTCTCATGCCTTGGATCCTTGTGCATCACCATATTGTCTTTGGGATAACTTAGGCTTAGTTACATATTAGCCTATTAACCTTTCTTCCTTTGGGCTTTAGGAAATTTCCTCCCATAGCTCAGTTTGTGCCCTTATTCTAGCTCAGTTTGTGCCCTTATTCTAGCTCTTTACCTTTTGACCTCTTGAAGTGTCATGCTCAAAATTTTGTCCTAAAACCCAAGTATAGTATGGAAATTTTTATTTATTTATACTTAAATGAAATTATGTTTAATTATTTAACTATTTTTACCTAACTTCAACATTTTATATTTGTTTTACTTTTATCACTTAATAGTTTATTTTTAGCTGTCATTAATCCAATGTTACTAAAAGAGTGTGACACATAAAAATTATTTAATTTCTACTAAAAGACTCCATAAAATAATGGAATACAAACATATTATGTGAGAGTTAATTTCAATAGTAGTTTATAAAATTAGCTACTTATTGTTCTTATTATTAAGGAAGAGGGACATGTCATAGTAATATGATGTCCTAAGAATAAAGTCTATTGAATTATATTTTATTGATTGAGTAGTTCTAGAAGACATTCAAAAAATCATCTCAGCTCAACACATGTAAGTTATAATAATAGTGAACCAAGGTAAAAATTAATTTAAAATAGGGCTAACACCCTAAGGCTCACCACAGGAAATTCCCTTTTAACCCTTACACAAATTCTACTCCCAAGGGAATGAGAAACAAGGAATGTTAAAAAACTATATTCATCTCGAAGTATCAAACATCAAATAAAATCTATCTTAATATATAGGGATCAATAATTAAGAATAGATTAAATTCAAAATTTATTTATTTACTATTATAAAGTTAATTTGACAAAAACATCTTAAACTAACATGAGAGGTGATGATGAGACCACCCCTAACCTAGCCTATGACCTAAACCCAATTCCATCACAACTTGGGGAGCCTACATATCCACTAATTAGAATTAGGTTCCGATGTAATTCTCTTTTAAAGTGTGATGGGTCCCCTTTGTGAGATGATATCATCAAAAATGATAGGCACTCTAATCCAATAAGGAATAAGTTAATGTAAAGCGAGCATCTAAAGCTCTAGATGTCAAAATGAAACCATACACTCAATAGTTTATTATTGTAAAATGTATTAAAAACTCAAGGTGCACATGCTTATCTAAAATCACTATTGTGTAAGATCTCAAAATGGGATAAAAGTGATGACAAAGGAATCCACATTCCTTTAATCCAACAAGGATATAAGTTTCAATAATATTTGACTTATAATGCTAGTATAAACTCTATCTTGAAAGAGTGTTTTCTATTGATGACCAAGGTCAATATGGGAACACAAAATCTCAATTACTATAGGTACAATAAGGATCACTACCCAAAAAATAAATATAGTCATAACCACCATAAAACACTACATACTATGAAGTTAGAAATTAGAATAAATATAATGAACAAGGAAGGACATTTTAAGAATATGTGCTATGGATAAGCACTCATAGGGTTAGTTGATAATTATCAAGTTAAAATAAGAATTATATAGTTAGTTATTGATGCCCATAATAGGGAAGCATCCTAAGGACCAATTCTTTATGCTTGCACCCACTGCCTAAACTACCTACATATCTGTGACAATCAACTTCATATGCAAAGTCAAGGTCAACTATAGTTTACTCATTACCACAATGAGTTTTAGCTTAAAATTAAAGGCAATATGGCCTTTTTACATCAGTCACATGACTAAGCTAACTTAGTTAACCTGATAGGTAATACTATGGCCACTAGTTGGCACACACATAACTAGGCACTATTAAGAGATGTAAGAACCATAAAAACATATGAGAAAGAAATTATAAACTTAGAAAGTGTAATCAGAGGTTAAACCAAGGACACACTCAACTGATAATAAAAGACCTTCCCCTAAACCTGGTTAAAGAGTAATATGAAGCCTTAATTAAATAAAACATGCTTACTATCTGAATCTTGAACTAAGATTTAAATGTATATCTTAGGTTATAATCATGAAAAATATATAAAAAATGAATTATTTGCAGTGATAACATGTTAAAACATAAAAACACAACTAAAATAATTGCTCTCAAATGAGGCTAGGCACATTAGCTTCCAAGCAAATAAACCAAGTATAACAACATCCTTGAATCAATGTGTGAATAAGGCGATAAATTTTATTAAGTATTAAAACATGTTTTATAAGTTATTTATGAATTTTTTAAGTCATTGAAATATTTGTATTGTGAGGGAAATATAAAATTTATTTAGCATTCCAAAATGAATTTAATGGATGAAAAGTGCCTTACAAAAATTCTTCATAAAACTAGATTCAAAATTACCGTACTAAAAATATCAAAAGTCTATAGCAGATTTATTTGATTATTATACATTAATTTGAATCTATTAAAATTTTTTTACAAATTTTATTTTTATTTATTTTTGTTTTTTTGTAATTTATTTTTGTCGATTCCAAATTGACATTGAAAACAAGGAGGTAAAGAGAATTTTTCCCTGCAATTATCTTTAGGAATTGATTAGAAATGATAATTTTTTATGGGAATAAATATTATTTGATTATTGTTTTCATATTCTACATCCTAATAAAATTAGGTTTTTTTTCTCATATTTTTTTAATTTCTAGTTTAGGTATTTGTTTTACATCAAATCCAAACTAAATTTGGAGAAAAGAAAAGTATTTGAATTTTTTATATTGAAAATGTCATCCAAAATTAGTCAAAATGTTGGTGTATTTATCTATTTTATTGCATTTACTTGTATTTATTATTTTAGTGTACTAATTACTTATTGTAATTAGTTTATTATGTTTATTAATAATTTTCACTAGATAGGATAAACTTGCTTAGCTAGTATTTAACTTAGACACTTATCTTGTTATAATAGAGTTCCACTCCACTATTTAGGGTAAGATATGATAAGATTGTTTAACTAATAGTCAACTTGTGTTGATCATTTACACAAGTTGGACACCTATCTTGTTAGTGTGGAGTTGCACTCCACTATTCATGTAGACACATATCAGTTGAACTACACGTGTTGTGTGAGTTACTTGATCTTTATCATGCACACCTTGCTCAATATAAGCAATGGATATTAATGTATTTCATATTAGATTAATATTGAATTATCAGAGTAATTCATCATATTTGAGTTATTTATTCATTTATGTTATTATCTTAGATATATAGTTATTGTTTATTACTATTACTATTTTATCTCTTATTTATGCTTTCTATTAGAATCATTAGATCCTGTAGCCAATTCTAACATGGTACTAGAGCTATCTTGAATCTATAGATTGCTAAATATTCAAGAGAAAAATATCTAGATATAGGATTGGTTTTTTAATTTTGTATACAGGCACAAATTGGAGTTTTGTGGAGAATTTCTAATCTCATCATTAAGTTCAGAGTGTTTGAGATAGTCAAAATCATATACAATTTTATCCAAATTGGGCACAAGGGTGAAATTGGCAAGGGTTTGATCTAAAAGTACCATGTCTAAATCTAGTGGGTACCTAAAAATCAAATCATTTTTGAGAAAAATGGATCTCATGGTTACATTTAAAAGATGTCAAAACCTACAGATCCATATAAAATTTGTCCAATTTAGACACAGTCACCCCAGAAGATATTTTTTTGCTCCTAGGTATGGTCATATAGACTGTGTAGACCATTTTTTTGGCAGGCCTCATGGATTAGTAGGCAGATTTGAAAGGGCAACTTTGGGAGCCCACCATTTGAACACTAGGAGGTATTTTTGAGCAATTTTTTTTGAAATAACTTAAAATTTTGTGCTCTTCACTATTGTACTTTCATTTTTTTTTCTATATTTTTCCAAAATTTATATTTTTATACAGCAATTCTTGTCCATCCTCATTTTTATAACTTTAGAGGCTCATAACTTTCACATACGACCTTGAATTGAGGTCCCATTTTTTTAAAAAGTTAATATTTTTTCAAGCACAACACATTGGTGCAAAAATTCTTGTAATAAAGTACATATTATTTATACTTTTAGACTATAGGGCCTAAATGAGCTTTTTGTAAACTAGGAAAATCATAATACAACCTTGTAATTGCACTCAATTATAAAGTGCCAAAAATAATTGCTGGGTGGAATAAAAATAAATAATTTAGGAGGGTTTTATGGTGTGTCTTGTACTTTGATTTTTGATTTGTGATAATTTATTTATGATTGCACCATGGGGAATCCTAAGTTCCCACTATTAATAACATACAACTATAATACATGGAAATAAAATGCTTGGAATGCATTAATGATGCTAGGATATAAGCCTTACATAAAAACTCTTCTTACTCCACCTACTGATGCAAAATAATTACAACTCTTTTTCTTTGAAATTACTAAATTAATTAGATGCATTCAGTCTTACATGTCTTTAGATTTGAATTTCCATCTTGACAAATGTACAACTCCAAAAGAGGTTTGGGATAAATTAGTATCATTATTTGGAGAAATAGATGAGGTTTGTGGTTACCAAATTGAAAATGAATTCATTAGTTTAGATCCAAAAATTATGCTACAATACAAGACTATATCACTAAAGTCACAGATCTTTGAGCATAACTTTCTGAATGTAAAATTGATAAAAAGGATATTCAATTGATTTTCAATGCCTTACAAAAATTATGTTCTAAATATTTATCATTTGTCTCTAGCTTTTAGAATCATTAGCTCACATTAGGCACATATTATCAAATGCCACCTTTGAGTTATTCTCTAAGATTCTAATGGGTGAAGAAGAAAAGTTAATAGCTATGGGTCTAATCAAGTCATCCAAATCTCAAGCTCTAGTTGCAAGTTAACCTCAACATAAGCAAGTTTCAACATCAACATCAAATACAAGTTCAATTAAAAAGAAGCAAAATAATTAGAATAAGTCATCGAAAGATAAGAATAAAGGGAAACAATCTTCCTCACAAGGAGATTATAAATCCACTAATAAGAAAGGGGTTTCACAAAAAAGGACTGACACTCCTTGCCCTTATTGTAAAAAGGGGTTTCATAGTGAACAAGATTATTGGAAGAAAGAGATTGATGAACTTAGGGGTCTTTTCAAAAAGAATAACATCAATCAATCCTCTTCAAAGGATTCTTCCACTCCTTCAAATTCAAGGAAAGGGAAATCTACGGCACTAGTTGCATTGACAAACTCTTTCAAGTCATGGGTCATTGACTTAGGTGCTTCACACCATATGGGTTCTGATCAAGAATAATTTTCTAGATCAGAACCAAGTTCCTTGCCTCATATTCTCATAGGTGATGATTCTGAGGTAGATGTTATAGGAAATGGTATAGTTGATGTTGATAGTAGTGTATTTGAGGATGTATTCTATGTGCCAAATTTATCAACTAACCTTATTTCTATCTACCAAATCACTCACTTTGATACTAGTAGGAAAGTTGAGTTTACACTTGATTTTGTATCAATAAAAAAATTAGAGGATAATGCCTTAGTTGTAGTGGGAAAAGTTGACAATAATAATTGAATTTATTCATTCTCCCACTTTGTGCCTTAGTCTTCCTCTACAGATTTTCTCTCACACACCGATTTGTTGAGCAAGTTATGGTATGATCAGTTTGGTCATCTTAACTACTACTATTTACAACAACTTAGTCAATAGGAGATGGTCACATGACTTCCACATATTCAATTTTTAAGAGATGTATGTCATGGTTGTGCCTTAGACAAACATGTAGAGGATAAGTTTGATAAAGGGAAGGCTTAGAGGGCTACACAAGTCCTCAGACTTGTTCATAGTGATTTAGCAGGTCCATTACCTACTTTTTGTTTTAATAAAACCCATTATGTTCTCACATTTATTGATGACTATTCTAGATATACTTGGGTTTATTTTTTGAAACTCAAGAGTGAAGTATCTGATAGATTTATAGAGTTCAAAGCTTTAGTAGAGAAATAGTCTCAGAAGTATGTCAATATTCTCTACATAGATAATGAGAGGGAATATGCAAATAATAAGCTTGAACAATTTTATGTTATTAAAGGAATTGATCTTTAGCATTTAGTTGCATACACACCTCAATAGAATGGTGTAGCAGAGAGGAAGAACAGATTCTTAAAAGAGATGGAAAGTTGTATGATTCATGAAAAATAATTAGTACCTGAGTACTAGGTGGAAATGATTAATTATGCTGCATATATATATAAAATAGAGTTCTTCACAAAGCTTTAAAGGGGATAAAACCTCTTGAAGCTTAGTGTAATAAGAAGCGAGATGTGCATCATTTTAGAGTCTTCAACAGTCTAGTATGGGATCACATACCTTCAGACAAGCATCATGATTTAGAACAACAAAGCCAAACTTACCTATTTGTAGGATATCCTAATGGTGTTAAGGGATATCAACTCATTGATCTAGATTCACATGAGCTCATTATAGTGAGAATTGTTTACTTTGAAGAAAGTTCTTCAGACTTGTATTTTGACATTTCTCATTTTTCTTCCTTAGAAGAATCAAATATTAGTGACGATGATACTCCTGCTTCATCTACTCATAGGGATGATGAGGTAATACCTCCCCAACAGGGTTTAGCAGGACATTTTCCTCCTCCTCCTCCTCCTATAGATCCTCACCCATTGATGCCTTTGTGGGCTAGATAGACTTTGGCAGATGTAGAATCTATTGTTAGGGATCCATTAGATAGAAGGAGAACATGGTCACAACATGATCTTCCACATTCCTACATTGCCATAGCTTCTGATCCACAATATTTTCAAGAAGCCAAAGGGACAGTTGAGTGGGATTTAATGATGAAAAAAGAGTATGACTCATTGATTAAGAACAACACTTGAGATCTTATTCCTCTTCCTAAGGGAAGAAAATTAGTATGATGTAGGTGGATATATCAGACTAAGTTTACAGTGGATGGAAATATTGATAAGTATAAAACATTTTTAGTAGCCAAAGGTTTTTCCCAAGTAGAAGGCATTGACTATATAGAAACCTTTGCACCTATTGCTAAGATGAATGTTATTCACTTGATACTAGCTATTGGTGCAACTCATGGTTGGGCTGTACATCAGATGGATGTGAATAGTGTATTTGTTCATGGGGATCTTCAAGAGGAGATTTATATAAAATAGCCATAGGGGTTCATTTAGGATTCTTTATTGGTATGATTCTTGAAGAAGTCTCTCTATGGTCTAAAACAAGACCCTAGGGCTTGGTATTATAAGATGGACACATTTCTTCTCTCCATTGGGTTCTCAAGATGTCACTTAGATACGAATGTCTATATTTTAGGGTAGGAGGATTCACTATTATACTTGGTAATCTATGTTGATGATCTCATTATTATAGGGAACACAACATCCATCATCAACACCATTAAAAATATACTTCATGATAAGTTTTCTATGATAGACATGGTATTATTGCATTATTTTCTTGAGATTCAGATAACACAGTCTTCTTTCAGGATTACACTTTCACAGCTTAAGTATGCCATGGACTTGTTATCTCAATATCACATGACTGATTGTAGGTCTACACCAACTCTTTTTTTATCTGGAGTTAGACTAGAGGTTCATTGTTCACTCCCTTAGTTGATGCCACATTGTATCATCAGCTTGTAGGAAGCTTCATCTATCTAACTCATACGTGACCTAACATTTTATATGTAGTTGGCATGGTTTCACGCTTTATGTAGGCACCACATGAGCTTCATTAGAGAGCCACCAAGAAAATATTGAGCTACATTCAAGGCACTATCAGATACAAGATTCACTATACAGTAGGTACAATTTGAGACTTGGTGGGATACATAGATTTTGATTGGATTGGTGATTATGATGATCGTAATTCCACTTTTGGTTACGGATTTCACTTCATATGCTACCCCATTTGTTAGTAGAGCAAGAAACAAAATACTATTGCTCTTTTATCTATAGAGACTAAGTATTATGGTGCTATTAATGCCACTATTGAGGCTATTTGGCTTCAAAATATTCTCACTGAGCTTGGTGTTCCATTTTGAAAGCAATCAGTCACCTACTGTGATAACTAGAGCACTATCCAGATTTTAAAGAATCTAATTCATCATCAGAGAACCAAACACATAGAGATCTATAAGCACTTTATTAAGGAGATAATTCAAGCAGAGATCATTGATCTTCAATATTATCCTATGGAGGAATATATTTTAGATATTTTCATCAAACCTTTCACTAAGAGCAAGTATCTTCACTTGTGATCTCTTTTGGGGGTGTAGGACATTATTTCTTCAGGGGGGTCTCTTCGACCTTCATTTTGAGGAGTTTTTTTTTTTCATTTTGGTTTTCTCCTTTCCTCATCTATTTGTATAAAGTACCTAATATGGCTACACATTGTTGAGATTCTTATCTGCATATCCTTACCTAAGGTTCACTTATTGGGGGGGGGGTGTTGGTGAATTTATTTGCTTTATTACATTTAATTTAATTTATTATTTATTATTTTGGTGCAGTAATTACTTATTGTAATTAGTTTATTATGTTTATTAATAATTTACACCAGATAGGACAAGCTTGCTTAGCTAGTAGTTAACTTAGACACTTATCTTATTACAATGGAGTTTCACTCCACTATTCAGGGTAAGATAGGATAATATTGTTTAACTAATAGTCAACTTGTGTTGATCATTTACACAAGTTGGACACGTATCTTGTTAATGTGGAGTTTCACTCCATTATTCATGTAGATAGATATCAGTTGAACTACACGTGTTGTGTGAGTTCCCTGATCTTTATCATGCACGCCTTGATCTATATAAGCAATGGCTATTTATATATTTCATATCAGATTAATATTGAATTATCAGAGTAATTCATCATATTTGAGTTATTTATTCATTTATGTTATTATCTCAGATATACAATTATTGTTTATTACTATTACTATTTTATCTCTTATTTATGCTTTCTATTAGATTCATTAGATCTTGTAGTGAATTATAACATAAAAAGGATGGTTTTTGATGGAACTAAAAAGTAACCATTTTTATTTTTGATATTTTGAACACTAAAAAATTAGTTTCAAGTCTTGGTTTTGGTAAATTCTCAATTTAGGTATTTATTTATGTCAATTTCTAAGTGGTAGTTTTAAAAAGGTTTAAAATGGTAAAAGGTACTAAAACTTGTTTTCTACACAAGGAAGGTGTTTAATTTAAATTTATCTTGGGCTATGTAGTTTTTCTAGGCTTACAAATTATGATTAAAAAACATATTAATCATATCTTAGTGTAAATCAAATAAGTGCTTATTTCTAAATCTAGTTCATCTAAACTAGTTGATTTTAGTTAATAATATATTCAATATTATTCAATATTGAAACAATTATTTATCATTTTCTCAACAAGTTTTCCCTAGGTTATTTGAATTCAATTTAAAACATATGGTATACAATTTGAATTTAAAGTGAACTAGTTACTTATCATCATTCTAGGTTTTCTTAGCTATTATGATGCCTTTGGTATTTGGTCAACATTAAAAACATTACAAACTATTCAATATTAAATGCAATTCATTTATTTATTTAACATTATTAAATAGGTAATTTATTTAGTTATTATAATATCATAATATTCTATAGGTTAGGAGAAACATCAATAATTTTTTTTAATTCCTATTTTTTAAAATTTATTATATAAGTAAGTGTGTGTGTGTGTGTGTGTGTGTGTGTGTGTGTGTGTGTGTGTGTGTGTGTGTGTGTGTTTAAGTTAAGATAAATACATATACAAAAGCTTGTTAAAAATCAAATAAAAAATTGTAAGCAATTTTTATTTTTTCAAAACAAGTTAAAATATATAAGGATCTTAATTCGAGAGTAAACTTTACTTTAAGCGGATCAATTAGTAAATTAAAAGGCTCCTTAGATGGAGTTAACTAAGAAAATTTATCTTCTTATTTTTCATGGAGTTTATAAGATTTGAACACCTCTTATATTTTAATTACAATTTCTAGGTTAGTTGTCCAAGTTTAGGAGGAAAGATAAATACAATGTATATAACACAACACCATTCTACTATATTTATAATTAGAAAGTGTGCTTCCTAGTTTTGGGGTAGAGAAGGATATTCATGCATACTTTAAGTACTTGAATTATGATGAATATGAATTATTTTAATATCAAAATATACTAATGATTAAAAATATAATATTCATAATGAATAAGAATATAATATTCATAATGAACAAGAATATAATATTCATAATGAATAAGAATATAATAGTGTTTTAAGCTTATAAGTGTATGTGTATAAGTGTAAGGCTATATATGTATATACATTTACACATGCGTGCATGCACATACACACATACACATGAAATATTAATTAATTTAATTAATAAATTAGAGTTCTAAACTTTTTTTATTTATATTTAAGATACTTTATTGTGAAAAAACTTGTAGTTATTGCATTTGTGTGACCTAGGAGATCCTGAAGCATCCCAACTCCATGTCATCATCTCTACTTGTTCCCTACCTTCCAAGCCTTCCACGGCTTTTCCCTCCTACCAAGACAAAACCCTTAGGTCTTACTCCCCTAAAACTTAGATCACACTGCTAAAGGAAGTCATCTTAAAGGTTGTTTAAAATAAGAAGCCACTCTAAGAAATAATCAAGTTCCACATTCAAAAAAGTTAGGATGAAGTTCCCATAGAGGTTATACTCTATGGACACATTGAATAAAAACTGGTGGATCTATCAGAACACACATTAGTGGGAAAATTATCAGGTGCATGACCATGTTTTAAAACTTGAGAATAATGGCAAGACCGAGAATAGAGGTAAAAATCTTTGGTGATATTGAAATTTCATTCTACAATAGAAGTTTTTTCACCTACCAACAAAGAAGATAAGGACCTGATTTTTATAAATCACTCTTGGTTCCTAGGTCCATATGTTTTCTATTTGAATAACTAGAACTCGAATTTCAACCCTCTTAAATAAACCCCATCCAAAGTGTTAGTATGGGTTTGACTCTCTTTTCTCCCATACACTTATGGCATGAAGATGAATTTTAGGCCACTAAAAATAAGATTGGGATCTAAAATATGTGGGTTTTACCTTTAAAAAAAAATCTTTATTTCTAGATTATGAATGGAAGTCAACCTCATCAAAGGGCTTCCAGAAGTTATCAATCTAAAAATGGGAGATCCAACCTTCTTGAAAAATCTTAGCTATGAGCATATTACATATAAATGTAATTTATCCCATGTATATGGTTATTTTTAGAGACATTTCCCAAAGAATAAGAAGGTAACCAAAAATCATGATGGTTCAAATGAATGGTTTTATCCAGCCCATCGAAGGAAGAGCACAACCACCTAAAAACTTAAACACCCTAGAAAGGGGACCCTTATCTCTAATACCTTCATGTCATTAGAGGAATCAACCAAGGAAGAAGAAGTTAATAATGAATCCAAGGAAGAGTACTTATCATAAGAAAATGTGGAAAAAGAAAAAGAACATGTTCCTAAATCACTACATTAGATCTTGAGCATTCCAATCTAAGTAATGATCAAACCTTAAAAGATATGGAGCCTCCAACAATCCGCTCTTTCAGTCAAAAATACACTAAAGTCAGGAAAAATAACATCAAGGTGAGGTAAAAAGAGATAGAGAAAAATATTATGGCTGAGTTTCAAGCAACAATGGAATCAATCATCAAAGCCAAAAATAAATTAGGTAAGAAATGTTAATGCTTTCTTGGAATATAATAGGTTTAGGAGACACACACAAATTTATTTTCCTCAAATACCTTTTGAAAAATAGGAAATTGAATATTATTTTCATACAAGAAACCGAATCGTCAAGTTTGGATGCCATAAATATTTTTAAAAAGGTTTGTCCTAGTTGTGAATACATTGAGGTTATGTCTAGTTCAGCCTCAAGTGGGATCATCGCAACCCAATCTTCAAATCTCACTCTCAAAAACAAATTTTTGAATGCTAATTGGATTAGAATCATGCTCAGAGAAAAGGCTTCAAATTTTTTCCTCACTATAAATAATTTTTACTTTCCTAACCTTTACCTGGACAAAATATTTTGTTGGTCCTCTATTCAGTATAATGTTAGCCAAAATCCCCTTAAAAATTGGGTTCTTGGAGGGGATTTAAATCAAGCCCTTAACCAATTGAAGAAGAAATGGGACCTTCTATCTACAGATAGTGATAGGGAAACTATTGAAGATGTCATCAAAAACACATACCTGAAAGAACTTAAACCTAGGAGAGGTAAATAAACCTGGTCAAATAAGAAGATGATATTTGATTTTATAGCCACCAAGTTGGATAGCTTCTTAATATATGGGGGGTTGTTAGAATTGTTCCCACATTCCCACTCAAATTTTTTTTGAAACCTCACCTCAGATCACATGCCCATTTATTTAGTTTTTAATCATAAGAATAAATTAGGACTTGTTCACTTAAAATATTCCTCAATTTAGCATAGGGAGGAGCGTTTTGAGAAAATTGTCATTCAGACCTAGTAGGCATATATGTACCCTTTCCATGGTTACTAGTGGGCTAAAAAAATTCAGCATACTTGGTTTTCATGACCCCACCCTTCTAGTATTTGTATATGACTGCTTAAGCATTAGTGTTATTGCTTGTATAGTTGGCTATTGAATTTATTTATATAACTAAATTATATTGTTGGATATTGATGTGATGAAACTTGGATATATCATGTTTTAATTATGCACATGTTGATTATATGGATTACTGCTATAATTAATGTTTTATTATAGTTCTATATTAATTTATCTATTACCAATTAGATATTATTGATGTACATTTCATGGTTACAAGCATTGAGGTATGACCTAGGCTAGATGTTGGCATCAGTATCAGGGGTGTCAAATTGATTCTTAAGAAGTCAAATGGGCTCTAACATGTATCTTCTATTTTTAGTTTATTCCCTTACCATTCTAAAATTATTGTTTTGTTGTGTTGTCATCATTGTCTTCTTACCTTGTTGTATTTCATTTTGATTGATACATGTTGTCATAATGCTATTTGGTTAAGCCGTTATCTTTTTAACTCTCACTCTAGGATCCCTCTCTCTCCTTTGTGAACTCCTCACCACCCCAATTTATTGGACTCACCCCCATACTGAGACTTGGACTCCCAAAGGGACTTACCTAGACTTACCCCCATGACACCCCCCCATGTGGTTATTGTCTTGGTCACTTGGTATATTATTGTGGCTTGGTTAATTTGGGATCAGTGGAATTAAACATTTAAATTGTATTTTAAATTGTTAATTACATTTAATATTTTTATTTTTTTAAATGGCCTAGGGTCTTTGATAGGTGTTTTGGGGGTAATCATTACTTTTATGAGTTTTTGATAGGGGGTTTGTCTTGGGAAAATATCGATGGAATTGGGAGAGTTTCTCTCTCAGAGAATTTAATGTGAAGTTGATGAGGGGTGTGGGGAGGAGGAAGGAGTTGGTCAGCGGTGGGGAAGGGGATGCAGAGGAGAAGTATGGGTAAAAATGGAGGAAACACACAAAGGGGGTTTTTGGTTTTGGTTTTTGTGGATTGTTGCAATTTGATTTGGTTTATGGCTAGATCATCCTTGTTAGGTTGATTTTTGATGTATTTTAAGGGGTTATTTTGGCCCTAATTATTGAGCTGCTTACATTACTAGATTTTCTCCCCATTGTTAGATTTGGGTAAGTCAATTTTCCTATTGGTCTGTTATTATTTTTCCTTGAAATGAAATTATAAGGGATTATAGACATTATATACATAAGCAAGAAGTTGTATGACTCCCAGATGGATATCCAATGCCCAATAAGCTAAACTAATTATCTTTTTCATATAAACTTGAAATCAGGTTCGATATATCTAACTAGTTTTCAAAACAAAACCATTTATGTGGTAGTTTTAGAATACATTATTGCCTGGGAATTTTATGCCATGTTGGAAGGGGTTTAACATGTTTCATTAGAGACCTCATGATGATCCCAAAAATCTCACATATCAATTCTTGACTTAAATCAAGTTGCATAAATGAACGAATGTTGGATTCATTGCTTGTTATTGTTGGAAATTTTTGCATGGTTGAAGTCATAGTGATTGTGTTGACTAGATTATTATGTTAACTAGTTATTTATTTGTGTTGACTGGCTCTATTGTTGAACACTGATGGACTATGGCTTGGTTGTGTATCACTTTTTTGAATTATATGTTTTTGATTCATATTTGTTATATGATTGTTTGGTTACATTACTATTATGTAACCATTCCTAGACTAGGCATAAATGACTAAGTTGAGATTGTATGCGTATATGCATGGGATATAGATTGGTAGTCAGGATAATATAGGTTGAACATACACTTGAAGGATTTCCAATTTTATTTTTTTGAATGCTATGGACATGGATTATTTGTATCTTTTATAATATGATAAATATATTATCCATTGGTTGTATTGAAACTATCATAATTTCAAACTATCATTATGGGATTAGCAGTATTAGGAAAATTATAATATCATATTCTAAAAAGGTAAAATCTACCCTTTGAATTATGGCATTCATAATATTGAAAAAATTATAGTATCATACTGTCACATGAAGATAAAAATCCACCTTGTCAATCATGGAATTTGTAATATTGAAAAATATAATATCATATTATCATGTGAAAATTAATATCGACATTCACCTAGTGAATCATGACATTGATAGTATTGAAAAAATTATAATATCATACTATTACATGAAGAAGAAAATCTACCTTGTCAATCATGGCATTTGCAGTATTGAAAAAATTACAATATCATATTATCATGTGAAAAGCAATATTGACATTCACCTTGTGAATCATGGTATTATCAGTATTGAAAAAATGATAATATCATATTATTACATGAAGAGGAAAATCCATCTTATCAATCATGCTATTTTTAGTATTAAAAAAATTATAATATCATATTATCATGTGAAGAGCAATATCGTCCTTATGAATGATGGTACAGCTATATAACCAATAAGTATGAGGTTTTATATGTTGTATATGAGAATGGTTTAGGGGTCCTAATATATTTTTATCATGAAGTTATATAGATTTAATTTTTTATATTAATTATTAAATGTAAAGTTTAAAACATAATTTGATAAAATGAAATATATGTTTTTTTATTTTTTAATTGATCTTTATTTTATATTTGATTGTTCAAAAAATATTGTTTTAACTATATAACCTTTTTTTCAATTAATAAAAATTAAGCATTTTTCTTATCCAAACAATATTAACTTTATGGACTTTTTAAAATTAGATTATGTGTGTGTGTGTGTACATGGAATTAATGTAAATATTTTTTTGATAGATTTTATAGTTTTTATCCTATACATTAAGCATTAATAATTTTTATGAGCTAAAATACAACTGCTGGTTTCAAATTATCATGTAAAGATAATGGGTGAAATACAATTTCAATTCCAAGCATGTAATCTTTTTAACTAATCTTGTAAATAGTTAACACTAGATCATCCTCCCTTTTTATTGTTATTAATTATATTAGATAAATTATTTAAAATAAGAAGAAACACTGACATTCTAAGGAGGGGTATTTCAAGGCAAAGTACCCTATACGTAGTTCTAGATGATATGTAATTTGGAGGTGAGATTTTGGAGGAGATTTGCATTGAATAAAAATCTGAACACTAAAGGGATATTTTTAGTATACCAACAATCTCAAGGTGATATTTTTTAAGAATTATAGTGACCCAACATATTTAGGTCAATTTGGCAATGCCCCATCGTTTAGAAGTTAGTTTGGAAATGATGCATAGTCTAGAGGTCAATTTGGAAATGTCCCAAGGGTATTTGACAATGACCCACTATCTTTTAGATGGTTTACCAATGACCTATAGTCAAAAGATTAGTTATATCAAGTGGGTTATAATTCAATGGTGAGGATGATGGTGTAAAGGATGTTTTCCAGCTATCCCTAAAGGTACAAATCCTAATATTATCAAAAAGGGATGAGGTTAGGATCATGCCTCAAATAAATTTAGTAGAATGGATATCCTTTAGTCCTTGACACAAAGTAGAATAAGTATTATGTACACCTAATCCATGTAAAAATAGGGTTTCAATAAAAAAATGATCAATTAGGAAATGGCTTAAACTCTATAGGTAAGTTATTGAAATGATCTTCAATCTATAGTAGTGGTCCATGAGCGAAATTCAAAGGATAAAATTGTAGAAGAGGTTAGTTTAATAGGGCGATTGGATATTCATCATGATTCTATTTAAAAAGGCCATGCAATATTATGTCCTCGTTAGTGTTAATAAAGATGAAGTGGGAGTAATTACAATTGTGTATATTTTGGTCTAGTTGTTGTTAGAAAGTAGGAGGATGAATCATCAACTCAATGTTTCAGTGCAGGAAATTATTTTGTATCCAATTTTACATATATTTGGAGATAGATCAGCTATGCAATGAAACCTTTCCTATCCAAATATGATGTAAATAGAGAACCAAGGATGAAGAGAGCCCATGTGTCCCTAAAGAGAATCTTCACATCCCTAAGGGAAAAAATGGACTTAACTTTGAATGGGCCTTGTAAATGATTGTAAGGGGTAGGGTTGAACAATCAACTCTTAAATTTACATGTGTGAAGTCCTTTAAACACCACACATATTATTATCTACCACTTGGGATGAGGGAGAAACATCAACACATTTTATCTCGTAGCCAAATCTCTCTTTAGGGACCAAAAGTTGGTTAGTATGTCACATATCTCTTGAATCGTTATACCAATCAATGAACCATCTTTGTATACACATCTAGATATGTATATAAACATATAAATACATTTGTCCATGATCCATTAGAAATAAAAATCAATATTGTCACATGGTAATAAGTGTTCCTTAAGAGAATCTTTTCATCCCTAAGTAGAAAAATTCACATAGCTTTGTACATGCATTGTAGGCGAACCATGTGAGGTAAGGATAAATTGTCAGATCCTAGAATTTCACAGGAACATCCTCTTATCATACCATAAAAAAATATCTACCACTTAGGATGAGGTAGAAATAAAAACACATTTTCTCTCATAGTCAAATCTCTATTTAGGGACCAAAAGTTAGTTAGTAGGTCACATATCTTTTGAATCACTAGAATAATCAATGAACTATCTTTTAAACACATTTGGATGGAGGTATAAACACAAAAATGACCTTCATCCATGATATGATAGTCTATGTTAAAAATTTACATGTAACCAAACATGTTTTTTAAGAGAGCATTTTCCTCCCTAAGGGGAAAATAAAAATGAACTTTACAAAAGCATTGAAAGAAAACTATGAAGGACATAGATGAACTATCATCTCTTAAAGTTTCATTGGTAAGTCCTTTGATCACCACCTAGATCATTATCTACCACTTGATATGAGTGAAAAAAAATAACATGTATTCTAAGGTAGTGAAATCTTGCTTTAGAGACCAAAAGTTGATCAGTAAGTCACATATATTTTGACTCGCTAGCCCAATCAATGAACCATATTTGTACACAAGTCTAATGGTTGTATAAACATATAAATTAACTTCATCCATGATATGTCAAGCATTTAATTTTAATGTTTCATAGGTTTAGATGCATCCTTGAAGAGAATATTCTCATCCATAATGGTAAAAATGTAACAAACTTTGCACAAACATTATAGGAGAACCATGAGGGGTATATATTAATTGTCATGTCCTTTGAGTACCCCTTGGAGGATTCTCTACAACTCAGGATGAGGTAAAAATTATGACACATTATATTTAGCAGTTGAATATCTACTTATAGACTAAAATTTAATTAGTAGTCAAAAATATTTTGACTTGCTAGCCCAATCAATAAACCATATTCATGGACACATCTATATGGGCATATAAACACATTAATATCCTTCATCTATGCTCCATCACATCCAAGATTTTAAATTTTCATGTTTTCAAATGCATCCCTAAAGATAATTTTCTCATTCTTAAGAGGAAATTGGAACAAACTTTGTGCAAGCATTGTAAGTAAACCGTCAGGGTGGAGATGAATTGTCAGCTCCTACAGTTACATGAGGGAGTGCTTTGAGCACCCACATGATAATTATTTAACACTCATGAATATGAAGAAATGGAGGAAAATTTTATCTTATATCCAAATCTCATTTTAGGGACCAAAATTTAGTTAGTAGAATGTGCATCTTTTGAATCGCTAGCCCAATCAATGAACTATCTTCATAAACACTTTATGATGGGCATATATAATAATGAATGACCTTTGTCCACACTCTATCACCTTTCATGATTGAATTTTTCATGCATATAGATTCATCCCTTAAGATAATATTTTTGTCCCTAAGGGTAAAATTACAAAGAACTTTATGTAGACTTTACAAGCAAACTATGAGGGGTAGAGATGAAATGTAAGCTCCAATAGTTTATGAGGGAAGTGATTTCATCACCTCTAAGGATTCTCTTCCCATTTTGATGATGATGAAACTTATCTACTCAATATATAATATTTTTAGGTCTCTCTTTAGTTAAATAAGATAATATTATTTACTCACAACACCAACCATGTGAAGGTGGAAGCTCATCTGGTACCACTAACCTACATTAAATTTGTAAGCAATGATTTTAAATATAAATAAACACATAATGATAAAATAATTCTAAATGAAAATACACTAAATAAAATAAGTTAACTTTAGTAATTCAAAATCTAAGTTGCATTAAATACAAACCTTACCAAGTCAATCCAAATATCTTTAGGATCAACTACGTTTTTAGATGTTTCAATAATTACTTCATGCTTGGATTCACAAGCTTTCTATAAACTTTTGATGGGATCCTTTCTATTTAATTTGATCAATTAAATATTTATAGTGATAACCAAATTTGAATAATGATGTATCACCCTATTCATTTTAAGGTCCTCAAATACCCATTTCTTTACTTTCTTATGAAATTATCTATGAAACCAAGTTCCTATAACAACTACAAATATAGTGGGATAAACTAGGTCTTCTCTATCTGTGACAGTTCTCATTAATTATTTTTGCTTTTACATAAACAGAAAAGTAGTATTATGTTCCCTCATCATTTTACTTAGGTGTAATTACTAGGAAAACTTTATTTTAATTTAAATTATAATCAATTTTTAAGGACATCTAAGTAAAAAATAAAATATCACCAATGTTTAAGGCTAAATTTAAATTATAAATCAATTGTACTGGGTTACACAATATCTAAGATGTTTCCAAAGTCAAATGTTGATGTCATTACGTGATCCCCTAATGTTTGGAATAAAATACTAGTCTTCACAGGTATTAAGGGTCTATAATACCATTCATCAACCCATTATTTTGAATCACATTCATTCCAATCAAATTCTATATAGCTCAAATAAAAGCATGCCATAATTCTAGTATAAATAATCCATGACCTAGAATTTGAGCTTTGGATTGAGTGGAAATCGCTAGATCTAGGTACTATACTACAATATTCATAAATTTCCTTAGATTATTTCTTTATTAACAAAAATAATATTTGAACATAAGAATATTTATCTAATCTACAAGAAATAATTTCATTATAGAAGGTGTAATACTTACAACATCGATGAAATCAACATCATCCTTGTGTTTTCCTTGATTTTTTTAAGTTTTCTTTTTACACATGCACCTACACCATCTTGTTCCCCTTTTCCATGATCGACATTAAATAAACTATAAAAATGTTGGACCATAATCTTCTTATGCATCTTGATTAACCAGTAAAACATCTGAGAATGATTAAACTATCCTACAAAATTGTATGTCTAAATGTAGTGTGTATTGAACATGATTTATCTTGCATTCATATTTCTATAAAATATCAAAACAACCTTGAAAAAACTCCCTAAAAAGATTTCAATTATCCTCTGTGTTATCAAGTGCATATCTGAATATAATTTTCACCTAAAATTCCAACTTGAATTAAATTATAGTACATAGATTGAACCTCATTTTGTGGTTGTAGTGAGTATTTTTCATCAAAGTCCACAATTGAAAAAATGGTCCCAATTAAGAAGTCCTTGAAAAACTTGAATTGATTGTCTAACCATTTTATTAGTGTGTGTGCTTTGCATATTAGTAGATAATATTCTTTTTGAATTCAAACATGAAATTAGATAAATATACTTGGATTGTAACCAAATCATATCTTGATGAGATTTTTCCATATTTTAATGCATACTTTACAAATTTATACTTTTTAAAATCAACTAGTTGCTTTCCAAATTCATATGAAATTTATTCATGTACATAGATGGTAAATTGTATCAAACCACTGCAAGTGTTACATATTCTATCTAAATATTCTTTGGCAAAAAAAAAATACTAAAGCTCGAGTATTTGACATAAAAGACTTGGGATTAACTCAATATTGTCATTTTAGGTGGAGAATCCACCATACATTTCTGCATAATCTCTTTAATAAATAAAGTAAAATGTATTTAATGAAAAAATCAAAATGCATGGAAAACATATTATGGATCTTATAAAAAAGTGTGTTGTGTGTTTGGTTGATTTGAATGTAGAAAGGCCATCTAAAATGACCTTTGGCTAATTACCAACTTCCCATTAAATTTTTCAATAAATTTTTATAAAATTTTGTTTGTGTTATGTCCAAGAAATATTCTGCACGTGGCTCACAATTTTTTTTACCTTTTATTTTTTTAACATATTTTACATTAGATGAGATCCTTGTGTTGTCATGCCAAAAAATATTAGTCACATGTCTTATTACTTAGACTAATACCTTTTATTTTTGTGAGAGTATACCACTAAATACCCAATAATTTGAGAGTAAAGGGTCATTGAGTATTGTTCTTATTTTTATGATATTTATCATATTTTTTATATTAAAGTTCAAGGATGTACTATTAATAAATCAAGCTCTAGATGTTGATGTACTCACTATAGATTCTATTATTACTCTCTTACCACATTATTATTATTTTTAGTTCTATTACCTATTTCATTAAATATAATGAATATATTATTTACTATTGAATTATTTATTCTCTTAGTATGTGCCTTTTCTTAACCCTAAATTATGCATTGCAGGGCCCTTTTTTGCATTTAAACAAATATTTGACATCATTTTGTATGGGTTTTCTGATCAAATGCATAGTCCCATACACATTGAACATGATGTTGAGTTATTCTTGTTGACATTTTACCTTTCTTAGGTTCTAATATTTTCTCATCTATTTGAATTAAATACATTGGTGTTCATCACATTATCTTTGGAGATGTAGGTCTAGGAGATACATTATTTATTAAATTGAATGGTGTTATAACTTAAAGCATAGAAGGTATATTCGAGTGTTGGTTAACATTAGACTCTACATGCAAAGTAAATTCCTCTTCATTAGGAAATATATGAATTGGGGTCATTAAGTGATGTTCATTATCATCATACTCAAAAACTTCATTATGGATATATGTATCACTATATTGTGTTTCTTCATGTGTTTCATCACTCAATATAAATTTATTAGTTTCGTGTTCTACATTTGGAATTTCATCATTCAATAAGGATTGATTAAGTTCTCTTATCTCATTTGAAGATGTATGTAGCTTAAATTCCATGGAATTAGTCATGTTATTTTCAATTAGAATATTACCTGGTGTGAAGGAATTACCTTCACCTTATCCAAAAGCTCTTATGGATGCTCTCATATCTGCTTGGATTTTTATTTTTTTCCTCTCTTGACTTCAATTTACTCATTTCTTAGCTCCTTAATTGGTCTTTTATGGAAACTACCAGATCTTATGATTTATCTTTACACTTTTAAGTCCAAGTAGAATACAAATTGAAGAATTTATAGTAATTCAGATAATATTAATGAAGAATTTGTACACTGTTAGCAGTAAAAGCTAGTTCCAAGTTTATAACATGTAAAATGAATGAATAAAATTTGTGTACAAATAAATAAAATTCATGGACTATAAAGGGCTTGAACCCTTTTGAAAAGCATGCACACCCTTTCTTGAAGTAGTTCCAAATGACACTTTGCATTTATGAATATTTTTTTGGAAACATAGGGTGGATGCCCTTTATATAAGGGTTTACACCCTTTACAAAGGGAACACACCATTATATAAAGGGTGTACACACTTTATATATGGGCCTATGCTATTTGAAAGACTTTTTTTTTGAATTTTTTAGTTTCCCTCCAAAATTAGTTCATATGTAGGCTTGAGTGTGGTCCGAACCTATCCTAAAACCTATCATAGATTAGCCAACATGAATTTTAAAAAACTTATATGTTTTTTTGCATCTTTTCAAACACATCTAATCAAACATATTACATTATTTAGAAAACAAATATGGGTCTGCAAAGGGGAGAACATAGTTTTTGAATATATAATTTTTTTAGTGCTAAAATATTATTTTTAATTCCTACTTAATTTATAAACAACATACCTTATTATGGTATATACATATGTTATTATAGATACCTTTATAACTTTTTGATTGTTATCAAAAGTTTATAAAACTTATATCTCAATAGTATAGACATCATTGGTTATGATTTTGAAAAAAATAATGATTTCAATGAAGGTCAAAAAGTTATGTTATTACACTTATAGTTTCAATTTTCAAGTTGTCTTGAATTGTAAAATTATTTAAAACACACACACACACACACACACACACACACAAACACACACACACACACACACACACACACACACACACACACACACACACACACACACACACACACACACACACACACACACACACACATTCTAAAAAATATTCTATATTTCCTCTATCTATATATGAACTTTCATATAAAATTTATGCAGTCTAATTATGTTTTCATAAAAAAGTACCATGACATTGTCATAAATGCATCAATTTTGTATACTTTTATCTTTTAAGTATTAAAAAAAAAATTTAGAAACTACATTCAGAATTTCACAATTCATATTCTTATGCTATTATCAAATTCTTTTTCTAAGCATTAGTAAATTTCTCTCCAAGTTCAACTATTATTATTTTTATTTAAAAAGTTTCACTTTAAGTCTCCCTTTTATCCCCCATTATCTTGCATCTACCAAAAAAATTTTCATGAAATAGAGTATGTGATGCTTCAAGGGTTAACATATAACACAAATCCTAAAGTATTATATGCACACACACACATACATACACCCCACTACCCTTCCCCTTGATCCACCCCCATAATGTTGAAATGGGTGTAGTGATTCAAAATATATAAATGAGTGGGAAAACCCCACTACTCAAACACTGATAAGCTGCCACCATGCTTCACCAAACTAGTTACTCTTCAAAAGGAGAATGATATCCACTACAAATATGAATACAACTGTCAACATCTAGAAAGTGCTAAGAATATAGATACAATACACCCCTAAAGAATAAAATAAGAAAAATGTTCTACAACTACAAAAAATAAAGATCAATCACCAAGGGAGATACAAAGTATAGGAAGAGTAGAGTGTAGACTAAGAAGCTAAAAATTGAAGGATGCATGTCTTTAGTGCCTTCTCAATGAACACTTACAAAGCTACCAAAATTAATTTGACAACTATCCCATATGAAGGCAGATGGAAAAAGATGATATAATAGGTACAAAAATCACAAATGGAGCATGCATTAAAACATATGGTAAGATGTTAGGAGAATCATACTTGATAGGAAAAACCTTAGAGTTATCAAGGTGCTTAGCCTAAGTGAGGTTATAGTAGATCCAAAGTGTAGCTCAATGTCCTTATGAAGAGAGGAGCGAATAAAAATTGGAGCTAAGTTGTCATCAAGTGATCCCAAGGAAGATATATTATTTGTGTCATTATAAATGTTGTGGTGTGAATCCTAAATAATAAGCTATATGGGAACAACAATGATTTGTGAACACATACCAAGACCTTCACCAAGATGACCCATATAATGGATTATGTGGGAATTGAAGATAATAGTGTGTTTCTAAAAATAACTAGGAAAATAAGTAGGTGGATCTATAGTGGGATGTACAAAAGGCACATCAACAAAAGAAATATGCAAATACTTATAAATTACAGTCAATAAGTACAAAAGTAGTGATTATAGGGGGACTAAAAGCATGGGAAGACATGTCATATATATCAATCTAATGTCATATGCTAGTAATTTTTTTCTAAAGGGAGTGAATGAGGGAGCCCTTGCTAAGAATGAGGGAGTGCAGAAAGGAACTCTACTTCATTAGTTTCATGTTCACTTCTTGAAGTGCTAGAAAAAAACCATTGCAAAAGGCAATGCCTCAAGAAAATAACACACTTAGCAAACAAATATACCCCACCAATTATTTATAAATATGTAATTTTATACAACAAAAAAGACATATAAAAAATGAGACATCAGGTTCCATTGATAATGCCTATGTAATTGATTAAAATTTGGAGCTGATGAGTAGGTGTTTGAAGGTAGTAGCTTGTATATGTGTCATAGTAAATCACCCCTTCTAGTGTCTGGGGGCATCACCTCAGGTGCACTCACTATACAAAGTGGGTTTGAGGGGCATCTCCCCCAACATGAAACATAATTTAAAGTTTGTGTGGCCTTTAAAGTGGACAAAATGCAAGCAATTTTACCTTAAAAATGCCTCCCATTTGCAGAAAAATGCTCTTTTTAAAAAATGTACACTTTAAAAATATTTAATACCTTTTATTTAAAAAAATATCTTCACACTTTTATTTTAAAAAAAATCAAATTTGAATATTTATTTTAATAAAATAAAGTGTGGGGGGATTTGAAGTTCTCAATACAAAATAACGTTGGTCATGTCACATGGTGTCTTAAGCACATGAATGTCTTAAATTTCCTTTAACCTTTACTTGGCCATAATCTAGGAGGGGGGGTGACAGTGAGAGGTTATGATGAAAAATAAGGGTTCATGAGCCCCAAGGAGGGTGAGTTACCTTGATTAGCATTTTACCTTATCAACATAAATTTTGGATTGAATGAGCGGGTCCAGTTTGGAGGTAAAAAATGTGTCTTAAAAAATTATAAGTTACAATAAATGTTATCGATTGGGAGACTTAACCACATGCTCTAGGTAAGATAGCTATGGCCATGGCCATGTGATTGTATCAAGGTGGGTTGAGATTTTGAACAAACCATCAAAACTCTAAAGGATTATAATAAATATATATAGTTCAATTACTACTAAGAATTATATTAACATTTGAAAGATAAAGAGAAATAATAAGTTTCATCAATGTTTGTGACAAGTAAGGTGGAATTTAAAATTTAGCTCCTTTGAGAGAGATGAGCTCTTTTAGGGTTTTTCATGTTTGACTTGATTTTACTTGTTAAACTGTTTACATGACTACCATACTGTTGTCGCAAGATTTTATAGATTTCCTACTTATTTTTTATTATTACACCCATTATAATTTGAAGGTCAAAAAAAGATCTTAAAAAATTCTTACCATTTTGTATGTGCAAAAGGTTATCGATCCATACAAAATTAATAACACTCTCAAATTTGATCATATGGATGCATCCGCAACTACTGATTTATGGGAGAAAACTCTCATTTTGTAGAAAAAAGGTCTTATTTTACTTCTAATTTTTGGGAATCAATGAGAGAATTTTGACCATCCATGAGTAAATGGGTTTATTTTTTTGAATGTTTGTGAGTATATGGGTTTAATTTTTTTAATAAATTTAATTTTTTTTACTTTTTTTAAAGGTAAAAGCTTTTTTTTTAAATATAAAAAATAAAAATATCAAAATTTTTATAATACTTATAATTTTTTACATTTTTTCAAATACTTTATATTTTTAAATTAATAATACTAATATAATGATATTTAAGAAAATAAAAAATGCCTTTTGATGCTTTGGCTTGCTTGGTTCACCCAACCACCATCCTCTCATAAACCCTTACATCCTTCCCTCCTGCCACCTCTCTTCCTTCGCTTCCCTTCCTCTTGTTACCTGGTGGCCAATTCTATATCCTATACTCACATTTCCTCCTCATCGTATCCCCATCACCTTGAATCTATGCCTTTATATTGCATGGAGACTCATGATACCTCATTCTTCCTTGTCTTCCCACCCCCTGGCCACCCATATGGACTTTGCCCTATTGTGCCACCCTTCATTTATTACCATTTCCTCCACCACTTCTATCTACTATAGCCCTTGGCCACCCTAAATGGTACTCCAAGACCCTTAAGACACCTTCAATCACCATTGTTCATAAGGTGCATTTTTTAAAATTTAATTTTTATTTATTTAACAATTTTTTTTTCACATATATACTCAATATGTTTGATGGGCATGGTGGCTATCCAAAATTTGACCCAAAAAAAAACTATTAAAAGGTCATAACTCCCCCCTCCCCAATGTAAAACTTGTTATTCTTCCAATTCAGTGCCTTTTAAATGTTACCATGCCTACTTGAAGATCTCAGCTTTCACGCTTACATGTTCACATGCTAATATGGTCCCTTTGTTGAATATTTTTGCAAATACACTTGTGTCATTTTGATCATATTTTGAGCATCGCTTGAAGTTTGAGGTAATTAATTTTTTATTATCAATCTAATTCTATCCTCTTTTAATTGGTATATTAATTTTCTTAATTATTTTCTTGAAAATATGACTTTTTTTATATTTTTAGAGGCTTTCTTCCTAATCAAATGTCATTAAACATCAAACTACACTTTATCTGCATTTAGAACCTCATTTGAGGTGACTTTTTTTTTTATTTAGCAATTTTATGTTTCTTAATTTAAAATTTATATTTGTAACAAAAATTGAGTCATTATATATAGAAAAAAATGTTTCTCATTTTCAACTCAATTTATAATTAAGGTGATGTTTTTGTAATTAAGGTGATTCTCTTTTTTTTAATTATATCATTATAAGTATGAAAGGGGCATTATTTTGTCATTGCACTAATTATAAAGTTCCAAAACTCTTGTTTATGGGCTAACACTTGCTTACAACATTTTTGAGGATTGAGTTTTGTATTTTTTTAGCACACTTTTAGTTTGTGCTTTATTCTTGTGTTTGTACATTTATTTTTTGGAACAATTTAGGTTTGTGTCAAGTATCCTTAAAATTCCTTTTATTATCACATTTCCTTATTATTTGAAGACTCCTTCAAGGCCCCTTTTTTATTTCCTTATCTTTCTATTATTTATAATGGCTTTGTGTTCTGATACAATATTAAAATTTTAAACTAGTCAAGATCAAACATATCAATCTTGACTTATGGCTATCCACCAACCCACCACAACCCCTTGACAAGGTTTTTTTGCTAAAAATATATAAGTTTTCCAAAATATTATTTGAAAGTGTTTCCTAGCATGGTGAAGGGTTTCATTTTTGTGTTGTAAATTTATCATTACATCTTAAATTTACTTAGTGACTAAGTCATTATGTTAGGGTTTATTTATTTTATGATTTAGAAAATAAACACATTTAAATAAATAAACTTGTACTAAAGTCCAAGTTGTACATTCATATGAAAAATTACAAACTAAAACTATTTTCATTTATGCAATCGTGTGTATTAATACAACAATATGCATTTATGAGGCATTTAATGCTCTATAAAAGTAAGGATCTCGCTCACTCTAATAAAAGTGAGGAATATATGTATTTTTTTGTTTCTATCTTATTGTGGGTAATTGCTTCATACTCTAATAACATGTTAGAGTTTCTAGACTAGCTAGGATCAAACATATTGACCTTGACTTATTGATATTCAAGTATCAAATTAAACATTCAAGTATCTAAACATCCAACTATATTTTGGTGTAAACTTAGAATTAAACCTAAATTTTACTTAGTGATTAGTAATTATCTTGAGATTTTTTTTATTAAAAATAAAAAATTCTATTTAGACATGGAAACTTGTACTAAAATATAAATTGTACACTTACATAGAAGCTTTCACTTCTAATTTGCACACTAAACTAGACTTTATGTAAATAATTAAATTTATAAAACCACTTGCATTAATGCAACAACCTAAATTTATGAAGCTTTTCATATTGTATAAAATCAAGGCTCTACCTCACTCTCCAACAAAGGGAGAAGAGAAAGTGAAAAGTTTTATGGACTAACTTGTTTGTGTCTTATTGTAGATAATAGCTTTAGCTTTATGCTTTGATATTATGCTATATTCTTTGATTAAACATATCAATTTTAACTTGTGGTTATTCACAAACCCACCACCCCCCTTAACAAAGTTGTTTTTTAACAAAATTATATTTTACCAAAATATTGTTTAAAAATGTTTCATGCCATGGTGGTTAATTTAATTTTTCTAAGTCTTTGGGTTGGGGGAGGTTAAAAGTTTGACCCACTAAACACCTTTTTAATGTAAATTTATTGATGTGGGATTTTTTTAAGGATGGAATTTTATTGCTTGAAGGGGAGGTGGAGGACACTTTGTAACCAAAGAGCTCACTTTTTTAGCGCATGAGATAGATATTACAATTCCATTTGATTGAAGACTTGAGGGTGAATCCGGCATGGAAGGTAGCCATGCCCCCCACAAATAACTTTTTTCCTTGAGGGCCTTATGTATCTATTTTCATTGGAAAACTTCCAAAAGTCCATTCTAATCACTATAGATTTATTTTGACATGCAATTTTTTTAAATTGCCTATTTTCCCCTAAGATTGCTAAATTTATAGTCCTTTTGTTCTCATTTATAGGATTTATCATAAGAGATCATTTTTGGCACATGAAATTGCTTAATTGATTTTAATTGGGTTGTGATTCTTTTCTATTTTTTGAGTACATAATTATTTGGAGACATTTTGGTGCACTTGTGATTTGCATAATGTTGTTTGAGTGGGACACCTTTTTGACATGCTTGTGTCATATGTCAATATTATTTTTTAGTTTTTTCAGTACACCAAATATATTTTGTGGGTTGTTTATTTTTTATCTAAACTCTTTTTTTTAGATTAATGTTTTTGAAATTCCATAATTTTTAATGTTCTACACAGTGGTGTGCTTATTTTTGTAATTTATTTTTACTCAATTTTTACATGGTATCTAACATAGCCTCATTTCCAGGGCCCTATTGAGGAGTTAATTATCTTTTTTTCACATGAATATTTTTATAAGGAATGGTTATTTATATAAATAACATTTTTAAGTAGAGGATTTGTGTCACTTGTCTAGATAATTTATCAGTTATTTATACTTTTTAACACTTCAGCATCATGATCATTCTTTGTGGTGATCACTTCTGACATCCCTAACATCTATTAGTTTCCCCTTATTTGATGAAAAATATTTTGGACCATTTTTGTGGGATTTTTTTGCTTATTATGAGTTTATTTTCCATCTTGATTAATAGTTGGTTAGTTTCAACCACCATTTTTACTCAAGCCATTATTATTGATATATTTGGTCCCCTTATTAAATTTTACAGAGGAGATTCTCTTTCTAATATGTTATTTTAATACCTTGAAAATATATCCAAATCCTTGTGATGAGTGAATTATAGCATTACCAACACCTATGTGGTGGTAAAATATTTGATTCATACCACTCATGTAGACTTAACCATTCCACCCATTTAGAATTATGGGGTAGTCATTGCTATACTACCTACTTTGGGTGTTTTATGTAGTTGTCTTGGGTATCCTTGTGACACATTTCAATATCTACTTCTGATATTTATTTAGTAGTCTATTATTCCACCCAATACTCCTTTTGTGATGGATTCAATCTATCCAAGGGACCTCTATTGAAATATATTGTACTAATTCATATATTTCCCAAGAAGAATGAGGTTTTGAATGTTGTAATCAATGGGAAAATATATGTGTTTAGATTGTGTATGAAAGAAAATATTTAGAAGTGAGTCTTTATCATAACATCTTCAATGTAATGGTACTAAATGAACATAAAGAGATTAATAGAACCTTATGCTAAGAAAAGTATTTTTGGATTCTTATGCATTAATTCACACCAACACAAAAATTTTCTAATTTATATATATCAAAAATTTCCCAGTTTATTTCTATAGTCCAATCTAAAAATATTTTAAGTGTGTTTCACAATCTAATTACATATATTTTTACAAACAAGCTTACGTTGTCTCCAAAACTCTAATTACAATAAAAGGTCAAATCTATGTAATAGTTGGGTCATCACTCATGGAATGATAACATTTATAAATTATAATTATCACATATACTAATTTTTTATCACCTCTTATATTCTATTCAAACATCACATAATAATTATTCTCATAAATATATCTTATATACAAATTCAGTTATTATGAATTTTGTAAGACCTTTGTTATATTTATAGTAGTGCATGTAAGGGATGTTGGTAATGCACTACTATAAATAAAGGTAGATAATTATGTTTGGGTCATATTCTCTAGATTAAGAAGCTTGCATAATTTTTAATAAAATGTTATCTAGAGTTAAAGATAATATAAGAGTACGATTCTAGGACAACAAAATTGTAA
The DNA here is from genome assembly GCA_037957365.1 of Torreya grandis. Classification (NCBI taxonomy): domain Eukaryota; kingdom Viridiplantae; phylum Streptophyta; class Pinopsida; order Cupressales; family Taxaceae; genus Torreya; species Torreya grandis. Next base: position 1,681,640 of record JARHVA010002409.1, read on the forward strand.
TTTTATTTAATGTTTATTAATGTTACTTAGAAACAATTTTGATATGAGAATGGGAATGTATTTGGAATGGTTTTAATTTAGGTTGATCAATGTGGATTCCACTCTACCACTCAATACAAAGTTTAAGTCATAAAATCTAGCAGAGCTGGGATTCTATTTTAAACACGGGTTGGAATAATTTTTTGATGACTATATCCACTATTGCAATAATCTAGGCTTGTTAAATAGTGAGTAATTATCATATATCACTATAAGATATCACATATAATATTTTAGTTTTTTATCATTTAAGGTTGTTTCCAATGTCTTTTTATTATTACAATGTTTTGTGTTTTCTTTATAGTAGATATAAATTTAATATTTTATTATATTATATATAAATTAATTTTTCATGGGACACTCTGTCTTAAAATTTATCCTCATTATAATACATTCATTTTTCTATGTCCTTTTAATAATTACACATGATATTCTATTTTGCATAATCTGCTTTAAGCCAAGACATTGTAGAGGCTAGATTAGAGAATTCTATTTTGAAGCTTTCATATCACAAGGCCAAACATGTTTATAATGTAATAATAATTATATTTATGTTTAATACAATATTACTTATATTTTTTAATTTTATTAAGTTGACAGGTATACACTTTATGGATAGAGACTTGCTTTTTATACCCAATCAATGATCCATCTTCATTTTTTAAGGATTAATATAATTAGCTTCATTTGCTTGTGACAAGTGTTGTGAATTATAACATCCATGTGATATTGATGAGAATGGTTTCTAGCAATTTTATTTCCTCTATAGATTCCATTGATGCTGATGTGATGGTAGATAACTACATTGCTATATTAAATGTTGTTAATTTTTTTATTACTTATCTTATTTATGATTAGTAGCTAACAAGAATAAAATAAAGTTATGTTGATAATTGTGTATGATTTGGTAAATAATAAATCATTTCCTAAAGTTTTTTTACTTGAAAAACATGGCAGGTTGGTAGATATACCTTCTTATGTGTTATCAATGTTGTTAGCAATTATCTTTCTTTATGATTTTTTACTATCAATTTGAGATTGAATGCATTAATTTTTTTTTTCATATATATATATATATATATATATATATATATATATATATATATATATATATATATATATATATATATATATATATATATATATATATATATATATATATATTAGCAAAATTGAAACTATATAAACATAAACACTGATGCACACTACAAGAGGATACATGTTATATCCTAATGGAATGTCTATTTATACAAATGTACATATTTAGGTAAAGTATGGTAAAAACCAATCTTATATTATATATATTTCATTGTAAAATTATATGGCATTAGCATAATTCAAGAACTACCTTAAAGTATGAATAGCTAAACCAAATTTACATGTTTTCATTTTAATTATTTGTGTTGTAGGAAAACCTAAAAGGATCTGACCTTGGTTGTACTCTACATGTAAAGCTTGTCGGTTATCTCCTTAATGTAACTTAGAGTGTAAGATAAATGACTAATATATAACATGAAAAGGATTTTAGATCATGGTTTAATCACAAAGGTTGAAAGCTCAAGACACTACATATGCCACATGTCATTGTGTTGTACATTTTACTTGAAGGGTACAATTAAAGGGGTGTATAAATTGAAATGTTTAATCAATAAAATTATTTATCCACTTTGGATACATTAACATATTTTTTTAATTAAAAAATCATTTATAATTTTCAAAATTTGTGTCTAAAGAACACTCACATGGTTTTTATTCTTGATTCCCATGCAAGGAAAAGTTGTAGTTGATCAATACTTGGGTCATGGTGAGGTATAATATTCCAAGGATAACCTTGATAATGAATCCATATTGATCCTTTAATATCATAATCCACACTCATATAGAATTCATATATGGTAAATAAGTGATTTATTTGTTTGATAAAATCATTCATTACATACAAAATTTATGTCTTAATATGATTACATAGCCTTTGCCCCTAATGTTTGTATGGGGAAGACTTGTAGTTAATTGATAATTGGATTGCGATGATCAATTGTTATTAATTTGAAAGAAATAATTATGGATGCAACAATGAATCTCATTATCACCTTTTTTTATTCACATAGATTGTCTTATATATGTTTTATGTTAGATTTTGGATTTTAAATAAAAGCACAAAATTGTTATGCCATATTGAAGTACATTATTCATGGGATTTTCCCATGCATAGATTTATCCCATTTAAATGAATATCAATTATTCTCAATGGTAACTTGGGCCAAACACCTTCATTTAATAACATATCAATGTATGTAAGAAAATCACATGGTTTGAAACTACTTGGTGAACATTTGATATAGCCATCATGTTTATGAATATTAGAAATGTTGATCCAAAACATGAGGATTGGGATATTTTCATGTGTATAATTTGTATCTCATTGTTTATGAAATAAAAATGCTAAGTATACTGAATAAACATTCTTGGAAAAAAGATAATCAAATTTTTAATTATAGTTCAAAGTCCTTTAGGACTCATATGAATAATTTTCCACAGTCGTTAGAAATAATGGAACCAAAAAATACATTCCTTCTCATAATAACGACATATTGACCTGCAACCTAGAAATAATTTCTATTTGGAGATAAATGTCTCTTTACATACCATTATATGAGGTGAAGCTATCTTGAAATATATTTCTAAGTATGCATAAAAAGTATATATTTGATTAGAAAGGTTCCACCATATGTTGTTAAGTATTTCAAAAAATACAAATTTAGAAAAGCTTTATTCAAATGCATTGAAGAAAATTATAATTGATATAATTTTTTATCATGAAATTAGTGTACAATATTTTAATCATATGTTGTAAAAAATACCACTCTTTTTGTGTATTTGACCATTTTTTTCATTGAATATTGGTAAAAAAATATTCTACACCTTATGTCTAGGAGTTTAACCAATTCAATTGTAGATTCAATCTTCATTAATGCATACATGAAAGAACCTTCTTCATTGTAATTGCTATCCCTTATAGAATTATCAAAGTTTTTATATTATGATGAACACCATTGCATTTTAAAAAATAAAAAATATTTAAAAACTAATTAATGTTCATGTATACCATTGATTATTTTTAGTTCGATCTAAATATTCTGATGTTTATGTATCATTATACAAGATTTTTATTTTTAAATTGTATCATTCTATAAGACTAATTTCTTTTACACTATATTATTCTTCAAGACCAAAATTATTTCCACATATTGATCAATTCTTGTACGAGGATTTCCCTCAACATATGTGTAAAACATTTGGTTTAATATCTATTATACTCATTGGTGACTTGGATCAATTTCCTCTAGTGAAATCCATTTAGATGTATGTTGGGACTTCATATGGTTCAATCATTTGGCAGAGATTTAAAAATGTTTTTACATTGTGCATAATGTTTTTCAAAAAGAGTTTTGATCTAAGCCAAAAATATTTCTAAAATCTCTTGTTGAATATTTGAAATGATGAAGTGAAAGTTGACGATTGGAATTTTCTTATGTCTTGAATAGATGCATCTTTGTCTTAAGAGGAAAAAGTATCATTCTATTATTCAATAAATTTTAATGTAATAAATAGTTTGGCATCAAAAAATTATAAGGAAATGTCAAAATCATTGAATATATGAGTTTCACATAGTGTTGCATAACATACTAAATTGGAGATCCTAATGAAAAAAATATAAACCAAAAATATTTTGTCAAATGGCCAAAAGGCTATGCTTACTTTCTAATTTGTGGGTATCTCAACATCACATTTAGTCATTTTTCATCATGACCCCGCTATTGTTGATGTAATTTAAAAAATATATACATTATGGAACTTAAATGGATGAAAAATTCAATACCATTCATTAATTTTATTGTACTTATAGAAATTAGATCCCACCCCTCCCCATCTTTTCTTGGCTATCATTATAGGTTGACCATCAATGCAAATATTAGTTTGAATATGTTATGATATATATCATTACACTCATCATAGGCACTATATATACTCTCTCATCCTCATTTAATTTTTTTAAAGTACTGCAAGATTTTGTGTCTCCAATTTTTTTTTGTTTTGGTCCTTTGATCCTATTATAAAGGACACCCTAAGAATCTCCAACAACCTTAAAATATCCCTAAAAAGGTTTATCTATATTATAATCCATCTTCTATCTTTTTCTCAACCCCTAAACTTTGCCATTAAAATAACATAAATAATAATATACACTCTAGGGATGCCCCACAACCCTCATTCAAAATTAAAATGAATGAATTATTTATTGTCAATAAAACTTGATGCTCTTTTTCACTCCTTATTTATGCAGTGTGAAACCCTTAGAGTAGCAATCAAAGAAAGAGCAAAAAAGATACACGATACAAGAAACACTCAAAATGAGTAGTATTTTCACTATAAAATGTAATACAAATCAATAGATGATGCATCTAATTATATTCTCAATTTTTATTCAATGCTTATTAACTTTTTAAAAGTTACCATTGGGTTTTTTTGGAGATTCATTTTCTCAAGAGTGTGCTCTTTTCAAGAGTTTCATATTTCACCTTTTTTCAAGAGCTTAGGACTGTGTGTATATCGACATTTAAAAAAATTATACACTTTATGTCTAATTGACATTGCTTTATCAGTCTTTGCATTACACCTCCTTCATGAAATTATTAGCTATAAGGATAATATACATAGCATGTAAGTTAAAATCAATATAATAAATAGCTCATATTAGTATTTTTCTTATATAATATTTTTTTAATTTTAAAACATTTAACATCTTCTATCTTTCTACCTTTCCAATAGCAAAGTTATCACTTCCACCTAGAGATTGTCTTCTCAAACTACAGTCACATCAATTTATATAAGAAGTGTGGATGTGGCTAGATGTTACTCATAAATCATGAGTACCATATGACTCATTTGTTGATTTAAAATCTAATTAAATGCACACACTATTATTTGAGCTAGATTGAATGGTGGAAAGATGATACCAATATTTGTGCCTCTTTTCTTGGACATTATAACAAACAAATAGTGAGGGTTATATAGTGGTCTAATGGTTATCTTGATAATGAAATTTAAAGGGTTATTATTTAGCTTTAAAACATCCCATTTGATACCCAATTATAAACTATGACCTCAAAAAACAAACACAAAGTTAAAAATGTTGAATGCCACACTACGAATGACATTGTGAGATGAACACTTTCACATTATCTCAAAGTGGTCAATCGTACTTCCTAAGATTTTCTCAAACATTTATGGTCTAATCAAGTTAAAGATAAGATCAAATCCATTGATATTGCACATGGATGGATCACATATCTTATTTAAATCTCCTTGGATTTTTTGGAAAACTATACGTTGATGTTTTAGGGATAAAAAATACTATGAAGTGGGATAAATCATTCCTCAAATTAATGCATGTGGTTCCTCAGAAGTTAAACTCTTCAACTCAATAACTTTAGGATGTTCTACTAATAGTTGATGATATTTTTGTAGTGGTGTAGAACATGGCCATTGACAAATCACTTGTAGTGGATATTTTTCTTTATGAGTTTCAAAAATCAAAATGGTAGTTAATCATACCATACTTATTTTAGGTCTATCATGAAATTTGTACACAAAATAATTAAGTAAAATTATAAACCATGCTAAGATTTTATATTCAAGGTGAAAGTGTGTGTATGTATGTGTTCACAAAAGCTTATATTTGTGTGCAAGATGTCTATTGCAAAAGTGAGTTTCTATTAAATTAGTAACCCATACTTGACTTGCATTATATTTTTAGGAGTCAATATAAATATATTTGTTGGAAATATATTATTAGGTATGAGGGAACTGGTTGTATATCAATTAATAAAGGGGGATTGTTGAATAAAAAGATAAGCATAAACATCTCTTAAAATCTAGTGCTTACACTTCTTATTTCTCTTGGTTAACTCTAAATAATTTTTTTTTGTCATTAAGAACATTATATTTTAGTACCATGGTGGTGATTGTCAATACATTGAAACTTTAAAATATCTATTAGCATACTTGATTTTATTTTAAATTTCTTTCTAATATTAATAATTAATCTATAGTTTTCAAATTCCTACTTTTAAAGATTATTGTAAATCTCATTACACAAAAAAATGTTTCTATTAAAATTAGATTTCAAATAAAAGTGTTTTAAAATGTAGATTAAGACATTATAATGTGATTTCCTCATTATCTAAATGAAAAATAAACAATAACAATAGAATTTAAATAAGATAGTTATTATAACATAAATAATTTTTTACACTATAAACATATTGTGGGGAACATCAACACACCAACATGATAACATCCACTATTCACAATATATCTTCTTCTTTCAATTTAAAATAAATAATAATAATTTAATTTTAATTGTAATTATATAAATTTGTAATTAGTAAAAAAATTTCAACTCTAATTAACATAAATTATGATTACAATAAGAAAAATTATAGAAAATACAATTAAACTATAATTATATAAATTTATTATTAATATAATTTTATAAAATTATTAATTGTAAAAAAATATTTATGAGTCATTTCTCGTTAAATTAACCATTGAAGTAGGTATTATAATTTACAAGGTAGAGATACAAATACAAAAAGCAAAACCACCCCTTTCACTTTCACACCCACCATTTATATACAAAATTTTAATTTTATATATAAATATATAATCCCTCAAGGCTGTATTTATACTTACATACATACACCCTTAGTGTCCATTTTACACCCAACCAAAAAAATAAAATAAAATTGTGTCACTATACACTACACTCAAAAGGCACGTCCCTTACAAATGAATTATCATGACACTTCAGAATAAATTATAAAATATTGGTATGGTGTAGGCCTAATGCATTACCCATGATATAGGTGTAGGCCTAATATTTGGAATGGTTTACCCATGATGCATAGTATGAAAATTAGTTAGGCAATGTAGGTAAGTTTTGTAATGATCCTCAATCTATAGAAGTGGTCCATGAGCAGAATTCAAAGGATAAGATTGTAGAAGAGGTCAGTTATATAGGATTGAAAAAATGATTTGTAATTTTCAAAATTTATGTTGTAAAACATATTCACGTAGATTTTATTCTTAATGTATGTGTAGGGAAAAGTTATAGTCAATTAATACTTGGGTCATGGTGAGGTATAGTATCCAAGGCTAAATTTATTAATGAATTTATATTGATTTTTTAATATTGTAATGTACACTCACATAACATTTATATATATGATGATTAAGTGATTTATTTAATTGATAAAACCATTCATATTATTAATTAAGGGGATATTAATTGATTTCATTGGTAACTTGGGCCAAATACCTCCATTGAATGTCATACCAATATATGTAAGAAAATCATATGGTTTGAAACTATTTGGTGAATATTTGATACTGCTATCATGTCTATGAATATTGGAAATGTTGATCCAAAACTTAAGGATTGGGAGCTTTTCATGTGTATAAAAATATCTCATTGTTTCTAAAATAAACATGCTAAGTGTAGTGAAGAAACATGCTTGAAAAAAAAGGAACAAATTTTTAATGACAGTTCAAAGTCCCTTGGCACTTACATTAGTAATTTTCCATAGTCATTGGAAATAATGGAACAAAAATTTAATTCCTTCTCATCATACCAACAAATTAATCCACAACCTATAAATGCTTCCATTTGGAGATCAATGTTGATTTAAATCACATTCTATTAGGGGAAGTTTCCTTGAAATATATTGGTAAGTATGAATGGAAAGTATAGAATCGATTAAAAAGATTCCACCATATGTTATTAATTATTTTAGAAAATACAAATTTAGGAAATTCATGTTCAAATGCATTTAGGAAACTTCTAATTGATACAATTTTTGATCATGAAATTAGTGTATAATATTTTTATCATATGTTTCAAAATATCCCACTCGTTTTATGTTTCTGACCTTTTTTTCAGTGAATGTTGGCTAAAATATTCTACACCTCATGTCCAAAAGTCGAACCAATTCACTTGTAGATTCAATATTCATTAATGCATACATGAAGCAACCTTATTCATTAGATTATCTATTTCTTTTATAATTATCAAAATGTTTGTCTTATGAAAAATATTATTACATTAGAAAAAAGTAAAAATAAATATCATTTATTGTTAGTGTTTATCATTGATATTTTTAGTTTGATCTAAATATTCTAATGCTTATGCATCATTATACTAGATTAATTATTTGTACACTTCATCTAATGTGGTGAAGAATTTTTTTTTTATGGAGACACTATTCACTAATGAGGTGGTGGGACACTTCTCACTGATGAGGTGTCACAACCACTAATTATACTAACTCATCAACACTATTTAATTACTTAGGTGGTGTGGGGTGACATAATTCTCCCAAGACACAAAGGAGATTTTATTTTGACATTAATAATGGAAGTGGGATGAATTCCATTTGGGTACCTTGATAGTGGGTTATATCTTTATGAAAAGGAGAATCCACTAGATTTTGGATGCACATAAAAGTAGGGAACAACTTTTATTATCCATATTTTTTCACCCATGTTAAACATGTTTAAGGGACCCTTGATATTTTCACCCATGTTAAACATTCTTAAGGGACCCATGATAAAGTGGAGCCCTTGAAAATTTTCCTCATCATGATATATTATTTCCTCCATGATAAGGGTTTCACGTTTCTCTTGGAGATTTTCTTTTATCCTTTAGTTTTATCTTAAATCCTAATGGAGAATATTTCTTACTTTGTCTTCATTCTCTCTTAGCACATAATGTTTTATTCTCTTGCGTGTATCCCTTTTAAGTGGATGAGGGTGTATTTATTGTGTGGTTTTCCTTTGTGCTTGTAATTTTATAAATGGGTTGAGAAACATGGCATTTGTAAGTTAAGTTGGGAATAAGACTAGAGTGTTAGGATTTAAGATTTGTTGAAAGATTTATAGAGCCTTTGAAGAGCCTCTTTGGTGTTGATGCCAATTTATGTAATTTGAGGAAAAAATTAATGATAATATGTGTGATTAATAGAAGAAGCTTTGTGTTTATAATCTTGTGAAGAATTCAAATCCATTATTTGGTATCAAAGCAAGTTCAAATCATGTTTCCTTGTTCTCCACATTGTTTTTGGGTAGAAAACACGAGGAGGCATCTTCCAACAAGGAGAGTGTTGGGTAGAATATGTTAGAGAGAGTCTGTTTTTGTTTTTATTTTTGTTTTTGTATGTGAAAGAGATGGAGATAAGATAAAGAGTAGGAGGATTTTCCATGGCATTTGGATAATATAATTTAGAATAAATCATGTAATGGATAGTTGAGTTAGAGACTTCATTTGAAGAGGATAATTTGTTGAAGACCCCATAAGGGTGAAAGTTGAAAGCATGAGGATGAGTGAAATTTTATCCATATTTTAGAAGGATATAAAAGTGAGGATACAAATGGGAGGTAAGGATAAGGTGAGGATTTGGGAACATATGGTTTCCAAGTTGATGGGTGAAGTTTTGCACCCAAGAATGGAAGTAGAGTGGAAGAAAAAGCTTCATGTCTTGAAGGTTGAAATAAAAGAGAGGAGGAAGAATACCATGAGAGGTATTATTAGAGAGATGTTTCCATGTGAGAAAATCAAATCTATTCCAAGTAGTAGCAAATAAGGATGTGAATGAGAATAAGAAGGTTTTATTTGAAGACATCAAGGAGGAGAGGCTTTTATGTGTTGATCCTAGTTTTGATTTTCATATCAACACTAGTGTGGAAATGAGCTATAATTAGCCCATATATGGAGACACCCTTGTTAAGGAAGATGGAGAGATGATAGGAAAATATGTCACCCATATAGAGTTATAATCTTGTTTGAAAGAAGTAATGGATGAAGAGGATGTGAAAGCAAGTGCCCATGAGGAGAATTGGAGTGAAAAAGTAGTCCAGGTGATGGATGTGATAGTAGTGGATGAGGATTTGGTTGGTGTTGATTTCAATCTAGAGAGGAGTGTCTTCAGGGTGTTACAGAGATAAGAGAGTGTGATGGAGCATGAAAACTGTTGTTTTTTCTCAAGAGTATGTGGAGATAGAGGTTCATCCTTAGCCAATTGAGGAAGAAGAACTATTGATACTTGGATTCACACACTTGAGGAGATGCTCAACTCTCCTCATCCAAGTGGCATAATGGAAACATCTCTCTTGCTGTGGGTAACAATTTTGCTGAGATGAATCTATAGATAAGGGGATAGCTCCCCTTGGTGCACCTTTAAAGCTCTCTCTCTAAATTAAAAATTTGTGTATGAAAAGGGGTAAGAAAAATAATTAAGAAACCAAATGGTGATGCACCAATATTTAATGTCCTCTCAATTGACTAAAAAACACTACTTAAGGACAAACAAGGTGATTCTCACACAAGACTCACAACTTAGGATTCATTGTTACATCAATGTTTCATATGATAGATTCATGAAGGTATATGATTCTTAGGAAGGGAATGAATGATTCCAAGGAGGGATAAAATCATGAACCGCTTCTAAGATATCTCTACACTTTAAAAAAGAATACTAGCAAAGACCTATAAAAATCTCCTTTATGTAAATTGGTAGGCCATCAAGAGTACAAGCTAGAAAGACAATCCTTCACTAGACTATAACAACAAGATTCAAGTCATTACTCAATATTTTAGTATATGAGCGGCAAAAATACTTGTATGTTTATTTAAGAACAAATCTGGCTAGAGTTTTCCCAATAACTAGTGAAGGCTGCTTAGAGAGCTAAAAGAATGCATATATATAGCTTTTGAGAAAGGAAACAAGTAAGGTAAGTCCAAAGGTCACTCAAACATGTGTCACCTTGAGAATATAAATTATAATTACATGTGAAAGAGAGATGACATGATTCATGTCATGTTAGGAGTCTACTCTTTTGAAACTATTCATAAGAATGGCAAAAAGTGGTACAAAACCTCCAAAATTTGCACAGGTAACTGCCTCCATCATAAACTATCCAAGATCATTTGAAACTTTAAATGGGGAAACTAACACATATCACTGCTCAATGGACATGAGACTCATTGTGATAGTTGGAGAATACCCTTTCTAATTACCAGCCATCCTATGGACACCTGTGTTGATCAATTTCATGGGAGCTCTTTGGTTTGATCAACTTTCAACAATGACCCAAAACATTGACCTATCTATTATTCACTTATTTTGCCTGCACCAAATGCTCAAGATCTTGCCATTTTTTACCTCCATATTTTCCCTCAGGTTCTTGCCAAGTGTTTTGAATCCAATAGATATTTTCTATAGTTTAAAGTTGATGTTTTTAGGGCCAACACCTTCCTTATTCCTTCAAAAAAATTTGCTCAGACTTAAGTTTCTTTTGGACTTTTGCCAAGTGATCTTTAACTATGGAAAGTGCCCTTTCAGAACCTTTGTGTGGGAAACTTTTTCTTGCAAGATGCATTTTGGGGAACTTTTTGGGGGACTTAGCTTCAAAGGTATCCTTCAAAATTTTTATCTCGGCCACTTTTCCCGAAAGAATTCCTTCGATCTTTTTTCTTTATGCACTTTTTTTGTTTTCTTCAGACTTTTTGGTGAACCTATTCTTTGAACTTTTTCCCCAAGAAAATCTTTTGAGCTTTTTTGCTAAACCTATCCTTTAGACTTTCTCCTAAAGAAATCATTCGAACAATCTTTCTGAAAGAAATATTTTGGGCTTTCATAGGCTTAATTTTTGAGGACTTTTTGACTTGAGTAATTCCATCGGACAAAAATTCTGAAAAAATTATGCCTTAGTTATTTTTCAATGTAGATAATTTTTGTAAACAAATTTTGTGGACAATTTTTTTGAAAGAATTCCTTCAAGATTTTTGTTTAGTCCTTCAAAAAATCTTGAAAGTGTCCTTTCAGCTTTGTGTTTGGTTCACTTCCTTGTGGATGGGTACCCTTTGAAAACTTTGCAAAGGACTATTTTTTTGAAAAAGTACCCTTCGAAAGGATTGCAGAGTGTCCTTCAAAAAAGATGAAGATGACCCCTTCATATTTTTGAAATGTTCCCTTAGCCCAAAAAAGGTCCTTTAGGGAAATTGCTTCTGAAAAAATATTCGAAACAATTCTTGACACTTAAACAAAAAACCCAAAACAAAAAATTTGAAAGAATGAACACTTGTACTTTTGTTTTGGGCTTTGTATGGAACATCTCCTTTGAAGGAATTCTACATAATAAGAATACTTGAAGTTGAAGACCAAGATAAACCTAAAGTGTGTTAGGTTGTGGAACTAAAAGCTTCACTGATGCAGACATGGAGGAGGTTGTTGAGAGGTTGCTGAGTTGCAGGGCAACCGACGTCGGTCTGATCAACCGATGTCGGTCATATATAGTGAAGACAACAACTAACATCAGTCAGGTATAGGTCGACATTAGTCATCTCCAACCAGACAAGGACCAACGTCGGTCGCCTGTGCGGTTCCAAAACTACCAGTTCACGAACAGTTAGTTAACGAACCAGTTGTTTGCATGTAGAAGGCCAATTATAGGCTTGAGCTATGGATCTAATTATTGTTTGCATGAGATCTATATAATAGACTCATGGGATATATTGTAATTTGTGCTAGAGAGTAAGAGAGCAAATATTAGCTCCTTCAGAGTGAAGAGAGCAAGGTGTGTTCCTCCTAGTGCCACAGTGCCAAGTGTGGGTGCTAGTTTGGAGAATCAGAAGGATTCTTCATGTATGTAGGATCTTGGTTAGCAGGTGTGCAAGGCCACATTTGGAGATCTACATGGTAAGTAAGATCATTGATCTACAGGTGTATGTGTGTGTGAGGTCTAGGTTTGCAGGTGTGCAAAACCAGGTTGATCTGCAGGTGGCAGCAGGATCAAGGTGACAGCAACACAACAGGGAGCAAGATCAGGTGGGATCTACTTGGAGTATGATGTGTACTCAATTGGAGAGCAAAGAGGAAGGCAAGGTAGTTCCTTCCAAATTAAGATCATTTGAGTTGCAGGTTGTTGCAAGTTCATGGGAGATCTACTTGGAGTGCGTTGTGTACTCGATTTGAGTATGTGGGTATACTCGGTGTATTGGTAGTATTGTTACTGACTGGTTGACTGGCAGTGTTGTTACTAGCTGGTGGAGGTGAACACCAAATTTGTGTTTGAGTTGTGTGTTGGGACCATAATTGAGAGAGTGAGCTCTTGTAGGTGAATTACTGAACACTTGGTGTGGGAAGCCTGTAAGGTGGGAAGAGTGTGTCGTCTCTTCATTTGTAATTCTTTTTTGGAAGAGTATTAATACAATTGGGTATTGTCTCTCATATTCTGTGTTATTTCTGAATTCTAGTTACTTGCGCATTCTGGTTGATTTTTGCATATTAAGTTGCTTGTACATGGTAATCAATGGTGCTTCCGGGTCCTAACAAAGTGAATGGTCGAGCTTGAATGACTAAGTCCAAAAATGTTTTCGAAGCAAGTCTTTAAAGATGAACAACTTTACTTGTGCTTCGGTGAAGGACCTCAGACTTAGTAAATAATAACTTTGAACTAGGATGAGTAAACCCACATGCTTAGCTTCCTCTGCAACTATTGTGCGTGCAAAATCTGACACTTTGAAAATGTTCTTCAAACTTTGCTCAGACCTGTTAACATGACTCAAAGAAAGTAAAAGGACCTAGAAAACAAACTAATCAAATCTAACAACATTAATATTATGTTGAATAAACCTGAGATCACACTATGACATGATATTTACCCCTAAAAGATCTAAAGGCCAAATTTTCAAATAAGGGCTCCCAATTTTGACCTAAAGGGCCAAAATTTGGTCAATAAATTAGTGGCTCATAGGGGTAGTATGCCTACTATACTGACCAGGTTGGTAGCCTAAAAAGTCCATTGGGCATGAAACCATATAAGGACATGAAAAATGACCTTGAATAACACACTAGATTAGAAGGAAAACTCACACTGCAAGACACAACACACAACAAGAACAAGACAAAAATAAGACATAAAGCAAAGCAAGACACAAGAAAACTCACACATGTGTGTAAGCACTTAGGGAACACAAGGAAAGCAAGAAACTATGTACAAAGGAATAGAACCTTAGTAACAATGCTTTAAATATATCCCATTGACTGGGATATGTAACTCTTCTCCATTCAACTTTGAGAGTTGGAAGGCATTGTGTTATTTGCATTATGTGATCACATATGGGCCACTCCACAAAGCATCAAACTTTTTGTGTCTTCCTAGATTAGCCCTATCTTCATCCCATTTTAAAATGATATCTCCCTCTTTAAAGCTCCTCAACATGTATTTCTTATCAAAATACTTTTTTTTGCTGTTGGTGAGTTGTCATGGTGTGCATAGATTGATTTCTTGTCTCTTCAAGCTCCATCAACTCACATAACTTGACTTCCATGTTGTCATTCTCCATTAATTATAGCTGATAGGTAAGATCTAAATCTGGTAACTCAAGTGAGATAGGAAGTATAGCCTCCTTTCCATAAACAAGTGTATATGGTGAGTTTCCAATTGCTCTCTTTGGGGTGATCCTATCAGCCTAAAGGGCTATCTTCAACTTGGTATGCTAAGTCCTTTGATTTTCCTCCATTATTATCTTTATGATCCTTATTATATTCTTGTTTTTAGACTTGGCTATTCCATTTCCATGGGGGTAGTAGTTGGAGGAGGCACTAAGATAGATACCATGCTTTAAAACCCATTCACTTATCCTTGTTCCTAGGAAAGCCAAAGCATTATCTGAGATTATAATTGAAAGAGCTCCAAACCTTGTTACTATACCTTCATAAAAGTCAAGGACTAAAATTTCATTAGCCTCCTTAAGAGATAAAACCTCCACCCATCTTGTAAAGTAATCAGTGGTGGTTAACACCCACTTGTGACCAACACTAGGACGATTGATTAGGCCTATAAAGTCCAAACCCCATTACATGAAAGGTTGCTCAACTTAGATTGGATGAAGAGGTAAGGTAGCAATATTTTGTTTTCCATAAAAAATAACACACTTTTGTAATTTTATTACCCACTCATGAGTGTCCTTGAACAAGCTAGGCCAAACATAACCAACCCTCCTAATCTTAATAGTTGTGGTTCTTGGAGCAAAGTGACCACCAACTGGTCCATCATGGAATTCAAATAATACTTTGTCAATCTGATCTAAATCAAGACACCTAAAAATCACACCTAAAAATTTATTTCTAAATAACACTCCATCAACAAGTACATAAGGAATGGATTGTAGCCTAAAGTACCTTGTCTTCACCCTATCAAAACCTTGTGGAAACTCACCAGTTTGAAGGAAATGGATCATGTCCTATGTCCAACTTCTCATAGATGAAGATGTAGTTGATAAAAAGTCATCATGAAGTACCAAAATAGATTATTTTTATCTTTCAAGTCTGAAGTGAGATGATCACATAGTCCTTTTCCTTTCACTAACTTGGTAGTTTTGATCTCCACATCATATTCCATCACCCTTATGATCCATCCTGCCCTATTTTCATTCAAATCTCTATTCAATATAAAGTATTTTACACTAGGATGAGGCATAAAAATGTGAATCTTGTTTTTAGACAACATATGCCTGAACTTATTTAAACTCCTTATAACTAAAAGCACTTGTTTCTTAACATATGTGTATCTTGTTTCATATCCTTCTAAACATTGACTGAATAAGGCAATAGGCTATTCAAAAATTTCATCATTAGCTTGAGTAAGCATGGTAGAGACTACCTTGTCTTTCCCAAAGGTAGACAAATTAAAATCTTTGAATAAGTTAGGACTTGCAAGGGTGGGAGCTTGGGCAATGGCTTTCTTAATCTCCTCAAAAATTTCCTTTCTCCTTCTTGTCCAAGTGAATATCTCATCCTTCCTTAGCATAGATGTTAGAGGTTTGACCAAATTAACAAAGTTAGGAATAAAACTCATAATGAAATTGATCTTACCCAAAAAAAATTGTAAACCCTTCTTATGTTTAGGCAAAGATAATGCCAAGATGGCATTCACCCTTTCATTATGAGTGGACAAGCCTTTCCTGGAAATAATATGTCCTAGTAGTTTGTCTTCATGGATTAAAAAAACACACTTATTTGGGTTTAGATAGATCCCAAACTCTTTACACCTCTCAAAAATATGCCTTAGGTGCTTCAAATGATCTTTTGCTTCCTTGGAGAAAACTATCACATCTTCAAGATATACCAATATAATGTCATTGATTAATCCTTGAAAATCCATATCCATTGCACGTTAAAAAATAGATCTAGAATTAGACAACCCAAAATTAATTTTCCTATAAGAATATGTAACCTATTTATTAGTAAATTCTATTTTATATTGGTCACTTTCCTTCACTATAATCTGATTATACCCTTAATTCCCATTAAGGAGAGAAAACCTTTCACTACTAGCCATAACTTGCAAGATTTGTTCCATGAAAGGGAGTGGGTAATGATCCTTAAAAGACACTCTATTCAAGTCCCTAAAGTCCACACACAACATAATATCCTAATTATTCTTTCTAATAGGGACTAAGTTGGCCAACCAAGAAGAATGCTTGATAGGAAAAAATATTCTAGACTCAATCGACTTAGTGATATTTTTCTTCAAAAGTGGTTCAATCTTGGGATTGATTGGAATTTGTATTTTCTTGATGGGTTTATAATTTTCATCAAGTTCTATGGTGTTTTGAGCCAAGATTGGATCAAAACCCTTGAAGTCAATATACTCCCATGCAAAATTATCACTAAATTCCTTACATAGTTCAATGAAATCATGCTTCTCTTAACTAGTGCATACCTTTCCAAGTGTAAGTAGCTTATCCTTAAATATATCTGCCTTTTCATAGTTCTCTTGTTTGTTTTTAATGCTTACCTTATCTTTCTTCATTTGATCATCATCATTGAAGATGCTCTCAAGAGTGATTAGGCCTGTAGGGAGTTTGTTAGACTTCAATTGCACAATCTACCCTCCATATTATTGTTGTAGTTTAGACTGATTCTTGGAAGAAAAATCAGCTTCTTCTTGTAAAAAAATTTCTATTTGATGATCACTATCAAACACCTACCAATTGGTGACATTATCTGGTATAGAAGGTCACACAATCACCTTTAGATTAGGTTGATTCTTGTCTTTTCTTATGCATTTTGGAACATAAAATTGAGCACCAATAGATGCCAACCTATCATCATGCTTAATGCCTTCTCTTGGAATAGATGTGATATTCAAATCCATGAAATCTTATACAAGATCCCAAACTCTATGCTTGTAGGACTTGAGCAAGGAATTCTTGGTCAAATTCTGCCCTCTAACTTGATTCACAACAAGCTCACTATCTTCATACACTTGTAGTTCCTTAACTCCTCTTTTTCTAGCCCATTCAAGGCCATAGATAAGGGCCTCATACTCTGAAACATTACAAGTGCATGATAGCTGAAATCTAAAGGTTTAATAATACCTTTCCTTGGAAGGTGAAACTAACATAGCTCCACCACCTGCCCTAATCTTGCTTCTAGACCCATCAAAGAAGAGATGCCACAATCTATTCACATATTTACTTTACTTCATCAAATTGGGCATGAAAGAGTCCTTATCATGCATATAATAGAACTCAAGACCATATTCCTCAATAAACTTGTAAGGATCATGTTCATAGTGATCATCTCCCCACTCATCTAGGAACAAATCAGAAACTCCTTCAAGGGAAGATGATGGGGAGTGGTCAATGTGAAGCTCATTTTCATCAATGATAGCATATTTAAAATTTTAAACCTTAGATGAGTATGGTTCCAAGTGATCTCTATGAATTGGTTCTGACTCAATCTTTACCTTAGTGCCATATTTTGTTTTAAACACCATGTAGGACCAATTAGTTGCCAAGTATCCACCTATCTTGGATATAAAGTCTCTTGAAAAGAAAAGAGAAAAATAGGGAGATAAATATGCCACCACCATATCATAAGGAATTAAAAAATTAATAACAGCATGAAGGATCAAATTCAAACCTTTAACTACCCCCAAAGTCTTGGCTGGTGATCCATCCAATTACAAAACTCCTTTAGTCACTGCCTCATACTTGAGGCCTAACTTATTTGCTATACATTTGGGCATAACTAATGTGATTGATCCATTATATATAATGAAGTTATGAACCAATAAATAAAAAATGATTGGATATAGGTAAAATTAAGAGTATTTTCATCTTTCTTTACTTGACCATCTATAGATTGAGCTCCATTGACTAAAACCACATTGTCATTTCTAGATGGGCCAGCTTGTTTACCCAATCCATGTAATTCATTTTGTAGTATATATTTTTGCCCTGGTAATGTTAGATAATCCAAAAATGATATGTTCATATGTATCTTCTTCATCTGGTCCACAACATTAATGGAAGGATTACTCACCTTAAGAAACTCTTTAGGAGCACTAGCACCTTGTGATGTAGCTTGTGGAGATGGAGGCATATGAGTTGGATTCAAGCTTTTAAATCTTTGATTTTATTTTATTTTAGGAGCTTAATTAGGCCCAATTCCCATATTAGCTTATTTAGGGGTCAAAGTAGGTCCTTGGTTGGTTCCTTGAGCTTCATCAATAGCCCTCCTTTTGGACCTAGTATTTGAGGCAATGATAGTATTTGATTTGCTTGTATTTCCCAAGTAATTAATAGCGCAAAAATCACCCTATAAATGATTTATGAGGGTAGAGTCAGTCTGAGGTTATCCATTTTCCACCTCATGTTGCATGTATCCTTCAAAATTTGAAGCTTGGAAATATTGGTTGCCTTGCATTGCCATGCCTTGATTGTGCATTTCATTTGCATAAGTCACTTGTTCTTGACCATGTTCAAAAGATGGATAGTTGGGATATTATTGGGCCAAGTAATTTTGAGTGTGAAAAATAGATTTTAAGGATGAGGGAGCATTAGGATTATATATTTTATAAGTCTTGACATGGGTTATTTGGCCTTGTCCTTGTGCATTGTTTTGGAAAAGAGATCTACTTATTTGCCCAAATTGATTATATGTTTGATATGGTTTATAACTTTGAACTTGTGGTATTTGGAGGGAAAATAAATCATTTTTAATACTTTGAATCAAAATTTTGAATTTTTGGATTTAATTTGAAGGAGTAATGGAAGACCTTTCTTGGTTAGACAAAGGAGCTAAAGTGGGCAATGCACCTTGACTAGGAAAATGAAAATCAGGGAATAGAGGCATTGGAGGTCTAGGGGATATTTTTATTTCTTGGACAAGGAAATTATTATAATTTATGGCTATGTCATATGTATAAATCAATGTGTTTCCACCCACATATTGAATCATCATGGCAATGTCACTATTTAATGCCTTTAGGTAATACAAAAATGCATAGTTTGGGGTAGCTCTCACGAGGGTTGGGATCCTATCCCATGTTTTTTGAAACCTAGTATTACAATATTACATAAATTCATGAGGTTCCCTCCTAATTATGGTCAATTGCTCAGCTAGATATAGGTGATCACTCTTTTTCCCCAACCTATTAGTCAATAGATCCCCCAACTCGTCCCATGAGCCAATAGAATTTATAAGTAGAGTCCCATACCAATCCAAAAATTTTCATTTGAAAGACAAGGCCAACAACCTAATAGATACATTTTATTGGGTGATGTTGTGGCTATTACAAATGTTTACTATATTCCTAATGTGCTCAATGGCAGTAATAGGACCATCCCCACTAAAATATGGGACACTTTTGAGGGCTGCTCTTGGAATTTGATCATATTGAGCATGATGTAAGGGAGATGCCCCGGTGAAGGCACAAAAGGTTATCTTCTAGCCATCTTGGAATGATCACTATGTATATTATGAATGGAATGTAATACAAACTTAGAAGCTTTAAACACAAAATATCTTTTGTAAGGATGAGTGTTGACAAACCTAAACCTTTTGGTGGAATATGGAGGTAGTTGCACAAATTCAAAAGGTACACCTTTAATAATAGACCTAGTGGTTACCTTAGGCATGGAAAAAAGGGCTGATCATCAACCCAATACTTGAATTCTTCAATGGAGTCACTAGGTACTAGATGTAGATGCTTTTTCACTTCAAATATGCCAAGACCAACACCAATATTTAACAATCTTCTAGGACTTAGAAGTCCCACTGGGCATGACAAAAATTGTTGACACTTGGATTCACACCCTTGATAAGATGTTCAACTCTCCTCATCTAAATAGCACAATGGAAACATCTCACTTGTTGTGGGTGACAATTTCATTGAGATGAATCTCTAGATAAGGGGATAGCTCCCCTTGATGCACTTGTAAAGCTCTCTCTCTAACTTAATAATTTATGTATGAAAAGGGGTAAGGAAAACAACTAATAAACCAAATGGTGATGCACCAATATTTAATATCCTCTTGATTGATTGAAAAACACTACTAAAAGATAAATGAGTTATTTCTTACATAAGACTCACAACTTAGGATTCATTATCACATCAATGTTTCATATGATAGATTGAGGAAGGTATATGATTATTAGGAAGGGAATGAATTATTCCAAGAAGAGATGCAATCATGAACCACTTCTAATATATCTCTACACTTTAGAAAAGAATACTAGCAAAGATCTGTAATAATCTCCTTTCTACAAATTGGTAAGCCATCAAGAGTACAAGCTATAAATACAATCCTTCACTAGACTATACCAACAAGATTCAAGTCATTATTCAATATTGTAGCATATGTGTGGCAACAACACTTGTATATTTATTCAAGAGTTCTTCAAGTACAAATCTAGCGAGAGTTTTCCCAGTAACTATTGGAAGCTACTCAAAGAGCTGAAAGAATGCATATATATAGATTTTGAGAAAGGAAACAAGTAAGGGAAGTCCAAAGGTCACTTGAACATGTGTCACATTGAGAATATCAATTAAAATTACATGTGAAAGAGGAGTGAGATGAGTCATGTCATGTCAAGAGTCTACTCATTTGAAACCAGCCATAAGAATGGTGAAAAGTGGCACAAAACCTCCAAAATTTGCATAGGTAACTACCTCCATCATAAACCATCCAAGAGTGTTTGAAAATTGAAATGGGAAAACTAACACATAACACTACTAAATGGACATGAGACTCATCGTGATAGTTAGAGAATACCCTTTCTAACTACCAACCATCTTATGAACATCTATGTTCATCGATTTCATGGGAGCTTTTTGGTTTGATTGACTTTCAACAATGAACCAAACCATCGACCTATCTATTATTAACTTGTTTTACCTATACCAAATGCTCAAGATATTGCCATTTGTTACCTCCATATTTTCCCTCATGTTCCTGCCAAGTGTTTTTGACTCCAATGGATATTTTTTATAGTTTAAAGTTGACGTTTGCGGGTCCATAACCTTTCTTATTCCTTCAAAACATTTTCTTTGAACTTAAGTTTATTTTAGACTTTTGCCAAGTGCTCTTTAACTATGGAATTTTCCCTTCGAATCATGGAAAGTGCCCTTTCAAAACCTCTATGTGGGACACTTTTTCTTGAAATATGTCTTTCAGGGAACTTTTTGGGGCACTTGGCTTCAAAGGTGTCCTAAAAATTTGTCTCAACCACTTTTCCCAAAAGAATTCCTTCAAGATTTTTTATTTATGCACTCTTTCTATTTTCTTCAGACTTTTGGTGAACTTATCCTTCAGAATTTTTCCCCAAGAAAATATTTTGGGCTTTTTTTTGAACCTATCCTTCAGATTTTCTGCCAAAGAAATCATTTTGACAATCTTTTCGAAATAAATATTTTGGGATTTCCTAGGCTTAATTTCCATGGACTTTTTGACTTGAGTAATTCCTTCAAATAAAAATTTTGAAAGAATTATGCCTTAGATATTTTTCAATGTGAATAATTTTTTTGAACAAATTTTGTGGACAATTTTTTCGAAAGAATTACTTTGGGATTTTTTTTTGGTCCTTAAAAAATCTTGAAAGTTTCCTTTCAACATTGTGTTTGGTTAACTTTGCTATGGAGGGGTAACCTTTGGAAACTTTGCAAAGGACCATTTTTCTAAAAAAAGTACCCTTCAGAAGGATTTTAGAGTGTCCTTCAAAAAAGATGAAGATGACCCCTTTGGCTTCCTGAAATGGTCCCTTAGCCGAAAAAAGGTCCTTCAAGGAAATTGTTTCAGATTAAATGTCTGAAATAATTCTTGACACTTAAACAAAAAACACAAAACAAAGACTCTAAAAGAATGAACACTTGTACTTTTATTGCAAGATTTGTATGGAACATCTCCTCTAAAGGAATTCTACATAATAGGAACACACCAAGATAAACCCAAAGTGAAAGACCGAGCTCGAATGACTAAGTCTAGAAATATTTTTGAAGAAAGTATTTGAACATGTAAAAATTTTCTTTTGCTTTGGTGAAGGACCTTAGACTTAGTACACAAGAAATTTGAACTAGGATGAGCAAACCCACATGCTCTGCTTCCTCTACAACTACTACATGTGCAAGATCTAGCACTTTGAAAATGTTCTTTACACTCTACTTAGACCTATTAACATGACTCAAAGAAAGTAAAAGGACTTAGATAAAAAACTGATCAAAGCTAACAACATTTATATTACATTGAATAAACTTGAGATCACACTATGACATGATATTTACCTCTAAAAGATCTAAAGGCCAAATTTTCAAATAGGGGTGCCCAATTTTGACTTGAAGGGCCAAAATTTGGTCAATAAGAACAACTAAAAGTTATTAGAGAATGATTTAATGACCCAAATATTATTGTGGATAAATAATATAGTGTGATGATGAAGGAAAGAGTGAATTTAAGTTTTAGATCAGCCATGGTATGTGTAGAAGAACCTAATTTTTTAGGTGTGGAGAGTGAGTTTTTTTTAGCTCACCAAAGGTATATATGAGTGGTTTATTTGTATGATAGCCATAATATATGAGGAGGATAATGTTTTATCCATGAGAGAGGAGCTTCAAACTTGGATGCGTGATGATGAATATGATGTGACAAATGGTTTGATAATGTGTGAATAAAGTCAAATGGGCTTTAGGTGGATGTGGACATATAGTGGTTGGTTTGAGCTTGCATGAAAGAGTGAGATGCACTATAGAACATTTTGGTGGATTAGGATGGTATATGGTGATTCCAGTACCACAAAGAGAAGGATAGAGAGGAGGAGAAGAAGTGTGAAGAGGAGAGGATGAAATCCAACAAATAGGAAATAGAGGAGAAAAAGGGAGAACAAATAGTTGTACTACTTGGTGTGTTGGAAGGGGATGTTGTGGTCATTATGTTGGGTGACCAAAAGAGTGGTTATAACACTTACCCCATCCATGTGATTATCAGATCACATTATGAAACCTTGGGTGTCTAATTTAGGAACATCTAAAGGTTCATACAATCTTGCATCAACCAAAAATAGAGTGGTTTGTATGTTTATGTGTTCAAGTTTTTGTGATCCTAAAATGTTTGGGGAGCATTTGGGACAACTTGAAGGATATAAGGTGTTTTCAACTAGAGGAGAATGATGTGGTGATTAAAATACTATTCATGCTATCACTATTCATTGATGATGTGGTATGACACTATTCACTGATGAGGTATCACAACCACTAATCATGTTGACTCATTAACACTATTCAACTATTTAGGTGGCACGGGGCACCATAATCTTCCCAAGGCATAAAGGAGATTTGATTTTGAGATGCATGATAAAAGTGGAATGAATTCCATATGGGGACCTTGATAGCGGGTTATATCTTTATGAAAAGGAGAATCCACTAGCTTCTGGATGCACATTAAAATGGGGAAAACTTTTACTATTCAGATTTATCCACCCATGTTGCACATGTCAAAGGGACCTAAGACAAAGTGGAGCACTTGAAAAAGGTACTCATTGCTATCTACTATTCCCTCCATTATTAGGGTGGCACATTTCTCTTGGGGATTATATTTTATCCTTTGGTTTTGTCTTCATTCCTAGTGGACAATGCATTTTATTTTGTCTCCATTCTCTCTTAGTGGGTAATGCTTTATTATTTTATCTTTATCCCTTCTAAGAGGAAGAGGGTATATTTATTGGGTGCATTTCCTTTGTGCTTATAATTATATAAATGGGTTGAGATACATGGCATTTATATTCTAAATTGGGAATAAGGTTAGAGTGTTAGGAGTTAAGCTTTGTTGAAAGCTTTATAGAGCCTTTGAAGAGCCTCCTTGGTGTTGATTCTAAGTTATGTAATGTAAGGAAGAAATTAATGATAAGATGTGTGGTTAATAGTATAAGCTTTGTGGTTATAAGCTTGTGAAGAATTTGAATCCATCAACATCATTATACAATCCTATTTTTTTACAATACATCATTTTGCAAGACCAAAAATATTGACATGTATTGATCAACACTTGCACAAGGATTTACCTCAACATGGGTATAAACCATTTGGTGTAACATATATTATTCTCATCCCTGACATGGATCCATTTGCTCTAGTATAATCCATTTCAATGTATTTTGGGACATCATATGGTTCAATAATTTGGTAGATATTTAAAAATGTTTTTACATTGTGCACAATTATTTATCAAAAAGGGTTTTGATCCGAGCCAAGTAGTTTTGTAAAATATCTTGTTGAATTTTTGAAAAAATAAAATAGACATTGAAGATTAGAATTTCATGTCTTGA
This sequence comes from Torreya grandis, assembly GCA_037957365.1. Lineage (NCBI taxonomy): Eukaryota > Viridiplantae > Streptophyta > Pinopsida > Cupressales > Taxaceae > Torreya > Torreya grandis. The sequence continues at coordinate 1,706,407 of JARHVA010002409.1, forward strand.
ATAGATGTATCTTTGTCTTCAGATTAAAAAGTATCATTCTATTATTTGACATATTTAAATGTAACAAATAGTTTGGATCCAACACATCATAAGGAGATGACAAAATCATTGAATATCTAAATTGCACATAGCATTGCAAATCATATGAAGGAAACATAAAATTGGAGATAATAATGAAAAAAAAAATATAGATCAAAATTATTTTTTCAAATGGCGAAAAGGTTAGGCTTACTTGCTAATTTTTGGGTATATCAACATCACATTTAGTGATGACCCCCCTCTTCTTGATGTAATTTTAACAAACTATACATTATGACACTCAAATGGATGAAAAGACACATTTGTTCATTAATTATATTACATTTATAGACATTACACCCTACCCCTCCCCATCTCATTGTGGATGCCATTTTAGGATAACCATCAATGTAAAAATAAGTTTGAATATATTGCGCTACATATCGTTGAACTCATCATAGGCACTATTGTCAAGACCTCTCTTTCTACACTATGGACTCATGTTCATACTTTAAGTGGATTTGGACCTCATTTAATATTTTATTGACAGAATGAGTTGATTTTAAGTTAACTTTTGTGTTGATTTCAAAATTCTATTAGGTCATCGATGGGATTTTACAAGAAAGCAAGGTACGATTTGATTAAAGCTATTTCTCTTCATAAAATTATATGCAATGTTTACAATTGTGAATGAGGAAAATTTAGTGGGATAAATATTTAGTCTTATCTTAATACTCGCATTTATAATGAATGAATTTAATAACAGAGGAGAATATTATCGAATTCAATATTATTGGAAATCATCAAAAGTTATTTTAATTAATAAAAAAGGAACTTTTTTTTTTTAATTTTAATTTTAGAACTTTCAAAAATAAATTATATTATCATAAATAATTTTTAAGATTATTAATTAATTATAAATTATAAATAATTTTATATTTATTAATTATTTTTAATAAAACACTATTCAAAAAATATATAAATAAAATCCTCTATTATTATCATGCAATTTGATGACATGAGTTAACTGACCCTTCTACTGCCTAACACATGAGGGAATAATGGTAAACTCTTAGTTATTAAATGACTTCTCCCACTTTGAAATTAATTTACTCCAGCTCCCTAAGATCTTAGCTCCACCTCCCTTAGTCATCAGACACCATAAGTTGTGCTTTGACCATGCAAATAGAGGGAACTACCTCATAAGAGTTAGTCAAGCTAATCCGAGTAGATTTTGAGGAGAGAATTCAGAGAAGGAGAATTGCATGAAAAAGAAAAGGGTTTTAAATAGTGGATCGATGGAGAAGTAAGAAAAAAAAGTGTAGAAGTGAAGGGGAGGAATGCTTTGAGTAACTGAGATCAACACCTTGAGGAGAGGGAGGAGTGGATTGGTAGGGCATGTCGATGCATAATAAAAGGAGAATCAAGCCTTCTTCCCTTACCTCCACACAGTCAGTCATTTCACCCAATGCTATTAACATTGTTGTCATATAAAGTTCTATTCATTTCTCTTCTTTAACTCATCCAAGATCAACACCACCACCATTCTCAACTACATTCAATTCAAGCAGAACCATATTTCATTTTAGTCAAGGTTTTCAACGCACAACGTAGATATATATTATTTTTTTAAATTATAAAATAAATATTTTATTTTATTAAAAATGAAAGGTAAATAGTTTATTTTATTTAAATGGTAATATATATATATATATATATATATATTAAATAAAATAAATTATTTATTTTATAATTTTAAAAAAATTATATATATATATATATATATATATATATATATATATATATATATATATAATTTTTTTAAAATTATAAAATAAATAATTTATTTTATTTAAATCAAAAGGTAAATAAATTGTATTATTTAAATTGAAAGGTAGATATTTTATTTTATTTAAAATTATAAAATAAATATTTTATTTTATTTAAATTATAAGGTAAATAATTTATTTAATTTAATTTGTAAGAGAAATATTTAATTTTATTTAAATTGTAAGATGAATATAATTTTTTTTTAAATCGTAAGGAAAAATATAATGTATTTATGTTTAGAAAACTAAAATAAAAATTATTTTTACATTATGTAACTATTTACAAATGTTAAAATGATCTCTATACCCGGTTTAGTGAAAAGAATAGAATATAACATTAAATAAATGTGTTTTGTTTTCTATATACTTAGTTATAAATTTATGAAGTACATTTGATCTAGTCTATAAAGTTACTGCATAAACTTAGATTGTGTGAATAATCTGAGTGGACCCTTACTTTGATTGTTGTTGAGCTTTGATGATGAATTTGATTATCATTAAGATTAATATGAAAATAAATATCCTTCATTCTAGGGTTGAACCCTCAAATTTCAGAACCCTCCTTTCAAACGTATAAAGGATTTATTTAAATTCAAGTTCAATATACTCCTTGTGTATAAGTTATTATTTTTAGAAAAGTTTACCTAAATAGACTAAAGATATAATTGTCTAGAATAAACATGGTTGAAAATCGACATGATGACTATACTAGAAGATTATGTTTTCTACTTTCCTACTAAATATTTTGCTTTTGAAATATAATGCATTAATTTATTTCAAGTATACTTTACTTTTCAAATCTCAAACTTAGATCAAAAATTTAATATTAAATAAAATTATGCAACATTCAGTACAAGTGGTGCTTTTGGTTCATGTCTACGGGTAATGCCATCGCACTTGAGCTACTGCATCCATAGCCTAACACAATTGTAACAATGACATCTGGGCATTATCCCTATAAACCATCAAAGAGAAATAAGGATCATGTCATGTCATTAAGACCAAGGGGTGGGATAATCCCTCTTGGTCAACAAGACTAATCAAGATAAGAAAACAACTTTGACTACCTCAGACGATTCTAACTTGTGAACTTATGAAACATAATAGAGAAAGTACATTTCTTACTCAAAACTCAATACCACTGAAAAGGAGCAATGAAAACTAGAATTGAGAATGTTAAACTAGTTATTATCAAGAAACCACCAACCATATGGCTTTCAAATAACAAAACTTTGGAAACAACAATAAAAACTATGTTGATTAAAGTAAGGATAAAAAACATTGTTGATGTAAATAAAAATTATAAAGGGGATGTAGCTTGAAAATATTTATTTCTATTTCTTTTTTAATATTTAGGGCTATTTTAATTAAACAAGTATTCGATCACTTTAAATGATACTTTTACACTCTCATTTGGGTAGCAATCGCAAAGGAACTATTTGACGAAATAGACCCTAGCAAGGGATGCATACCTAGATTCATAGTTCACATGAAACTTAGAATAAAAAATAGAACTGCATGCATACTACACGTTGATCATGTTTGGAAGCAGGTATGTAGGTAGTCTGGGAAGTGAAGGATGCTTCCAGTACGTAAGTGAATAGGATGGGGTTTTGGGGTTGTGTTCTAAACAAGATTAAAGTTAATTAAAATATTAAGACCATTATAATAAGACCCTAGTTTAGATAAACAAAGCAAAGATAAGAAATCTATGATATACTTGAAAGGATCCCAATTGGATCATCATAGTTCCTGATGCTTTAGGCCAAATTTTGAGTTGGAATGAATTTTTTTATTATATGTTTTAAACATGATACTATCATGATGACCTCAATGCTTATCTATTAGAGATGAAAGGTGAACAATGAGTGACTTAGGATCTAGTTGATCCCAATGAGTCAAGTCTCTAGCTAGAGCATAACCTACTCATGTGTAGATACCTAACCCATTTGGTTAGAGGCTTGCCCATTTGGTAAAAGAATGCCTAACCAATATGGTTATATGCTTGCCCATTTGGTAAAGTAATGCCTAACCCATATGGTTAGATGCTTATCTATTTGATAAAGGATATCCAATAGGATAAAGTATACCTGAGAAATATTCATAGATAAACATTAAATTAAAAAAAATAATTTTTTTTTTGGTGTTTTAGGATATGATCTAGGAAGTGTGATCTCTACATTATGGTATTAGGATCTGTGGTCTCTACGTTGTGGTATCAAATCCTAGGTTTGAAAGCTAGGCCTTAATCCTACTACAACTTCCACTTAGTAAAAGATTAATTATTGAGGTTAACTTGTTGAGAAAATTAAAAACTATGATAAAACTAATTTGGTTAAAATTGGTTATTCAGATATGGGTCATGGAAAAAATTCTAAGAAAGCAAAAGGAACAAAAAACAAAGGCTAAATGAAAAAAACTTATTTACATTTTTGACATGGATACAATAGCTGCAATCTAGTGTAAACTTAAATCTTTGAAAGTGGATCCAGTTAAAAACAAAACCAGCTATGATGGAACCTAGAGTCAAACACCCATTTAAGAGGCCCTCAGTGATAAGATATTTTCTATTTGGAATAGGTTCTGATGCACCATACATAATCCCTAAAGTGTGTAAGGAATATAACTGATGCCACCAATATGTGGTTCACTCAAAAGATGAATTTTTGAAGAAATGGAACTGGATGAAGAAGATTCTGTTTAGAATAATATTGAATCAATGTTATACAGACATCTATATGTTATAGTCATAAATATTATCCTCTATAAATATAAGAACTCTATGTAATAAGAAGATGAGTGAGATTATCAAACGCTTGCTCTTTTTGTCAATTCTATGTGTGACTGTAATCAATAATAATAATGTATGAAAAAATTAGAGTTATCCAACAAATGAATTATGTTATCAATTGTCCTAAATGAAAACTTAGAAGATTGTGTTATTTCTATCAAGAAACCAAATGGCAAGACCTAGATGATCAAATAATAAACGAAGGGAAAATGTGAGATACATTAAACCCAATAATGAAAATGTTGAATAACAGGTTCCAAAAAATAGAGAACCGATAAGCCCTCATCAATTTGTTGATCGAGAAAAGAGATAAAATAGACTCACTTGAGTAGGTGATTAATGATCACAAGTCAAGGTAAGAAAGTGTATAAAACATATTGGAACCTAACCTTGATAATCCTCTTGAAGATAATCCACCACCAATCAATGAGATGGAGGTTGTAGCTCCCAGAATTGAGGTTCCATTTTTTGATCTTAGCAAGGATTTGAAGAAGATTTTACCCCCTATGTTTGATGGTAAAAAGTTAGGTGAAGGTGATAAGAATTGGCTAAATGAGATAGAGAAGTAATTTGACTTGAGAAATTACAATGATGCAAAGAAGGTGCTGTGGGGATCCTACCGATTGGTAGGAGAGGCATCTAGCTAGTGGACTAAAATGAAGGAATTAAATGGAATAACCAAGGAAATTTTGACCTAGGATTAGTTTGATCACCATTTTAGGAAGAGATGGTTACTCCAGTTATTATTTGATGAGAAGATGACTAAATTTCACAACCTAAGGTAGGGAAGCATGCCAATCTAATAGTATTGGGATAGCTTCACCAAATTACTTGATTATGTGTCCATGTACCAAAAGGATGAAAGATGTTAGACCAGAGATTTCATCCTAGGACTGAATGTAAATATAGGAGCAGAAGTAGATATGCATGACCCTGAGAACTTGAATGAAGTGATGGAAAAATACCTCAAATAGGAATGGAAATTGTAGGCCCTACCTATAGTGAGACAAAACTTTATAATGATAGAAACAGATCCTTCAAAAGGAAACTAGATTTCAGGGGAGAGCAAGTTGTGGATAAAAACCCAAGAGCAAATATAATAGGCAGAACAACCCTACCAAACCAAAATTAGAGAAATAATGATGGAAATGATCAAAGGAATTACAATTTCTCCATGTATCCTCCATGGATTTATGGTGATGCCCCAAGGAACCTAGTACCAAAAGGCCCACTAGGAGGATGTTTTGTTTGTGGAGGAAATCATTTTGCTTGAGAGTGCCTAAGGATGCAGGGACAAATAAAGGCCAATTAGCCTCAGAGAGTATCATAACAAAGGATCAATGCTGCAATAAGGAATCACTAAAATAGATACTAGAATGTGCCAATTAAATATATAGGTAAATTATTGGGTAAACCCATTTTGATTCTCATAGATATCGATTCATTAGAATGTTTCATTTCCCCAAAATTAGTAAGAAAAATGTCCATTCCAGTGAATCATATGGATGCATCATGGACTATCCAATATGGGGATAAGACATTTAATGAAGTGTCTCAATGTCTACCCAAGGCAAAAATACAATTTCCAGATTTTGAGACAAGCTTAGACCTATTTGTAGCACCCTTAGGAGCCTCTGATGTGATAATAGGGATGAGTTGGATCACCAAGCATCAAGCTAAAATAGACTATTATAGAAATTTGGTTAGGTGTTACAACGATGAGGGAAGGTGGTCATATTCAAGGGGGTCATAGGACCATAAAAGTAGAAACCATATGAGCTATGCATTTGAAGGAGAGAAGGAAGGGATCTCAAATATTCATGGCAATGATAGATGATAAGGATGAAATAAAAGATGAACCAAACCTATAAGGGTATCCATTTTTAAGGTAATTTGAGGATGTGTTTCCTAAATAATTACTTGGAATTCCCCCTAAGAGAGAATTTGATTTATCAATTGATATTATACCCAAAGCTAAGCCAGTTTCTAGAGCACCCTACAGAATGAACACCACTTAGTTGATGGAACTTAAAAACCAGGTAGAGGAACTATTGAGTAAAGGATTGATTAGACCAAGTGTGTCTCCTTTGGGAGCACCAGTCTTCTTTGTCAAAAATAAAGATAGAACTCTAAGATTATGCATTGATTATAGAATGTTGAATAAGGTCACAATTAAAAATATATATTCCCTACCTCATATAGAAGACCCTTTCAAGTAAATGAAGGGAGCAACAATTTTCTCAAAGATAGATCTTTGATCAAGATATCATCAATGAATAATAAAGGAGGAGGATATTCCAAAAATTGTTTTCAAGACTAGATATGGATACTATAAGTTTACTGTAGTGCCATTTGGGGTAGCAAATGCTCCTTCAACATTTATGAACTTAATTAATAGTGTGTTCCATAATTAATTGGATAAGTTCATATTGGTGTTCATAGATGACATTCTGATATACTGACCCTTTCAAGTAAATGAAGGGAGCAAAATTTTTCTCAAAGATAGATCTTTGATCAAGATATCGTCAATGAAGAATAAAGGAGGAGGATATTCCAAAAATTGTTTTCAAGACTAGATATGGACACTATAAGTTTACTATAGTGCCATTTGGGGTAGCAAATGCTCCTTCAATATTTATGAACTTAATTAATAGTGTGTTCCATAATTAACTGGATAAGTTCATATTGGTGTTCATAGATGACATTCTGATATACTCTAAAAATGAGGAGGAACACTTAGCATATCTTCAATTGGTTCTTCAGAGGTTGAGAGAAATTAAACTATATGGTAACTTGTCCAAATGTGCATTCTTTAAGAAGGAAATTAACTATCTAGGCCACATCATATCCAAAGAAGGAATTGTAGTAGATCCATATAAGAAAAAGGGAATAATGGAATGGCCAATTCCCAAGAACATATCAGAAATAAGGAGTTTCATGGGGTTAGTATGATATTATTAGAGATTTGTTGAAGGTTTTTCTAGGAGCGCCAACCTGATTAAGACATTGAAAAGGAAAGGTAAGAAGTTTATATGGACAGATCAGTGTGATAAAGCTTTCCAAATTCTAAAGGAAAAGTTGAAAATGCCACCCATCTTGAAAGTACCTAATCTGAATGGACATTTTATGGTTATAATAGATGTGTCTATCCAAGGATTGGGAGGGATACTCAATCAGAATGATGGCATAATTACATATGAGTCCAAGAAATTGAAAACCCATGAAGTAAATTATGCCCCTCATGATTTAGAATTGGTGGCAATTATTCACGCTTTAAATAAGTGGAGATATTTCCTTATTGGGAAACCTTTTGAACTAAAAACTGACCATCAAGGGCTAAAGTACATATTCACTCAACCCAATCTGAATGCTAGGTAGAGAAGGTGGTTGGATTTCTTGAGTGAGTATGATTTTGAAATTGAGTATATCAAGGGAAAGGAGAATAGGGTTATTGATGATTTGAGTAGGAGAAGACACCTAGTGAATATAACAATGCTTAGATATAATCTAAAAGGGAAAACACTAGAAGGAAAAAAGTAGGATCCTTGGTATAATTAATTTAGAGTGATGATAGAAGAAAATGTAGAAGATCCAAAAACTGAAGGATATACCTTGGATAGCAAGGGCAATCTATGTTCCAGATGTAGAAGACATAAGGAACATAATTTTGAATGAAGCTCATGATGCACCCTACTTAGGTCATCTAAGGGTAAAAAAATTGTATGATGATCTTAATAAACTATACTTTTGGCAAGGGATGAAAAGAGATATAGTATTATATGTGGCACAATTCTTGGAATGCTAGAGGGTTAAAGTAGAAAACTAGCATGTTGTAATAATTTTATATTTGCATGACATTCCACACTATAAATGGCAAGTTATCAGTATAGATTTCATATAAGGATTACCTATGACACCGTATAGGCATGATGTTATTATGGTGGTAATCAACAAGCTTACTAAGGTGGCACATCTCATACCTGAGAACTTGAATGATGATTCACAAACCTTAGCCAACCGATTTGTGAATGAAGTCATTATATTGCATGGAGTTCCAGAGAAGATAATATTAGATAGAGATTATAGGTTTACTTCAAGGTTTTGGATGACCCTATAGTTAGCTTTAGGTACACAATTGAACTTTAGCTTTGCATTCCATTTCAAGATGGATGGGCAAACAAAAAGGACAAATCAGGTTGTAGAAGACCTCCTAAGGATGTATTGTATGGATCATTAGACCAAATGGGAAGCTTATCTCCCATTGGTAGAATTTTCCTATAATAAATCTTTTCAAACATATTTAGGTATGGCTCCATTTGAGGCTCTATCTGGGAGAAGTTGTCGAAAACCACTTAGTTGGGATAACCTTGGGAACATAATAGTCATTTGTCCTAAAATTTTGAGAGACATGGAAGAATAGGTGAATGTTATAAGGTAGAGGTTGAAGGAAGCATCATATAGATAGAAGAGCTACACAGATAGGAAAAGAGTTTAGAAAGAATTCTTGATTGGTGCCAAGGTGTTTTTAAGGGTCAGACTACACAAAAGTTCCATAACCTTTGGGAAAAACGTGAAGTTAGCTCCTTGCTTTGTAGGACCTTTTGAGATCCTAGAGAGAATCAACGTAGTAGCCTATCGATTGGCCTTACCCTCTAGTTAAGTCACATTCATGATGTCTTCCATATGCCACTTCTTAATAAATATGTGCCTGATAATAAACACATTTTAAACTAGGATGCTTTGCAGGTCCAAGAGCCCAAAAGAATAACAATAGAGCCATATAGAGTGTTGGAGATGCACCGGTACCAATTATGTAACATAGAGGTTGATCAGTGCAAGGTACAGTGGGATCCATATGGCAAAGGAAGTGAAACTTGGGAGGACACTGAAGAAATGTAAAACATGTTTCCATTTTTATTTTAAATTTATGAACTTAATAAAACTTTTGTAGTGCATTGAGACAATGCACAATTAAATGGGGGGAGGATGTCATGACCTCTCTTCATGTACTGTGGACTCATGCTCATAATTTAAGTGGATTTGGACCTCATAATATTTTATTGATGGAATGAATTTATTTTTGAGTTAAATTTTATGTTGATTTCAAAAGTCTATCAAGTCATCGATGGGATTTCTCAAGAAAGCAAGGTATGATTTAATTAAAGCTATTTCTTTTTGTAGAATTATATGCAATGTTTACAATTGTGAATGAAGAAAATTTAATGGGATACATATTTAGAATTATCTTAATAATAGCATTTATAATGAATGAATTTAACATCAAAGGAGAATATTATCAAATTTGATATTATTGGAAATCATCAAAAGTTATTTTAATTAATAAAAAAGAAACTTTTCTTTTTATTATTATTTTAACTTGAAAACTTTCAAAAATAAATTATATTTTCATAAATAATCTTTAAGATTATTAATTAATTATAAATTATAAATAATTTTAGATATATTAATTATTTTAAATAAGCCACTATTCAAAAAATATATAAATAAAATCTTCTAATATTATCATGCAATTTTATGACATGAGTTAACTGATTCTTCTACCACTTAACACATGATGGAATAATGATAAACTCTTAGTGATTAAATGACTTCTCCCAGTTTGAAATTAATTCACTCCACCTCCCTAAGATATGTGCTCCACCTCCCTTAGTCATCGGCCATTGTAACTAGTGCTTTGACCATGCAAATAGAGGGAGGGAACTACCTCATAAGAGTTAGTTAAGCCAATCCAAGCAGATTTTAAGGAGAGAATTCAGAGAAGGAAAATTACATGAAAAAGAAAAGGGTTTTAAATAGTGGATCGATGGAAAAGTAATAAAAAAAGTGTAGAAATGAAGGGGTGGAATGCTTTGAGTAGTTGAGATCAATACCTTGAGGAGAGGGAAGAGTAGATCGGTAGGGCAGGTTGACGTATAATAAAAGGAGAATCAAGCCTTCTTCCCTTTCCTCCATGTAGTCAGTCATTTCACCCAATGCTATTAACATTGTTACCATATCAAGTTCTATTAATTTCTCTTCTTTAACTTAGCCAAGATCAACACTGCCACCATTCTCAGTTGCATTCATTTCAAGTAGAACCATAGTCCATTTCAGTCAAGGTTTTCAATGCACCAGGTAGATATATATTATTATTTTTAAACTGTAAAATAAATATTTTATTTTATTGAAAATAGAAAGTAAATAGTTTATTTTTTTTAAATGGTAAGATAGATATATTATTATTTTTAAATTTTAAAATAAATAATTTATTTTATTTAAATCAAAAGGTAAATAAATTGTATTATTTAAATTGAAAGGTAGATATTTTATTTTATTTAAAATTGTAAAATAAATATTTTATTTTATTTAAATTATAAGGTAAATAAATTATTTTATTTAATTTTAAAGATAAATATTTAATTTTATTTAAATTTTAAGATGAATATAATATATTTTTTTAAATCACAAGGAAAACTATAATGTATTTATTTTTAGAAAACTAAAATAAAAATGATTTTTACATTATCTATCTATTTACAAACGTTAAAATGATCTCTATACTTGGTTCGGTGAAAAGAGTAGAATATAGCATTAAATAAATATGTTTTATTTTTTATATACTTAGTTATAAATATATGACGTACATTTGATCTAGTCTATAAAGTTACATGTGTAAACCTAGATTGCATGAATATCGATTTAGATACTTGAAATTTCCATAAAGCAACCTAAGTTATAAATAATACTCTGAGTAGACCCTTACTTTGATTGTTGTTGAGCTTTGATGATGAATTTGATTATCATTAAGATTAGTATGAAAATAAATATCCTTCATTCTAGGTTGGAACCCTCAAATTTCATAATGGTCCTTTCAAATGTATAAAGGATTTATTTAAATTCAATTTCAATATACTCATTGTGTATAAGTTATTGTTTTTATAAAATTTTACCTAAATAGACTAAATATATAATTGTTCAGAATAAACATGGTTGAAAATCAACATGATGACTAAACTAGGAGATTATGTTTTCTACTTTCCTACTAAAGATTTTGCTTTTGAAATATAATGCATTAATTTATTTAAAGTATTCTTTACTTTTCAAATCTCAAACTTAGATTCAAAATTTAAGGTTAAACAAAATTATGCAGTGTTGGTACAAGTGGTGCCTCTGGCTCATGTTTACGGATAATGCCATCGCACTTGAGCTACTACATCCATAGCCTAACACAGCTGCAACAATGACATCTAGGCATCATCCTTATAAACTATTAAGGAGAAATAAGGACCATGTCGTGTCATTAAGACCAAGGGGTGGGATAATCCCTCTTGGTCAGCAACACTAATCAAGATAAGAAAATAAATTTGACTACCTTAGATGATTCTAACTTGTGAACTTATGAAAAGGAATGGAGAAAGTACATTTCTTACTCAAAACTCGGTACCACCGAAGAGGAGCAATGCAAACCAAAATTGAGAATATCAAACCATTTATTATCAAGAAACCACCAATCATATGGCTTTTAGATAATGAAACTTTGACAACAATAATTGTAAATATTAGGTTGATTAAAGCAAGGATCAAAAATATTGTTAAAGTAAATAAAAATTAGAAAGTAGATGTAGCTTGAAAATGTTAATTTATATTTCTTGTTAAGATTTAGGTCTAGTTTAATTAAACAAGTGTTCAGTCACTTTAATTGATACTTTTACACTCCCATTTGGGTAGTAATCATAGAGGAATTGTTTGGGGAACTGGGCCCTAGAAAGGGCTTCATACCTAGATTCAAAGTTCACATGAAAATTAGAATACAAAATATAATTAAATGAATACTACACCTTTATTCTGTTCGAAAATAGGTATATAGGTAGTTTGGGAAGTGAAGTATGCTTTCAGTACATAGGTGAATAAGATGTCATTTTGGGGTTGTGCGCTAAACAGGATTATAGTTAATTAAAAGAGTAAGACCATTATAATAAGACCCTAGTTTAGATAAATAAAGCAAAGATAAGAAATCTATGATATACTCAGAAGTATCCCAATTAGATCATCATAGTTCCCGAGGCTTTAGGCCAAATTTTGAGGTGGAATGTGACTTTTTGTTATATGTTTCAAATATGCTACTATCACAATGACCTTGGTGCTTATCTAGTAGACATGAGAGGTGAACAGTGAGTGACTCAGGATCTGGTTGATCTCGATGAGTCAAGTCTCTGGCCAGAGCATAACCTATTCATGTGTAGATGCCTAACCTGTTTGGTTAGATGCTTGCTTGTTTGGCAAAAGAAGGCCTAACTCATATGGTTAGATGCTTTCCCATTTGGTAAAATAATGCCTAACCTGTATAATTAGATGCTTGTCTATTTGAAAAAGGATATCCAATAGGATAAAGTATACCTGAGATATATTCACAGATAAACATTAGATTAAAAATAATCTATTTTTAGGATAGGATCTAGGAAGTGTGATCTCTACATTGTGGTATCAGGATTTGTGGTCCCTAAAATTATAGATACTCCCTCATCTTCATTCATTTTTTTGAAATTACTACAAGCTTTTGGGTCTCTAAGATTTTCAATTTTGGTCCTTTGATCCTATTATAAAGGACACCTTGGGAATTGCCAACAACCTTAAAATATCCCTCCTAATGTTTGTCTTTACTATGCTTCATCTTCCTTCTTTTTATCAACCCCTAAACTCTAATAGTAGAAACAATAACATAAATAATTAATGAACCCAAAACCCATCAAAGAAAAAATATCCAATAGGTAGTGTACTTCTAAAGCAATACTTTGTATTAATCATATTGAATAATTGAAATAATTAAAAACCATGCATAAATAAATGAAAACTTAGAACTGGAGTTGTTAAGCAAAATTTGAAACTCTAGAAAATAAATGACCTACTATTTTTAACAAATACTATTTTTAGTAAGTTTCACATGCAAGTGCGTGTAGATCTAAAAATATTCAAATATATTCTAAACACTAAAATTAACCCATAAAATTAAATTAAATTGAAGCTCATGTCTAGCTACAAAAATATACAATTTCCAAAAATAGAAAAACCCTTTTTTTTAAATTTAAAATGCATTTTCAGACTCTCAAATGGTCACATATGGCCTCTGAAAAATATTTAAAATGTCCATAAATAGATAGGGATTGTTATGTCTGCACTGAGTTTTTAGATATGATCATTTTGGTGCAAAAGAGAGCTCAAACAAAGCTACAAATAAACATTTATGGCCTCTAAAAGTATGGACTTATTTTCTACATTAATATTAGTATACACTCTAGGCATGCCCCATAACCCTCATCCAAAATTGAACTGAATAAATTCTTTCATTTCAGAAAAAACAAAGTTCCTTTTCACTCCCTATTTATGTAGTGTGAAACACTTGGATTAGCATTCAAATAAAGAGCGAACAAGATACAAGACAAAGGAAACACTCAAAATTATTAATATTTTCACAATAAAAAGAAATACAAATCAATAGATGATGCATCTAATTATATTCTTGATTTTTGTTCAATGCTTATTAATTTTTTTGAAGTTACCTTTAGGTTTTATTGGTAATGCATTTTCTCAAGGGTTTTCTCTTTTCAAGATTTTCATATTTCACCTTCTTTCTCTTTCAAACAAGTAATAAAAATTTAGGATCATGTGTATGTCTACATCAAATTTTTTTATGAAAAGATCTACCCTCTATGTAAGATTGACATTGCTCTATCTATCTTTGCATTAGGCCTCCTTTAAGTAATTGTTAATTATAAGGCTAATCTATATAACATGCAATTTAAAATAGAGATAAGAAATAACTCATATTAGTATTTTTTTATATATTATTTTTTAATTTTAGGATATTTAACATGTGTTATATTCCAACCTTCCAATAGGAAATTTATCACCTTCTACCCAGAGATTGTGCTCTTTGAATACAATCCCATAAATTTTTGGTATAATTGTGGATGTGGTTAGAAATTACTCATAAATCATGAGTATCATACCAATCATTATTCAAGATAAAATCCAATTGCATGCACACCCTATTCTTTGATCTAGTTCGAGTGGTGGAAAGATGAGATCAATATTTGTGCCAACTTTCTTGGGTAATATAGAAAGCAAGTAGTGAGGGTTGTATAATGGTAATATGGTGCTCTAGATAATAAAATTTAGAGGGTTACTATATATCTTGAAAAATCACATTTGATACCCAATTTCAAACTATGGACTCAAAAGTTAAGCACAAAGTTAAATATGTTGAATGCTGCATTACCAACGACATTGTGAGATGAGCCCTTTTACAATGTCTCAAAGTGGTCAATCATGCTTCCAAATAGTTTATCAAATATTTATGGTCTAAGAAAGTCAGAGATAAGATCAAATCCATTATTTTATATGGATGGCTCAACTATCTTATTTAAATCTCCTTGGCTTTTTGAGATAACTATACACTAGTGTTTTAGGGATCAAAAAATACTATGGAATGGTCTAAAGGATTATTCAAATTATTGAATGGTTCCTTAGAATCTAAGATCTACACCTCAATAAATTTAGGATTCTTTACTAACTCTAGACGAGATTTTTATAATGGTTTAGAACATGGTCAATGACAAAACACATGTAGTGCATAGTTTTCCTTATGAGTTTCACGAATTAACATGGTATTTATCAAACCATACTTTCTTTAGGTTTATCATGAAGCTTTGAACAAAAAATATTTAAGGAAAATTATAAACCATGCTAAGAGTTTATATTCGACTTAAAAATGTGTGTACGCACAAAGCTTATGGTTGTGTAAATATCTCTATTGCAAGGGTGAACTCATTTTAAATTGAGAATCCATACCTAACTTATATTATATTTTTAGGAATCAATATAAATATGTTTGTTGGGAATATATTATTAGGTATGAAGGAATTGGTTGTATATCAATGGATAAAGGGGGATTGTTGAAGAAACAAGATAAGCATAAACATGTCTTAAAAACTAATGCGCACTCTTCTTATTTCTTTTGGTTAACTCAAAATAAAAAATTATTAATTATTAAGAATATTATATTTTAGTAACATGGTGGTGATTGTCAGTGCATAATGCTTAAAAATATTTATTAGCATACTTTATTTTATTTTAAAGTCATTTTTGACATTAGTAGTTGATCTATAGTTTTTAAGTTCTTATTTTTAAAATTTAATGTAAATATAATTATATGATTTTTTTTTAATTCAAATTAAACTTCAAAAAAAAATATTTTAAAATTTAGATTAAAACAGTATGATGTAATTTCCTTATTGGAAATGAAAAATAAATAATAATAATAATAAAATTCAAATGAGATAAATATTATAGCATAATTAAATTTTTATACTATAAACATATTGTGAGGAACATCAACACACCAACTTGATAACATACATTGATCGCTATATATCTCCTTCCTTCAATTTAAAATTAAAAAAATAATAATTTAAATGTAATTTTGATTATATACATTTATAAGTAATTCTCAACCCTAATTGATATAAATTAAGATTACAATAATTTTATTATGAAAAAAATATAATTAAAATTATATAAATTTATTATTACTATAATTCTCTTAAATCTATCAATTGTAAGAAATCATTTAAGAGTCGATTCTTAGGGTAGGGATCATAATTTGTTAATTAAATTAACCAATATAACATGCAAAACTACCATTTATATGAGAATGTTAATATTGTGCATGCAATCCCCTGTTTGTAGAGGCAAGATTCCAAGGTGTTCTCATCATTACATACATACACCCTTGAGTGCCCATTTTATGCCCAACCAAAAAATAAAATAAAATTGTGTCAATTCCTACACACAAAAAGCACAACATTCAACTCACACTCAAAAGGCTCGACCTTTACAAATGAAAAAAGTATGACACTTTACACCTAATGTAATATATATAGTAGAGAAGTATTAAAAAACATGGAAATGATTTTCATATCAATCTTTGTTTTATCTAGAATTTCTGTTCCAAATTTATTTCTTCGCTATAAGAAAGAAAAGTTTAGGCTAGGTTGAAATTTTATGTAAAATAATTTTAAACCTTTGTCTCTAAGGTCTTTTCTGGTTCAATTTTGTAATATTACATAGGTATAGGGCCATCAAATACTTAAATTTTTTTCAGTTTAGTGTCACTAAATTTGGGATAGCTATCCTAGGAAAGTCACCTAGTTCTTATAGGATCGCTTGTTATTATTATCCCACCATTTTATCTTGGAATTTAGTTATACGGAACAAAAGCATTTTGTTTTTTTAAATGCAATTGCATAAAAAAATTACAATATGATTCAATTTACTTTGGTAATTGTGGTATTCAAATAGTAATAATGATACGATAATGTGAAATGAAAAGTGAAATCTGTGTTATGAATCATGGTATTGGTGGTATTGAAAAAATTACAATATCATATTATCGCTTGAAGGTTCATTTGCATTTGTATCTTTAACAGCCTGCAATTCCATTGCAATTCGATATCATGTGAATTCATAGAATCTTTCCATTGCAATTCCATATCATGTGAATTCATTGAATCCTCTTGATCATGGAGATAATCAGGTTGATAAGTGAATGGGTTTGTTTGACCTTGGGTCTAATCATCATCATAAACATCATTATAAGTCATATCACTTCTTGTGTAGTGAATTAGCTATATTGCTTATTGTGTAACGAAGCATGTTGGACATTGGTGGTAAAACTAAACAATTTAATATGAAAGAACTAATGTTACAATTCTATATGACACTAAGGTGTCCTAATGTATTTTTATTAGTAGGTTATATAGAATTCAAATTTTTATTAATATATTTTTTTAATCCAAACATAACATAACATTTTAAAAAGAAAAAATTTAATGATATTTACCTTATATTTAATTGTTCAAAAAATATTTTTTCAACTATATAACCCTATTTTCATTTAATAAAAATTAAGTATATTTAATTTATACAATTAACTATGTGAACTTTTTTTTAGTTGGATTGATTGTGTGTGTGTCTCTCTAGAGAGATAGAGACATATGAAAGTTAGCGTAAGTATTTTTTAAATAGATTTTGTGGATGGCATCCTATACCTTATTAATTATTATTAATAAGTTTTATGAGCTAAACATATACTTGCTTTAATACATTTTATGAGCTAAAAGACAACTATTAGTTTCAAATTTTCATGTGAAGATAATGGGAAAAATATAGTTTCAATTCCCAACAAGTATGCTTTTCAACTAGTCTTGTAAATAGTTAAGACTATATCATCCTCCCTTTTTATTATTATTGACTCTGTGAGATAAGCTAGTGAAAAGAAGAAGAAACACTATCATTATAAGAAGAAGTGATGTAGGTGCATCAAACAAGCTTACATATTTCAGTGTGTTTTGTTCTAGTCAATTGTTAGTAGTCCTATAAGGACCTTAGAAGAGTGTTAAAGTCATTAGTTAACCTTGTGTTGAGTGTTCTTGGCTTGGGAAGAGTTTCCCACCAAAACACAAATTTAAATTTCTGAAATGTATTTAGTGTTGTTAGGAGTGTTTGGATAAATGTCAAAAAATGTAATGTTGGTTTAAGTGTCTAAAGGGTGTATATGTGTGTTAATAATATGTTTTCACATACAAATCATGATTTAGGTGTAAAAACCAAGAATGTTAAATGTAATGTCCATTTTGAAGGTGGTTACCAAAAGTTGGTTGTTAAGAAGGTAGTTTCATGTACATAACAAGTTTTTGGATTGATTTAGAGAGTAGTCTCATAGGAAGAAGGAATTGGAATGTTGCTTTAAAACTTTGTGTTGTTAATTATTAAAGGATGTAAGTTAAATTATTGAAACCCTTAGAGCCTTTGGAAACAGTGTTATGCACTGCAAATAGAAAAGTTAACAACTCTACATGTTGGAGATTAGAATTTTGTGTAACTAGTGTTTGAAAGATTAACAAAAGGAAGTAGCATATTGAAAGTTATTCGGTGCAAGTTTAAAACTTTTAATGATCCTATCATGTTTATAAAAAGAGACAAACTCAAAATAAACCAATAGAGGCACCCTTGCCCTGTGTATATTTTGTTATGTACACTTGTGACAAAGAATCTTGTTATGCTCAATGGAGTGAGTGAGTAGAGAAGAGAAGAACCTCTTCAAGTAATGTAATTTTTTTATAGATGATATTAAAGTGTTTGTTTAACTAAGTTTTCATTAAGTGTTTACATTTGATTTTGACCCCAAAAATCAATCAAACTTCATAGAGCTATACTATGTTCATACCCTGTTGAAGGATTGTCAACAAATTTGATTTGTGTGAATGAATAATGAATGGTAGGGAACTGCCTATGTCATGAGGATATAATAATTTGATAATTTGGTGACATGTTTATCATTTTGGGTAGTGTTTCAATAACCTTGATGAGTTAATGTACAAATAAAATTTGTGTTTTTTGCTACAAACAAGTCTGAGTACACAGAGCACTATCAAATTCATGTATATATAGGATTGGGAGTTAGAGAGGAAGTTATAAATCTTTGGACAGGTGAAAATAGGTCATACTGACCTTAAAAAGGGATTTGAACATTTTTAATACCAAAATAAATTCATTAAGAACCAATTAGAGCTCTTTAGGGCATACATAGGCAGACTATGTTATATAACGACTGTGTATTTATGAATTGAAGGTGAATGGAATGAAAAAAAGCAAGGTTAATGGTTTGAAAAGGTGTAGACACATCATACAGATCTTAATATGGTCATTAGGGGGTTTGAAAGTGATCCCAAATCAATTAATTTTTTTAAAAGGCTCTCGAGCTTGTATAGTGATCCACAAACCCTAGATTAGGGCTACAATAGAAAAAGTTGAATATATGGAGTTTGAACTAGTTGAATTTTCTCAAACTTTGTCATTTGATAGATTTTCATATGAGGTAAGTGATTCTAAATATTGTGACCCTTTTATGTACTGTTGCATAATGTTTTTGATGATTGTACATAACAAGGTGTAAAGAATGCCTAATAGGCCAAAAATAGAGACTTAGAAGTGTCAAAAAGATGGTCTAAAAGATGAGTTAAGAAAATAAATTTGTTAGGAGCCAATAAGATGATAGAGGGTATTGGAAAATAGCCTTAGTTTTCTAAAGTGGCATTATACCAGATCATACAAGTAGGAAAAGCATAAAAAGGGCTAGTGGCAATAGAGGAAGGTTAAGGGATTGAAGAGACAAGAAATCACTTGAGATTGACATAAGGTATGAGAGAGGCTAGGAAAAATTTATTAAGTCATAATAAGTCCATCCTAGTTGGTAATTTGTTTACATGAGCCCCTATTCTAGGTTGGGGTGATTTGATCAAGATTAGTGCGAGTGAGAAGAATGCAAATGCTTGTAGAGGGATTGAGAGTGATTGGAACGACTTGTTTGAATAAATATTGAGGTGAATATAAGTTCTCAAGTTAGTTTAAGAGAATCCAAGAATAGATTCACGATAATATGATGACAAACCAAGAGTGAGGTTGACAATGCAAAGAAGATAAAGAGGTTGTATGCAAATTTTTGTATGTAAGTAATATACTTTGAGGTTATAGGCAAATTATGTGAATGAGGCTCTACTTCATTTGGTATCAGAGAAATAAATTTCATTGGATATTAGAGTATGAACAACAACAAGCATGACAAGGTACTTGTTGATTTTATTTTCATTTTGTGTTTTGATTTGATGTGTTGAAGTGTGAATGAAGGTAGAGATTGTGTTAAAGAGCCTTAAGCTAGTGAATGCTTGTTGAGAAGAGAGATATGTTGGAAAGATCAAGAAAAATAACTCATAGGTGAGCTTGAGGATAGATAAAGAAGTCCTAGTGAAAGGACAAGAGTGAGCTACCCAAGTGTGAGGTCATAGAGAGAGACCCAACATAGAAGTCAAGATGTGAAAAGTGAGATAAGGCTTGTTAGAAAGGAGAATAGGTCCAGATAAGACCAAATAATTGTTAGACATCTTCAAGAAGATGATGAAGGAGGAAAAGAAGAAGAAGTAGGGCAAAGTTGAGAGAAGCTACCACAAGAAGAAGATAATAGATATGGATAAAGAGATGATATAAATGAGCTAGGAGATGGATAAGTTGTTGTTCATGATAGATCATGTGAGAGAAATGGAGATCCCATACTATGGATGGTTGATGAGGAAGAATCCACTTAAGTGGCCAATAAAGTAAAAAATAAAGAGAAGTATAATGCAAGCCATTAGAGAAGAGATAGACAAGAAGAGATTGCTTTGCAAGTAACTCAAATGGGAGATAAAGAAGTATAGAAAGAAGGGAAACAAAGTGAACAAGTGGATGAGCAGAACCTTGAGGATAAGATGATGAATTTGGGTGAAGAACAGGATGACAATGGAAACCAAATAGATGAAGGGAAGGATAAAGATGAAGTGGGTCAGATTGAAATCCTCATTGAAGGCTTGGACAAGGAGATACAAACACATGAAGAAGGTATGTAATCTAATTTTCTATTTGTTTATGAGAATGTTGAGCAGTTAGAAAGAGGGATAGAAGTACTATAACATTATTTTCTTGGTTAGATGAGAGTGAATGAGGAGTAGGTGCAGATTATAGCAATTGAGCAGCTTGAGGAAGAGGAAAAAGAATATGAAGTTTAAGCCATGATAGAAAAAATGAAATAGATTGAAGAAGGTATGCATGAAATTATTATTATTGTTGAAAACATGGTAATGATATAATTGGAAGATGCAGTTATAGGTGCAATAGTTTTTGGGATCATGATCAACTCATATGTTAGAGACAAAGAGAAAGGAATGGGTACACATCAAGTGCAAGATGATGCAAGTAAAGAGACAGGTTAGTTTATAACATAGGGAAGCATGAGAGAAAAGTAGAGGAGTAATTGAGGGATGATAGAGTAGAAACAGTATGGATGATCCAAAAGAGAAGAATTGGAAAACATGAAAGAGGCAAACAATGGATCATTAGAGTTCCCTTCTTTCTTGTCTAGGGAGTATGATGCAAGGGCATAAAAAAAGTTTACATATTTCATTGTGTTTTGGTCTAGTCAAGTGTTAGTTGTCCTATAAGGACCTTAGAAGAGTCTTAAAGTCATTAGTTAGCCTTTTGTTGAGTGTTCTTGGCTTGGGAAGAGTTTCCTACCAAAACATAAATTTGAATTTTTGAAATGTATTTAGTGTTATTAGGAGTGTTTGGATAAATTTCAAAAAATGTAATGTTGGTGTAAGTGAATAAATGGGTTTAGGTGTGTTAGGAAATTTTTTTCACTTAAAAATAATGACTTAGGTGGAAAAACCAAAAATGTTAAATGTAATGTCCATTTTGAAGGTGTTTACTATTGTCTCCAAATCTTTCAACCTAGAAGAGGGTTGTTTAATCCTCTTCTAGATTTGGGTAACGTTGGGACATTTCTAGGCCTGTGGGTGTGCCTATAAGTGGAAATGAACCTCTAGGTTGAAAGGGATAGCTCCTTGTATTACATTTTGTACAATAAAACACTAAACCAATTTGTATGAGTGAAAAAAGTTAGAAGTTTACATAAATGAAAAGCCTAGTCTAAAATTGTGATACACTAAGAATTAGTATCCACATGTATGCCCTATAATTATGCACAATATAGTAGAATATAGTCTATAACTCAAGCTCTATAAGATTTAAATATAAGCATTTCAATGTAGAGACAAAATGAATGAGATCTCATAAGGTAAATAACTAGAAAAGATAACTTGTATAGTCCAGAAAAGGGTTACACATGTGCAAAATCTCATACAACTAGAATGCACTCTACATGACCTATTGGATCAAATATTTACTCAAAATCATGAAGGATAGAGAATAGAAGGATGAAACATCACTTTCTATCACTCTGTATCTCTTGCATGCCCTAGCAAACACCTAGAACTTAGAAAGAAAATAGACTTATGCTTCTTTACTCAAAGGAAAGAAAATGGCAAAACATTCTAGAAGGGCTTCACTGTACTATCTATGGATTATAAAACAAGATCCCAAGGGTCCTATTTATAGAAAAAGAGGGAGAGAAGAGAGAGATGCTGGGCACCAAAATAGAAGAGTCTAAAATGGTTTGTAGTCACCATCCTAGTGAAACTGATTCCAACTATTCTCTCATTTAGTTGGAGTTTGTCCTTCTCTTTGATTTGCCCTCTTGAAATGACCAATATCGCTACAAAATCAATGGTGAGATGACCCTCCATAATACATGGCTCAAATCACTATTACAAACCTTAGATTCTTCTTGAAAGCTTATGTGTTTTGCAATGTAGACCCATTCAGGCATTTTGAATGGCTTTACTTATAAACCTATAAGTCAAGCATGTTGGGAAACCCATTTTGTACTATCCTTGATCTTTCTAGTTTTTTAATTGCTTTTAATTATAAGTCATAAGAAAAACTCTTTTGAAAACTTGATTTTGCTTTGCTTAAGACCCTGTCAGGTTTTTTGAATGGCCTTACTCGCTTTCTCCTTCGGGTTCTTTGATTGCTTCTATTTATAAAAGTCATAAGTCAAGCATGTTGGGAAACTTGATTTGAGCTGTAGAGTCATTTTGGTTTTCCCAATGACTTTACTTCTTATTTGAAGACTTTAGGCATGAATTTGATGTCCTACGACATGTCACAAAGTTACACCCCAACAGCTAGTTGGCTACCCTAAATTTGATGTGTTACAGCATGTCATGTCTTTGAATCCCAATAGCTAGTTGGCCACCTTAAATTTGACGTCTTATGGCACGTCACCTCCTTGAATCCTAATGGCTAGTTGGCCACCCTAAATTTGACATCCTATGGAATGTCATGTCTTTGAATCCCAATGGCTAGTTGGCTACCCTAAATTTGACATCCTGTGGCACGTCACCTCCTTGAATCCCAATGACTAGTTGGCCAACCTGAATTTGATGTCCTGTGGCACGTCACCTCCTTGAATCCCAATGGCTAGTTTGATGTTTCAAATTTTATGTCCTGTAGCATGTCATGGGGATCCATATGGGTTGGGCTTATATTTTGGGTAATTTTCCTGAAGTACTTCCTTTAGATAATTTATTTAAAGGAATTATTTCAAGAATTTTGTGTGAAAGGCAACGGTTAGTTCCTTTGAGAACTTTTCTCTAAGGACACTTGGGAAAGTGTCCTTCAGAAATGTTTTGAAGGACACTTGAGAAAGGCACAAGGTCACTTCAAAAAATTTTGAAGGGCATTTCCAAAGATAAAGTGCCCTTTGGAAAAGTTCAAAGGGACACTTGGGCTAAAAAGTGCCCTTTGAAACTTTTTCAAAGGGTCACTTAGACAATAAAGTGCCCTTCAGAACTTTTCCAAAGGGACACTTAGGAAGAAAAGTGCCCTTCAAAACTTTTTTTAAGGGTCACTTGGAAGAAAAGTGCCCTTGAAAAAAGTTTGAAGGGACACATAGGGGAAGGCAAGGCAAGAAAGGCCCTTGGGAAAGGTTCTAAAGGGCACATCAGATTAAAACAAAGCTTGATAGGCTAAAGAAAACAAGGCAAAGGAAAAAAATAAAGAACAAGAGAGAAGAACCTGAACTATGAGAGGCTGAAGGGAAAAGACAAGTAACAAAGCAAGAGGCCAAACATAGAAATGAGTAAGGGAGAAATGAAAAGAGCCAAAGGGAAAACACAAATTGGTCATACAAAAAATGGTCAACATTTTGGTGATTTCTAGGGGAGACATCCCTGTTATGTCATAAGAATAGCCACCTAAATCCTTCCATTGGACATGGAGTCACGCAAGGAAAACAAGAGTTGAAATAATAAGCCATGGCTAAAAACACAAGATGGAGAGACACACACATAACTGAAAAAAGGAAAGAAAACACCTAAAAGGGAAACACTGTGCTCCAAAGCACTTATGGAAAATAAACACAACAAAGGAAACACACCAAAACAAGGTATATATAATACATGGCCAACAAGGGTCAAAATCAAGGCTTCAAATGGATTCCATTCACTAGAATAGGTATCTCTTCTCCATCCATTTTGGATAGCTGAAAGGATTTTCTTTGCTTGCACTTGTTGATGATGTAAGGACCACTCCACAAAGTATAAAACTTTGTATATTTGTGTAGTTTTGCTCTATCTTCATCCCATTTAAAGTCCAAGTCACCTTGTTTGAAAAATCTTTCCCTTCCCCTTTGTTGAAGGATTTCTTCATGAGAACTTGATGGTGTTCCAAAGATTTGTGTGCATCATCTCTTGCCTCTTGCATCTACATTAATTTTTTAAATCTAGCCTCCATGGGAGTGTTTTCAAGTAATTTCAATTTTTGTGCAAGTTCCAAGGTAGGGAGCTCTTGTGATATGGATAGCCTAGCTTCTATCCCATAGATAATTACAAAGGGAGAATTACCAATTGAATTTTTGGGAGTGATTCTATTTGCTCATAAGGCTATCTTCATCTTTCTATGCCATGCTATTTGATTGGTTTCCAACATCCTCTTGATGTTCTTAATGAGGTTGTTGTTGGTAGACTCAGCCAATCCATTACCTTGAGGGTAGTAGTTGGATGAGGTACTCAAATGAACTCCACTCTTTGTTTCCAAATCAAAATTTTTAACACTTATGAAAGCAAGTGCATTATTTGAGATGATGGCATGAGGAGCTCCAAACCTTGTTATAATGTTATCATA
Organism: Torreya grandis; assembly: GCA_037957365.1. Taxonomy (NCBI): domain Eukaryota; kingdom Viridiplantae; phylum Streptophyta; class Pinopsida; order Cupressales; family Taxaceae; genus Torreya; species Torreya grandis. Next base: position 1,731,718 of record JARHVA010002409.1, read on the forward strand.
GAAGTCCAAGATGCAATTTTCATTTGCTACCTTCAAAGCAAAAACCTCTACCCATATCTTGAAGTAGTCTATAGTATTTAATATCCATTTATGTCTAGCACTTGATGGAGGGTTGATCATGCCAATGAAGTCAAGGCTCCATTGCATGAAAGGTTGGTCCACTTGGATAGGATTTAATGGAAGGGCATCAAGATTTTGTTTTCCAAAAAAGAAAGCACATTGAGGATAAACCTTAGAACAATGATAATAGTCTTTAAAAAGACTAGGCCAATAGTAGCCAGCTCTCATTATTTTTGTAGCTGTTGTTCTAGGAGAGAAGTGACCACCATCTTCACCATTATGGAACCTTTCTAGTAGCATATCAAATTTGTCATTGTTAATGAATCTTAGAAACACATTTCTTATATCCTTGTTAAAGAGAATGCCATCCAAAAGATAATAAGGAATAGCCTACAACCTAAAATACCTTCTTTGTGATTTGTTCAAGCCATTGGGACATTCACCATTTTAAAGAAAACCAATGATGTCTTGTGTCCAACTTTGATTTTGCATTTGATCAGCTAGTTGGTTTTGAACTTGATTCACCAAGGCTTGCTCTTTTGGCTCTTGAAAGTTGGATGCTAAGTGCTCACATAAACCTCTTCTTCTTACTAGGTTGGTTACCTTGATGTCAATGTCATATTCCATCACCTTCGTGATCCATCCAACTCTCTTCTCATTGAGATCCCTGCTTAAGAGAAATTCCTTGGTGCTAGGATGGGAGACCATGACATGGATTTTTTTGTTGGAAACCATATACCTAAATTTTTTAAAACCTCTAATGATGGTTAAATCTTGATTCTGAATAAAGGAATATCTCACTTTGTAGTCTTCTAAGCCTTGGCTGAAGAAAACAATTGGTTGCTCAACATCTTCATCATTGTTTTGCATAAGCATAACTAAGATTGTGTCAAGGTTAGCAAAAGTATAAAGAATGAAACATTTATAAAAAATTAGATTTAAGAGAGTGGGAGATGTTGTAATTGATTGCTTGATTTCCTCAAAGCTACCTTTACCTTCTTTTGTCCAAGTAGAAACTTGCTTTTTTTTAGCATGGCTGTGATAGGCTTTACCACAGTTGCAAAGTTTAGGATAAACCTCCTTACAAAGTTTATTTTTCCCAAGAAACTTTGTATCCCTTTCTTGTGTCGAGGCAAAGACAATTCTAGAATAGCTTCAATCCTTTTGAGGTCAATAGATAAGCCTTCTTTTGAAACAACATGACCCAAAAGCTTAACTTCATGGACAATGAAGATGTACTTCTTTGGATTGAGAGATACACCATCCCCTCTACACTTCTCAAACATTTTCCTTAGATGTCCCAAATGATCAGTAACATGCTTTGAAAAAATGGTTATATCATCAAGGTAAATAAGCAAAAACTTATTGATCAAACCTTTGAAAGCCATGTCCATTTCCCTTTGAAATGTAGCTCCAGCATTGGATAAACCAAATGGCATCTTCTTGTAGGTAAAGGTCCCCCACTTGGTAGTGAATTTTGTCTTGAATTGATCTGCTTCATTTACTAATATTTGATTATAACCTGAATAACCATCAAGAAGTGAGAAACATTGAGAACCTGAAACAACTTGCATAATTTGTTCCATGGAAGGGAGTGGGTAATGATCCTTGAGAGACACTTTGTTTAGGTCACAAAAATCTACACAAAGTCTAATTTCTGCATTCTTCTTAAAAACTGACATAAGGTTGGCTACCCAACTTGAGTGATTGATAGGAATGATAATCCTAGACTCAATCAATTTGATTAGCTCTTTCCTCATGACTTCTTCTACCTTGGGGTTGATAGGCCTTTACTTTTATCTTACAAGTTTAACTCCATGATCCAACTCAATGGTGTGATGAGATAGAATTGGGTCAAAGCCTTTCAATTCCTTGTATTCCCAGGTAAAGATGTCATGAAACTCTTTGCATAATGCAATAAAATATTACCTTTCTAGCTGAGAACAAGCCTTGCCAATCTTCAAAAGTTTGTCCTTAAAAATCAGAACCCTCTCGTAGTTCTCTTCTTTTCTTGACATGCTCATTCTTTGGTTTTTATTTTGATCATCCTCATTGAAGACACTCTCCAAGGTAATCATCCCCTTGGGTATTTTATTTATCTTTAGCTATATAATATTCTCTTCATAATGATCATGCAACTTCTTTTGATTTATTGAAGAGAAGCTTGCCTCATTTGACAAGAAGTGTGCAATGTGTTCATCACTTTCCATGACACTTCATTATCTAAAATGGATGGTCTCACAATGATCTTAATATGGGATTGATCTTTCTCTTTTTAAACATTAGTGACTGAGTCAAAATGTTCTCCTATTGCAACCAATCTATCAACATGCTTGTTCAAGTCTCTTGGTATGGGCTGGATGTTAAAGGCATCAAAATCCTCAAGTAGGTCCCATACCCTATGCTTTTAGGACTTCAACAAGGGTTCTTGGTTGTAGCTTGACTTCTCACTTGATGAATAACCAACTCACTATCTCCATAGACTTTCAAAAGCTTGATTCCTCTCTTCTGTGTCCATTGGAGACCATGAACTAAGCCTTCATATTCTGCCACATTGCAAGTGCAGCTGAAGTGAAACCTATAAGAAAAGTATTAATGATTCCTTGATGGGGAAACAAACATAAAACCAGATCCTACACCTAATTTTATCCTTGAACCATCAAAGAATATTTCCCACATACCATCAAGCTCATGATATTCATTGGTGAGTGAAGGAATTGGGACAGTCTCCTCATGCATGCAGTAAAATTCTAAATAAATTTCCTCAATGAAAGTATAAGGATAAAATCCATGTGTTTTAGTGTTGTACTTGTCAAGATAGAGGTTATAAATACCTTCAAGAGGAAAATATGTTTCACTATTCAAGACTATTTCTTCCTCTTTGCTGATTAGACAATTTTGATTTGTCATTGTCTCCAAGTATGGCTCAATGTGGAACCTTGCTAAGGGATAAGTCCTTATGGTTACCTTGGTTCCGTACCTTGTATTGAAAGCTAGAAATGACCAATCAGTAGAAAGGTATCCTCCTATCTTGGCTGTAAAGTCCATAGACAAACATATAGTAAAGTGTGCTAGAAGGTCCACAACCACAATATCTTGCATGATAGGGAAGCTTGGGCAGCCATGTAAAAACACTTTCAGACCTTTGACCAATCCTAATGTCTTGGTTGGAGTTCCATCCAGCTGTAACATGCCTTTACTATGTGGCTCATAGTTCAAACCCAGCTTATCAGCCACTACTTTAGGCATAACAGTAGTGCTTGCTCCACTATCCAAAATACAATTATAGACAAACTTATCTCCCATAATGAGTGTGAGGCAGAAGGGTGGAAGATTTTCAACTTTATTTGAAAGCTCCAAAATATGATTTAGATAATTTATTAGAGCCACACTATTATGCTTTGAAGATTGAGGAGCTACCTGCATGCTTGCTAACTACTCTTGCAAAAGCTCCTTTTGACCAGGTATATGTAGAACCTCCCGAATGGATATGCTTATCTTAGTGATTAATGAGTCCAAAATATTTAGAGATGGAGTATTCACTTTTTCCTACATTTTTTATGGTAATAAAGGAGTTATTGCCTACTATGTTGCAATCTTGGCAGCTACATGTACATTCTAATTTTGTTGAAGAACATGGCTTGTAGAAGGTGCATCACTTTGATTGGTGCTTTGTGGCCTTGGAAAGGAATAACTTGGAACTATTCATGGCTCTTGGTATTCTCCCAATTCTCTATTATTAGCCTTTGTATTGGATGTAATTGGCATGCTTTGATTCAACATGAAATCATCTTTTATTTAAAAATTCATCATTCCTGCACTTGGGCTACTACTTTCTCCAAGATTATCCCTTTGGCTGGGACATGCTTCTTCTACTATAATGTAAGGAGTAGATTATTCTTGTGTAGTTAAAGCATAGTTGGTTCCTCCATCATCATGTGTAAACTGACCTTTAGGCTGCCCCCATTGGTCCACATGATCTTTTCCTTACACTAGATTTGCATGAACTAGAAAAACAACAACCTTTACGAGAGGAGTAGAGCTTGGATAATATGCATTGGGCTAGATGTTGTAACCTTGTTGATTTTGTCCTCTCCCTTGATAATTATATTGGGATGGATCTCTATATCCTTGTTAAGGATAATATTGTTCATTAGGAGGAGCACTTGCCTAATATTGAGCTTGCTTGAGTTGAGCTCTCAACAATCTGATTTCTTCATCCTTATCCACAACATTATCCACCTTCTTGGGAAAGGATTTTGGCTTCACATTGACATTGGGAACTTGTGACATGCTTGGAGCTTCAACTGAATAATGGGACAACAAAGGCATGGAAACTCTTGGAGGGAGTCTTCTAGCTTGAATCAAGCTATTCTCAGCTTCAATTGCTAGCTCATATGCACTTGGAAGAGTGAATCCTCCCATTGACTACAACATGACAACAAAATCAATACCAATACCTTTGAGGTATTTTGGGAACATAAATCTAGGAGGAGGTCTCATGATTGGTGGAGGCCTATACCATGTTCTTTGAAATCTCTTATTGAAGTCTCCTATGGATTCATTTGGACCCCTTCTTATTACATTTAGATGATGTATTAGGGAATCATGATCACTCTTATTTTCAAATCTTGTCACCAATAGGTCTCCAAAGCCATCCCAAATTGTAATGAAACCCCCATCTAATGTTTTATACTAGTTGAGTACTTTGCCTTTTAAAGACATAACAAGTATCCTAATGGCTATGTTGGCCCTAGTAACATTATGGAAATTACAAAAATTAGAGATGTCTCTAATATATTCAGATGGGGTAATAAGACCCTCTCCATTGAAATTAGGAAGATTTTTGGTAGTATTTAGAGGGATGAGTTCATATGTAGGAAGCTTTATTTGGTTTTGGGTATTAAAAATAGGGAAGGGTTGATGTCTATCTATCTCTCCCCTTTCCCCCATTTCTCTTCTTCCCCTATGATCCTCTATTTCTTCTTCTTCTTCTTTAACCTTGTCCTCTCCTTCAACTTCTTCAACCTCTTTTACTTCTTCCCCAAAACCTCCTTGCCAAGGATTTAATAGGGATATGAGTGGTTCAAGGTGTTGTTCTTTAGGAAAAGCTTTAGTTGAAGGGACTTGATAAAAAAATATTAAGGACCTTGTGAGGACCATGTAGGATAATGTATAAAACTTGGTCTAGAACTAGGGATTCACACCCTTTTGGAGTCACCAAATGTTGGGTTAGGGGTATTTCTACTACTTTAGGGCCTATCAAGACTAGAATTCACCTTGACTTAGCAATAATTTAGATCCCACTGGGTGTGCTAGAACTGTTGTCTATAAATCTTACACACTAGAAGAGGGCTGTTCAAGCCTCTTCTAGATTTGGGAAATGTTGGGACATTTTGAGGCCTATGGTGGTGCCTATAAGTGGAAATGAACCTCTAGGTTGAAAGGTGTACTCCCTATATTAGCTTTTGTGCAATAAAACTGTTGAACTAGTTTGTATGAGTGAAAAGAGTTAGACATTTGAATAAATGAAAATCCTAGTCTAAAATGGTGATACACCAAGAATTAGTATCCACATGTATGCCCTATACTTATGTATAACACAACATAATATAGTTTATAACTCATTCTCTAGAAAATTAAAACAAAAGTATTTCAATGTAGAGACAAAATGAATGAGATCACACAAGGTAAATAGCTAGAAAAGACAACCTATATAGTCAAAAAAAGGGTTACACATGCAAAATCTCATACAGTTAGAATGCACTCTACATGACCTGTTGGATCAACTCTTTGCTCAAAATCATGAATGATAGAGAATACAAGGATAAAACATTACTTGTTGTCACTCTATGTCTCTTGCATGCCTAGGCAAACACCTAGAACTTAGAAATAAAACAAACTTATGCTTCTTTGCTCAAAGGCAAGAAAATGAAAAACATTCTAGCAGGGCTTCACCATACTATCTGTGGATGATAAAACAAGAGAACAAGGGTCTTATTTATAGAAAAAGAGGGAGAGAAGAGAGAGCTCCTAGGCACCAAAATAGAAGCCTCCAAAATGGTTTAACTCACCATCGTAGTGAAACTAATTCTAGATGTTCTCTCATTCAGTTGGAGTTTATCCTTCTCTTTGATTCACCCTCTTGAAATAACCATGATCATTGTAAAATCAATGGTGAGATGAACCTCCATAATAAATGGCTCAGATTGTTGCTGTGAACCTTAGATTCTTCTTGAAAGATTTTGTATTTTACACTATAGACCCATTTGGGCCTTCTGAATGGCTTTACTTATAAACCTATAAGTCAAGCATGTTGGGAAACCCGATTTGCACTATCGTTGCTCTTTCAAATTTTTTGATTGATTTTACTTATAAAATTCATAATCAAAGCTCTTTTGAAAACCCAATTTTGCTTTGCTTAAGACCCTATCAATTTTTTTGAATGGATTTAATCCTTGCTTGCTCCTTCAGATTATTTGATTGCTTCTAATTATAAAATTCATAAGTCAAGCATGTTGGGAAACCCAATTTACACTATAGAGTCATTCAAGTTTTCCCAGTGACTTTATTTCTTATTTGAATACTTTAGGCATGAATTTGATGTCCTACGTCATGTCACCAATTTGAACCCTAATGGATAGTTATTTACCTTGAATTTGACGTCCTACAACATGTCATGTCTTTGAAACCCAACGGCTAGTTGGTCACCCTGAATTTGACATCCTGTGGCACATCACCTCCTTGTATCCTAGTGGATAGTTGGGCACCTTGAATTTGACATCCTGCAGCACGTCATGCCTTTGAATCCCAATAGCTAGTTGGCCATCCTAAATTTGACATCCTATGATACGTCACATCCTTGAATCCCAATAGCTAGTTGGCTGTATCAAATTTGACATCCTACGGCACATCATGGGGATCCATTTAGGTTGAGCTTATGTTTTGGAAAATTTTCCTAAAGTAATTCCTTCAAACAATTTATTCAAAGGAATTCTTTTGAGAATTTTGCTCGAAAGGCAACAGTTAATTCCTTCAGGAAATTTTCTCGAAGGACACTTGAGAAAGCGTCCTTCAGAAAAGTTTTGAAGGACACTTGGGAAAGGCACAAGGTCCCTTAAAAAAATTTTGAAGGGCATTTCCAAAGGAAATGGCCCTTCATAACTTTTCTAAAGGGCATTTCCAAAGAAAAAGTTTGAAGGGACACTGGGGTTGAAAAGTGCCCTTTGAAACTTTTCTGTAGGGTCACTTGGACAACAAAGTGCCCTTTAGAAAAGTCTGAAGGGACACTTGGGCTAAAAAGTGCCCTTTAAATTTTTTTGAAGGGTCACTTAGACAACAAAGTGCCCTTTGAAAAAGTTTAAAGGGATACTTGGGCTAAAAGGTGCCCTTAAATTTTTTTTTGAAGGGTCACTTCGATAACAAATTGCCCTTCAAAAATGTTCAAAGGGCCACTTGGGATAAAAATTACCCTTTAAAACTTTTTTGAAGGGTCACTTGGACAACAAAGTGCCCTTCAAAACTTTTCTGAAGGGACACTTGGGAAGAAAAGTGCCCTTCAGAACTTTTTCAAAGGGTCACTTAGAAGAAAAGTGCCCTTAAAAAAGGTTTGAAGGGAAACTTAGGGGGAAGGCAAGGCAAGAAAGGCCCTTGGGAAAGGTTTCGAAGGGCACTTCGGGTCAAAATAAAGCCCGACAGGCTAAGGCAAACAAGGCAAAGGGAAAAAAACAAAGAACAAAGGAGAAGAGCCCAAAATAGGAGAGGTTGAAGGGAAAAGATAAGTAAAAAATCAAGATGTTAAACATATAAAATGAGTAAGGGAGAAATGAAAATGGCTAAAGGGAAAACACAAACTGGTCATGCAAAAAATAGTCAATAGTTACTAGAAGTTGGTTGTCAAGAAGGTAGTTTCATGTACATAACAAGTTTTTAGCTTGATTTAGAGAGTAGTATCATAGGAGGAAGGAATTTAGGAAATAATAAGTCAGCTAGGAATTGGGATATATAGAGGTATGGAGTTGAGAGAGTCATGAAGGAGATTTAAGACTCTGTAATATGTCCTCAAGACATAGTGGCAATGTAAATAAGAAAGTTAATAAAAGATGAGAATGAATTCAAATGTTGGTTTGAAAATTTGTGCTATAAATGACTTAAGGGATTTAAGTTGAAGTATTGAAACCATTAGATCACTTGGAAAGAGTTTTATGCAATGCAAATGGACAAGTTGACAACTCTATAGGTTGAAGATTAGAATTTTGTATAACTAGTGATTGAAAGCTTAACATAAGGAAGTAGCATATTGAAAGTTATTCGATTAAAGTTTAAATTTTTTAATTATCCTATCAAGTTTTTAAAAATAGACAAACTCAAAATAAACCAATAGAGGCACCCTTGGCCTAGGTATATTTTGTTCTGTAGACTTGTGACAAAGAATCTGCTATGCTCAATGGAGCGAGTGAGCAGAGAAGAGAAGAACCTTTTTAGGTAATGAAAAATAATGTTTAGATGATATTAAATGGTTTTTTTTAAATAATTTTTCATTAATCATGTGGGTTTTATTTTTTTTCCAAAAAGCAATCAAACTTCATAAAATTGTACTGTGTTCATACCCTATTGAAGGATTGTCAAGAAATTTCTTTTGTGTGATTGAATAATGAATAGTAGGGAACTCCTTTTAGAATGAGGATAGAATAATTTTATAATATGGTGAATATTTAAGGTTTTAGGTAGTGTTTTAATAACCCTAATGAGTTAATGTATAAATAAATTATGTGTTTGTTACTTCAGACAAGCTTGAGTGCACATAACACTATCAAATTCTTGTATATATAGTGATTTGGAGTTGGAGAGGAAGTTATAAATATTTGGATAGGTTAAATTAGGTCATACAAACCTTAAAAATGGATTTGAACATTTTAAAAACCAAAATAAATTCATTAAGAACCAATTGGATCCCTCTTGGGCACACTTAAGTAGACTGTGTTATAGAATGACTATGTATTTGTGAATTTAAGGTGGATGGAAGGAAACCAAGAAATTTTAATGGTTTGGTAAGGTGTACACACATCATAAAAACCTTAATATGGTCATTTTGAGGTTTGAAAGTGATCCCAAATACATTGAAACATTTTGTATGACTCTCAGGGTTGTATAGTGACCTACAAACCCTAGATTATGGTTATAGTAGAAAAAGTTTAATATATGGAGTTTGAACTAGTAGAATTTTCTAAAAATTAGTCATTTGATATATTTTCATCTAAGGTAAGTGATTCTAAATATTGTGACTTGTTTTTTTACTGTTACGTACTATTTTTTTATGTCTATGCATAACAATGTGTAAAGAAGGCCTAATAGGCCTAAAATAGAGACCTAGAAGTGTCAACAAGAATGGTGTAAAATAGGATTTAAGCCAATAAATTTGGTAGGAACCAAGATGATCATAGAGGGTACTGGAAAATAGTCTTAATTTTCTAAAGTGGCATTATACCAGACTGTACAAGTAGGAAAAGCATAAAAAGGGTCTAGTAACAATAGAGGAAGGTTGAGGGATTTAAGAGACAAGAAATCACTTAAGATTGAAATAAGGTATGAGAGAGGTTGGGACAAATTCATTAATCTAGAGTAATGTCATCCTAGTTGGTAATTTGTTTACATTAGCCCCTATTTTAGGTTGGGGTGATTTGATCAAGACTAGTGTGAGTGATAAGAATGCAAAGGCTTCCAGAGGGATTGAGAATGATTGGAATGAGTTGTTTGAATAAATATTGAGGTGAAAATAGGTTATTAATTTATTTTGAGAGAATCAAGAACAAATTCATGATAATATTATGAAAAACCAAGAGTGAGGTTGACAATGCAAAGAAGATAAAAGAGGTTGCATGCAAATTTGTGTATGCAAGTAACAGAGTTTGAGGTTATGGGTAGAGTATGTGAACAAGGCTTTGCATCAAGAAGGGTATCTCAAGGGAGAGTACACTTTAAATAATTATATATTCTCCATAATTTGGAGGTGATATTTTAGAGAATATTTGCATTGACCTACAATTTAGACTCTAAAGGGCTATTTTTAGCACATCCACAATCTCAAGGTGAGATTTTTGAATAGACTTGCAGTGGCCTGACATTTGAAAGTGAGTTTGGTAATGACCCACAATTTCTATGATAGTTTGGAAATGTCCTATAGTATATAGGTCAATTTTGAAATGACAATGTAAAGGTCGATTTGGAAATGTCCTAGGTGTGAACAAAACAATCGAGGATTTGTAAATGTCCAACGTCGATTTTTATTTTCTTACAAAGTTTCCCCTATATTTTTATTGTAAACAAAGAAACAAGGGATTTAAATTAGGTTTTTGTTTGTTTTTTCATTTTTTATTTTCCTCCCCCCCACCTATAAAAAATTTATGGATATAAAATTCATTAACAACAAAAAGATATATTTGGCAAAAACAAATTTTATATGATCATTAGTGAAATCTATTTAAATTGATTTTGTATAGGGATCAATATAATACCCTATTATTATTTTTAATTCAAAGGTTTATATCATAAATTCCATTGGAAGTTTTCACATATTATGCTATGAATTTGTTTTTCTTGTTATCATCAAGAGCAATGCATCATAAATTTAGTTTCCCCTCATTTAATGCCATTCAGGGTTTCACCTATAATTTGGACAAGAAATTTAGATCAATAAGACCATTTAATTTAATTGGTAAGGAAATCAACTTTCAAATAGGGATTAAGAAGTATTTGTAACATGCTAAGTTTTCTAAAAGAGTTAGTTTTCATTATAAGGGATTAAACAACATATGGTTTGCATCAAAACTACCTTTAGTGTCCATATATTTTGGTTTGTTTCAAAAAGTTATGTAATTTCAAAAAACTTACATGACATTTTGAGTTTGTATGTAAAAGATATTGCCTATAAAATTTAGAGGACTTATCATGGTTACAAAACTACTAGTTTATGCAAGTGGAAACTTATGGAACCACCCTAATTGTTTTGCCATGCTTAAATTGACAAATTTACTTGTAGGAAATGCATAAGAAGTTTAACAAATAAATAAGTTTTCGGGTTTTGATTTATAATTCTTGGGATTCTTATTATATCCTAAATAATGGTTATTGTGCATTTATGAGCCCACGAGGTTAAAGGAAGGTCATTCAATAAATTCATTAATTGATTGTCTATGTATTATATTAGTGTTGAGTGAGTTCAATTTTATTTATCAAATATGTGTAGTTTTTTTAACCTTTTATGATTTTACTAATGTAAATCCTATGTTTGATTAAAGGGTTGAGAAGTTTAAATTAGTGAAATACTATATAATAAATAATCACTGATTTGTTATAGATTTTGACTTTCATTGACTTTCTAAAAATAGTAATGAATATGTGAAATGAAGACTTATCTTGAAAATACCTAATAGAAAAGATCCGAGTGCTGAAAATTAAGATCCAAACAAATCTAAGCATCATGAACCGTATTCCTATGTCATATCCTCTCTTGGACAATAGTTTCACACTTGGATAGTAGTGCCATGTGTCTCTAGTGTCTTGAAAATGTTGCTATTGTCATCTATAAATGACAACTCATAAATTTTGGGTGTACCTACATTTGTGTTTTTGTGTTATGTTCCTACATGTATGAATTTTAAAACTATATATTGTACCTATAATAGCTTATTTATGATGTAAATATTAATCTTCCTTATAAATAAGGAATGAGGTGAAAAGTGTGTTCATTAGTAGGATAGGTTGGACATATTCAATACCCCACTATGGAGGGAGTTACGTACATACCAATACTCTGAAGAGGGATCAAGATTGATGTAATTCTCCCCACCTAAGTGATGGTGCAAGTGTAAGCAATGTTATAATGATAGTGGTCTTGAATGCCTTGAGTTTTCTTGAGATTATAAATTTGGAAAATCTAAGCTTAGGGTAATTGTAGATGGTATTATGTATAATTAGGGTAGAATAGGGATTAATCACATTGATTTTTCTCAACTTGTTTCATGTTTGAATATGTATTTTGCATCTAATTTACATCTAGTGTATAAGGGTCTAAAAGTCATGTATTTATAGTGTCATGTAGCTTGTGTGCATAATAAAATATGCTTAGGCTAACCTTAGGAGGGTTTTAATTTTGAAAATATATTCATTTAGGAATGATAGGGTAAAGGACATTAGTGCTATTTTGGGGACACTAGTGCCACATGTATCTTTTTTCCTTAATGTGACACTAATGTCCAGCTAGTAGGATGCTAAGAATGAAAGGCCAAGATCAAAAAATGAGGGTCTAAGATTGTGTTAAATTGGCTAATTAGGAATGCTTGTGGTCTGTACAAAGGCTATAAACGTGTGATAAAAGCCTTTAGGATGCATCTAGGGCTAATATATGAATAGGTTATCTCAAATAACACTCTTATCACTCAAATAACTTTTAGGTGATTACAATAGTTGATGGCAGAGGAAGTACACTGAGAGAATTGAAGCTCCATGAAGTGAAAATAAAGTAGTCAAGCATATAGAACCTATGAGTTGAACACTACATAGCTAAGATGATGAATCTCAATACTATTTCTTGTTGAAGAAGTAAGTTATTCACATAGTTCAAATATCATTACGATATTAATATGCTTTTGGATATTGGTGTCATTGTAAGCTTGAGAAAGAAAAATCTTGTAAATTATAGAACATAATGGAGATGAGGAAGCATAAATTCACTCTTATGGATTTTTCTCACATTAATTTTCTACAAGGTATATCTTTCATATCTCTATTTCATGTTGTATTTGATTTCCTTACCTACATGTTTTTAATACTGTGTAACTAGTCTAACACATCAAACACTTAAGAGAGATCAAGAATAAAATAACCTAAGCATAATACTTGATCATAAAGGTTAACAAAGTTCACATTCATCTTACACTTCTGTAAAATCACATTGAATTGAAGTCATGGATGGAGTAATAACATGTTTAAGAAGTGAAGCGTTATATGTAATGTATATAGTAGGTGGGAATTACATGTGAAGGGTTGGGAAGTAGATATGTATGCTGAAGATGATAGCCAAAGGGATATAATACATCCTGTTATTACATTTTAGTGGTTATTCTAAGGCTTAAAACTTGGAGACAACCCCCCTGCTACCACCTCCCTGCCCCCGCCCCCCCGGCACTACCCCCCTCCCACCCCCACCCCCCTTTTTTAAGGATTCATGTTTGTGAAACTCAGAATGCAATATCCACCTAGTTTACAAATTAAATTTGTATTAGAGAAAGTTTTTATTTTGAATTTAAATGGTTTTCTAACACATTTATAAATTATTTTAAGTATTATTTCATATTTTTTTAATAATAAAGAAGTGTAGGTCTCTTGGTTCTATAAGTTCAACCATGGGTAAAGATTTGAAGAGAGAAAGACTTGAAGAACTTGAAGATACAAACCAAATAATTCAAGAGAAAAACCTTGAATTATATAAATATGTGGTAGCATTAGGTAGGTGAGAATCAAGACTTGCAATATAGATTAATGATCCATGGAGGATTTCACATGGGGCATCATTGAAGAGTTGTAACATGAGTTGCAAACCAAGGAAGAGACATTGGAAAATTTACAAGATGATGGTGGAGTGAAATAGAGATAAAAGTATAAAATTCAAAGGATATATCCTCTACCAAAGATGTATAAATGATGACTGAGTATCTAAAATAAATAATCCACTATATTCTCTTTCTAAGGAATTTGTATCTAAGTTACTAACCCAAATGGTTTATGATGGAAATGGATTTGACATCAATGGCTTGGGAATGACTAAACCCATAAAGGTCTATAAAATTCATAAATAGGTAGATTTTGGATATGTAAGTAGAAAATAAGGAGTTTTGAAAATGCTTTGATAGACCTACAAAACTAACCCATCCATGGTGATGGCATCATTTAATTTATCAAATGTGATTATAAAAATAATGACAAGTCTCTCATGAAGAGGAATGTATCATTGTGCTACCTCAAAAGGCCAAAGAAGAGTCTCCAAGAAGACAAAACCAACTTAATGAGGAAGGAGACAGCACATTGTCACTCCATAACCATGTCAGTGAATGTAAGTTGCAACTAGGAAGGGAAAAACTTTCAATAATGGGAAGAGATTAAAATAAGAATGCAAATAATCTCTAAAGAGATGTGAACATTCCAAAGGAGGAGGTAATACATTACCACTTAATCATGCTTTCACAATAGGCAACTCAAGATGGTATGGAAAGAAAAAAATCTTCTATTGTTTGAATCAAATGTAGGAAGAGTGGCCATGTAGAAATTAATTATTTGTATATATATATATCCATGTTTTTTTTGGAATGAATAACCATTCTATGGCCATGTGTTGGAAGAGGAAATAAATCCAAAAGAAACCATTGTCCTTCAAAAAGGAGGATGCAATTTGTAAATACCACTCTCCAAGTAAGAATGTGGAGAAGGGAAATAAGGGCATGTTGTCTCCACAATAATGGGTAAGAATCATTGCCCTAATTGCAACATGAGTGGGAATTAACATGAAATTTTTTGAGAGCTTCATCCACAACTTTACCCAAGGAATTTTAAGGATCATTTTGAGAAGGAATAGGACATTACAAAAAAGAGGGAAGTTGTTTAAGCACATACAAAGTAAGAGGTAGCAAAGGAATAATCCCACATATGTAAGTAATAATCCATGAAGAGGGAGTATCCCATAGAGGATCACCCATCACCATTTTTAAGAGGTACTCATGATAAGATGTCAATCCTAAGAAGGTCAATTGCAAAGCTTAGATTTATTTGCATCTATTTGAAGATCTATCTATTGTGAAAATCATCAAGAGGGAGGATACCATAGAGGATTTCTCTTCACCATTGTAAGTAGGTAATGGTAATAAATTATTATTGGCTTCGTGAATGGAATATTTGCATAGTTATTACCTTGTTTAGAATGTATATGTAAGCACCTCCAAATTACATGTTATGTTACATTATTGAAAGAAGAAAACTAACATCATTTGTATGATAAATTATGGAGGAGTGTCTTTCATTAAGATTGGATTATAGAGTTTGTAGAGGAAGATATCTATGTTGAGATATATATCAAAGAATAAGTTGAAGGCCAAGTTATTAAAAGGGTGGAAATATGTTAGTTTTATTTTCCTCCCCATACAAAATTATAATCACATCATGTGTAGCATGTCTACTTGTTTTTCACTATTATAGAATGTATTTGAGAACTGACATGAATTTAGAATGGAACGATCAAAAAGTTTTCAAAAATCTAAACTATTATAACATGCCTTTATTGGTTTTGGTATGTATATGATAACCTTAAGAAACTATAACAAGTTTTTAGAATGATTTTTAATTATTATACGCACATGCAATAAGGTTGCCAGAAGTTCTCTAAAATAGGTTTGGGTATGAAAAAAAATGGTATGACATGTTTTTTGGAATATTGTAGCCTAATAATGAGCCCCAAGGATTTTTCATGAAGGGAAAATAAGTGGCATGACATCAAGTCATTGGTACAAGTTGAGAACTACATCCATGATGAGTAATGCCCTACAATAAGACTACTAGTTGTGATGGGTGTATGTTTTGATATCCATGTTCCTTCATTAGATTTGTTTAATTAAATAAATTTTGAACTAGTTTTGATGCTAAATTTTAGTTACAAGATATGGGAAACATTACAAATGGATTTGCATGTTTCTATCCATGTATGTTGAATTGTTAGACCCAAGATTAGGGAAACTTATAAAAGTGGTGATTTGTTGTAACACCACAAACTTAATGAAATATTTTTTATTCAACTATTAAAATAATTATGTGAACCAATAAGGATGTTCTATAAGCATATCCTCATGGAATTCTTCATCATAGCTTACAAGGATCTGTATCATAGCAAATGGGCTAAAAAGATATCAAGATACAAAAGAGTGAAATAAGGTTAGTTGGTAGAGATTATAAAGAATCATGGACTCTTTATCAAACAAGGTTTGTGGATTTCACATTTGGGAAGTCACTTTCCAAGAGAGAGGAACAAGGTATAATATAACATGATGAAAAAACTAATATTTTTATTTATAAAATAGAAGGTGAATCCTTATATTTTTAGCATAGAGATTTTTTGGGACCAAAATACTTATAATTTTGAGTGTATGATTATAAATTTAGATCAATACCATCATCCAATTTTTTGGGTAGGACAATCAGCTTTCAAATATGGGTTAAGAAATATTCACACCATGTTAAGTCTTGGAAAGAACAATATTCTATTGTAAGGGATTGAACAACATATGTATATCATAATAATTACCTTTACTATTTGGATTCATCATGAAAATTTATGTATGTTATAAAAAATAACATGCCATTTTGAATATGTATGCAAAAGTTATGGCCTCTAGAAGTTAGAGCACTCTTCATTGTTATGAAATTGCCAGTTTATGTGGGTGGAGGTTTCAAAAACTGCATCGATGATTGCACAACTATGACAATAATTTTTAAATGTCATGTGGTGACTTCAAAACCAACCTGAAGGTTTCTCTTTACATAAATTGCTAGTTTTCCAAATAGGTAACGCACATGAAATTTAAAAAATAGAAAAGTGCATGGGCTTCCATTTTTGACTATTGGACTTATTTTTTGAGCCTAATGAATGGTTCTATGGATTTAGGAACTCATTGGAGTTCAAAGAAAGGTTATTTAGTAATGGCATTAATTGATTAAGTGTTTAAGTTGATTCAATTAGTGTTTAATGAGTTCAATATATTTGATCAAATGTGTGAAGTTGATATTAGATGAAGGAGAGTGAGTGAATCAGAGCTCTATGAATATAGAGAAGGCACTCAAGTGCATAGAACCTTTAAGTTGAATACTACATAACTAATATGTTTGAGTTCAGTAGTCTCTTTTGATGAAGAAGCAATTCATACACTAAAGAATTTAGAGATCATTATAAGAGTAGGATGTTATTGGATATTAGTGTCCTTGTAAGGCCAAGAAGTAAAACTCTTGTAACTACAAAACATAGTGGATATGAGGAAACAAGGTTCTAATCTTCTAGAGCTTTTTCAAATTGAGTTTCTCTAGTGTATGTCTTGTGTATATCTCTTTCATGTTGTGTTTGATTTAATAAAATGCATGTTTTTAGTACCTTGAAACATTTTTAGCACATGAAACACTTAAGAGAGATAAAAAATATAGTAACCCAACCACATCACTTATTCGTAAAGGTTAACGAACGTTGCATTCATTTTTCACTTTTGTAGAAGCATGTTGACTTCTAGTCATGTATGGATGTAGTAACATGATTAAGATTTCAAAGGTAGTATGCAATGTATTTAACATGTGGAAATTACATGTGAAGGATTGAAAATTTTGAGTGTAGGTGTCTCAAATAATGCATACAAGTTGAGGTTTCTTATTTTTGAAAAAACAAAACAAAAACATATCCACTTAAGACCCCCATTTGACCTCCCAAATCCATGATATTACCCCAATATAAATTAAAGTTACAATAAGGAATTTTATTAAAAATAAAATTAAACTATAATTGTGAGTATATGAGTTTACTATTATTATAGTTCTCTCAAACCTATGGATTCACCTTTCACATTTGCCCCTGAAAAAGAATTACTTACTCTTACACATGTGGCCTATGTCTCTTATTTATACAAAGTGTTGGAGATTTTCTTATCTACACTAAGTGAATTTTAAGAGATCATTTAAGAGTTGTTTCTTATTATGTTATCCATTAGGGCAGGGTTCACAGTTTGCAGGTAGAGCTATTAGTATAACATGCAAAACTACCACTTTCAATTTCACAACCACCATTTTTATAAGATCATTTTTATCACATATGTAAAATGTTACTATTATATATGCATTAACTTGTGTTGAGAGGCAAGTTTTCAAAGTAGTCTTATCATTACATACATACATACACATATATTTGAATATTTTTAATTTTATATTAATTAATTTTGTTTTCAATATATATATATATATATATATCTATACACACACACACACACACACACACACACACACACACACACACACACACACACACACACACACACACACACACACACACACACACACACACACACACACACACACACACACACACACACACACACACACACACACACACATGTATGTATGTATGCATGTATATCTATGTATGTATGTACATATATACATACATACATATTGCTACAGTTAAATTGACGATGAAGAATAAATTCATTTTTTTTAAGTTATAAAATTTTAAATTAATTTTTGTAATATATATTTTAAAAATATTTTTAATCCAATTTTTAAATTATATAAAAATATTTATAATACTTAAATTATATGATCATTTAACCACAATAAATAAATAATCACTTATTTTTTAATTAAAAAAAAAGCTTTTACAAAACAAAAACAATATCTTTATAAAATATTAATGACACAAAAAGTAATAGTAACACCCACTATCCACCATAAAAGAGCCAATAGCTGCATATACCTTTGATTGCCTATTTTAGGCCTAACCAAAAAATAAAATAATATTAGATCAAAATTTTCAAAGAAAAAGAAAAATTAACTCAAAACAAATAAAGAGAAGCATTAAAGAAAAGCATTAAGGATAAATTATAAAATACTGGTATGGTGTTGCCTAATGCACTATAAAGAGAAGCATTAAAGAACATGGAGCCTTAACAAAAGAAATGCTTTGCATAACAAACCTTTGCCTCTAATGTCTTTTTTTTAAGTTCTCTTTTAATATTAGGTGGGTATAGGGTCCTTAGATAATTAAACTCTTTCAATTTAGTGTTATTTTATTTGAGAAAGCTAATCTACGAAAGTTGCATAGTACCATTGTATTTGAGATAGTTATTCTAAGAAAGTTGTTTAGTACTTACAATAAGCCTAATCACTTGTTATTACTATTAAAGACAACTAAACATAGCACAACTCATCAATTTATTTTGGAAATTAACTTTAAGAAACAAAAGTATTTTGTTTTTAGTTATATGACTTGATATTAGTGGTATTGAAAAAATTTGTCACTATTACATATATAAAAAAATTAAAATACAAATTGGTTAATTTGTATTGGTGGTATTGAAAAAAATATAATATGATAAATCTTTTATTAATTAGCACGGTATTAAAAAAATTATAATACCATATTCTCACATCAATAGTAAAATCTACCTTGTGAATCATGGCATTCCTATTATTTAAAAAATCATAATATCATACTATCACAGGAAAAGGAAAATCTACCTTATAAATCATGGTATTTGTAGTATTGAAAAAAATATAATATCATCTTATCATGTTAAAAATAATATTAACATTTACCTTGTGAATCATGGCATTGACAATATTGAAAAAAATATAATATCATATCAGCCCTATGAATGATGGTACAACTCAGTTGTGAGGTTTTCTACACTGTATATGGGTGTCCTAATGTATTTTTATTATAAATTTACATAGATTTCATCTTTTCTATTAATTATTAAATGTGAAGTTTAAAAATTAATTTGATATATATTTTTTTATATAATATTTTTTTTCTATTTTATTGCTTATAAAATATTTATTTATTTATATAATATTATTTTCAATTAATAAAAATTAAGTATTTTTACTTTATCTAATCAATATTAATTTGGTAGGCTTTTTTTAAGTTAGTTTATATGTATGTGTATGTACACAAAATTAATGTAAATGTTTTTTAATAAATTTTGAAGTTTATATCTTATACCTTAAGTTGTATTAATACAAAAGCCAAACCAATGAATTTGAAGAGTGGTGTTTATTATGCTTAATTTTAAATAAGATAGCTTCATTGATAGGCATACATTTGATTTCATATCATGAGTCTAGTTTCATTGGTGAGAAAGATTATGGAGGAGCTTTTCCTTGCATCGTTGATGAAGACTTGAGCATCAAATCAAGGGGAAAATCACATTTTGAGCTGTGTTTAGGTGATGGGATGCTCTTGGGAAGGTAATGCATGTGCTTTCTTTCAATATCTCTAAATTGACATTTTCCAAATCCCATCAAAGGATTTGGCTTAGCTAGTTATGTTGTTATGCATCTTTCTTGAGTTTTCATAACTAATGTTTGATCTAACTCTCTTTGTAATCCATCTCTGCATCTTGGAACACTCGGTGGGACTCAAACCCCATGAAATTGTTCCTAAAGCTTTTAAAACCATCCTACTTACAATTTTCATGAAAAATATTGAACTTGGTGATAAAAAAAGTGAAAATTGGAAGCTACGAGACACTTTTTGGGAATTGCGCATTTGTTTAGTGTAATCACAAATTTACTCTCAAGTCTACAATATTGTAAATCATATAGTTATGGTTTTGCCTTTATTTTCATGATTTTAAATCTAATTGTGTTTGTGTTTCTACCTTCAAGGGTTATTTTGGATATTTTAATATCGTGACTCTATAGTCATGGCATCACAATACCATGATTTTGTGAATCACGATGTTGCCTAAATACTTGCATTTTTGCCTCAAACCACTAGTGGTTAGGTAGACTATTTTGGGTTATGGTATAATATTGTGACTTTTAGAGTTTCAATTTTGCCTTGTGAGTTGAGATTTTATAGATAAAGTTGCATTTTTTCATTTTATGTTTCATTTTCCTAAAAATTGTGTCATTTCTCTAACAATTACAGTTTTACAAATCTACGATTTAGCTCTGTGTTCTATGGTTTTACATTTTATAAACCTAAGAGATAATTTTTTATATTTTTTTTGCTTTTCCACAAAAGTGATTGAAGGCAGAAGGAAACCATCTAACATTTTTAGGTCACATGCATGAAAAAGTAACAAATTTGAGCATGACTAAGTCTTGAACCTTTACTTTGGTGTTTAAAAAGAACCTAGATGTTTTTGTAAGTTAAGTTATTTTGTGAAGTTTTTCAAAGTTTGCAATTAAGGCCAAGGGGCCAAGAACTTCATCAAACACTTCAATTTGGTGCTTAAAACTAACACTCACTTAAATTTCAATGTTTTCAAAAGTGTGTTGTTTTATGCTAGATCATCTATTACTTGTTTGTTTTTTGTGTAAAATGAAGAGTGCGTGTATGCTCTTCCCCCTTGTCCCTTTTAAGGAACTTGGGTGACAAAAAAATCCTTTTCTTTGTAATTTATACATTATCCAAGGTGTAAAAATAATGTTTTCAAGGCTCTCCCCAAAACCCGTATGGTTTGGGTGATCTAAAAGCAACCTCTAAAGTATTTTCACTTAGTTATATTTTATGCAACTTGGATTGTGAATGGGAGTTCATAACTTCTTCATTAGTTCTTGATGGAAGCTTTGACCCAGGGTTTCATCTCCTTATATTATTTCAACCCCTCTCCATAGTGAGGTATATAAATTATGGCATGTATAATATGAAAACTAGGGGGTTGAGAATCTAACCTCTCCTTTCATAATGAAAACCTAAGTGAGGTTTAGCTAACTAGGGGATTCTAATAATCAGTACATAGTTGGAATCTCTATGAAAAAAAATAGACCCTTGCATAGTAAGTTAATTGGTATGAAATCAATTGATGTAAGACATCTCTAGTATTAATCACACTTGGGACCATATAGACCATCAAAAATTTAATTTTTATAATAAACCCACTTGTTATAAAAATATTCTTGATGTAAGACAAGTAGCCCAAAGTTCCATGTCATCATACAATCTCTTAGGAGAAGGGGGTGTACAAACCCTACTACTTCATGCACTTTTATTTTTGGATTGACACTTAAAATCCTCCCAAGAGCACATATATAGATGGATTTCAGCAATATGAAGCAACCTTGTCATTTTAGGGCTTATGACATTATACTTAGCTATATTTATATTTTCCTTTTCCTTTACTTATTTGGTCTTGAATTAAGTCTAAAACTTGTTTGTAAACAATACACATCAACCAAACACATTTTTTTATCCACCATTTTCTTTGAACAAGGAGGTGTTACGCTGGTCAAAACCCAAACCATCTTTTGTATTGTTTAAAACCTCATCTTAAACATTGTGTTAGTATTGTCTAATTTTTTTTGTTATACTATCCATTTGATTCTAAACCATTTTTGAAAAATCTTTAAGTCCTTCACTTTTTAATTCAAATTGTAAATTTCACCTTTCTAAGTTCTAGGCTAATCTGTTAATTGGTTTACCATTTTCACTTGATTTGAGTTAACTTGGGTATGATTTTCCATTTGTATTGAAGGTCATTTATAGACTCATCATCATCTGATCATTTCAAACTTAGGTTATCTAGTGTGTCGCATATGCTCTATGTTATATAACACATTTTATTCTACCTCCTATTACCATGTGGTAACATTGTACTGCCCATTTGGCTTTAGTATTATACTTAGGAATCCTTGCATGTTTTTGCATTTGGAGTTTCTTAGTTTGCATTTTTACCTTTCTAATCCAAAGGAATTTATTCTAATTTTATAGTAGAAACTGATCGAAGTTAAACTAATTTTGATGGTATTGATGAATCTCTAAACCTACATTTTGTGTACTAGTTTACACTTAGGTTTTTGATTTATCATACCCTATTCTAATTTAATGATTTTATCCCACCAAATTTGAGTAATTTTTTGAACCATTTCGTCTAATTGTGTGGTACTACACCACCTTCTCTTTATTATAGTCTCTTTGTACCTTGTCATTTATTTGGATAAAATTAAAACACCACTTTGTTAACATTTACAAAACATTTTACAAATATTAGCAAACATAGAGAAAAATATTTTAGACATGACACAAAGGTACACTTGTAGTGGAGTCTCTTACGGCCCTACCTATGAGGATGAGCACTTTTATGATGGATAAGACAATTACTTGGTATTTAAGGACATTACCATGATTGTAGGATATGAGGAAGATTACTTTAAACATCAACCTATATAGGATATAGATGAAGAACTCATAAGGTTGATTGAATTAGGTGTTAGATTGCCATCAAACTTTCCCATGGAATAATTGCATACCTTGGTTAGAGAAGGAGAGCAATAGGGAGAATAATCCATCACACATATTATATAATCAAATGTTTCTTCTTATAACAAAGGAAAGGAAATGATCTTAGATCTAACACATAATGATCAAGATCTTATCACCAAGATCAAGAAGATAAGTCAATGATACGAAGACCAACTTATCATGGACTTGACAAAAACTTTAGTGACCACTTCAAAACACAATGATGCTTCTATGGAGCAAGGGAATGTGGTTGAACTAATGCAATATAATTTATTTGATAACACACCTATTATGGATCGATATGTCTCAATTGAACAACCTAAGTCCCAAGTGGTTACACAAAATGCTTCACCATACATAGAACACACATTTTTTAATCATGAAGGACCTCTTGTTTCTTTATAAAATTAAGGACCAAGACATTTAGTGCATATTGAAGAAATTATTCAAAATAATTTAGATAGTTCATCTCAACCAAAATGAAATTTGGTAGATAGACCACGAACTCCCTAAAATAAATAGAACATTTATAATTCAAGATAGGCAACATCAAGGAATGTTTATCAACCCATAAATCAATGACTCATTTACTTGACTCAATGAGTGAATCAAAATAAAAACGTAGATATTAGGGTGTATATCCATAATAAATCCATGCAACAGGGGCACATACCATCCCAAAAGAATTATATTTCACCCAAAAATGCACTAAACATGCAAAAGTGGAATTCTATGAAAGAAATTGTGTCACAATTAGAGAAAGGAAACAAAATAAAGAAGTACAAGTTTGATGAAATATGTCCATATCCATTTGATTTGAGTATTATTCAAGTCCCCTTTCCACCACATTTTGAGGCACCTAAATTTGATAAATATGAAGGGAAGGGTGATCCTCATGAACACATTCAAGCATTTTTTGTGTTATGTTAAGAGGTAGCTTATAGTAGCATTTATTTTTTTCATTTGTTCCATGAAGTTTCACAGGACAAGATTTAGACTAGCTTCTTAAATTTACTTAGGGATCAACTACAAATTAGAATGATCTATCTGAAAAAACTATTAAGCACTTCTCATACAAAATTGAACATGAATTGACCATTGTTGACTTGTGAAAAGCCAAATAATGAGATGGAAAAAAGATCGTAACATATATATCAATGAAGATGATTAGCTATATGCTTTCAACATAAGTTTCTAGATAAATAACTAGCCAACATATTTGCACAAAATTTACATCTTGAGGTCATACATAATATACAGCTTGCTTGTGAAAATACATTTGAATAAATTATAGACAAGGGTGTGTAGATTGAGAAGGTACTTATCACTAAAGGCCTTATCAAGATTTATTCATAGGGTTAAATGTCAAACTAGACCCAATATCCTAGTCAAATAGTTGTAACAGAGAAACCTAAGGGTTTCAATAAGAACAATAACATGGTTGGAAATGGAGTAACTCAATCAAATCACATATAAATAGTGTAAGATCTGCTAGCTCTAAATGTGCAATTAGCTCCACCTTATCCATAAAAACTTTGTAAAGATCCCCTCCATGAAGGTTATTTAATAACAACTTTAGAGTCTTCATCAAAATAAGAGAGCCTATTGAGGCAGTGTTATAAAAGCTAGTAGTAGCTAACTTGATTGTCTAGCCTATACTAAGGACATTTCTTGAAGATGAACCTAAACCTGATTGGTATCAGGGAAACAAATTTTACAACTTCTATCATATTATTAGTCACAATGCTTATCATTGCATCCAATTATGGCACCTTATTGAAGATTTGATTAAGAATGATGAAGTTGAGATTAAACTTACTCCATAGGACACTAATCAGGATATGGGAATATACAAAGATCTATTTCCTCAACATAATAAAAAACTACCATGGAACAATCAAAACCAAGGATAGAATCAGTGATAGAATAAAAATCAAGGTCATAATTGTAACCAACATGATCATAATCAAGATCATAATACCCATGCTAATAACTTGGGTTACAATAACATGCCTTACAACTATAGTAACAGTGTGAGATGCATTTCTACAAACCAAATTTCCACTATCACTATTAAATCCCATGAACCATCTCGTACTCTTAGTATTACTGGAATCATTATTATAGGGTCAATGCCCTCTCCCTCAAGTAATGCCAAATAAATTTCATGCAATTCTATTGTACCTCCATTTACACAAGTTAATATTTCTGGAGCTCATCCTTCCTCTAATTATAATGGTTCCTCATCACCTCGATATTGCTCAAATGCAACTAAATGCCCACGAGTCACTCTTTAAGGCCCTTTGCCTTCATCTTCTAATTATAATGGCTCCTTGCCACCTCTAGATTGCACAATCATAATTAGATGCTCACGAGTTACCCTTCATGGCCCTTTTCCCTCTTCTTCTAACACTAAACCCAATGCAAACATTATGCCTATAGATCCAAAGTTGAACACTATGCTAGCCAAGGCCAAGACATCTCATCTTATAATTGAAAATACTTTTAGTATAATGGATCAACTGAGTAAAACCCTTATGTATATTTTTATTTTGGATCTTTTACATACATCTAAATTCCATAAAACTATTTTGAATGACCTCTTAAAATAATCAACTATTCCCCAACATATTAATACTGAACAGTTCCAAACATTTGTAGGGCATTTATCTTCATTTAAATAGCTCATATTTGATAAAATAGACATGTCTACCCTTGGTCTGAGCCATGATAACCCCTTGTATATTGAGGTAGTCATTGAAAACCATAAAATAAAGTAGGTTTCTATAGACAATGGTTCAGGGTTGAACATAATGTCCCTCAAATTGGTACAAATATTGGACTACACCATAAAGGACATTTATCCAGAGATGATCACCATAAAGGCTTATGACAATGACTAGAGGAAATCTTTCAATATTATTTATTTACCAATCATTATTGGGTTTGTGTCCCATCACACTTTATTACATATTATGGATATTGAGTTGCTTTACAACATACTTCTTGGTCATCAATGGATCCATGAAGTATAAGACATTCTACCCACCTTATATTAGTGACTTAAGTTTCCCCATGATGGGATCAAGGTCACTATTTTTGTTGATCTACAATGTTATCAGTATTGTAAACATTTGGAGGCTAAGTTACACAATTATAACTATTGTCATGGTTCTAAATTCATTGCAAAGAAGAACAAGGAAATAGTTTCACACCCACCAAAATCTAATTATATCAACCCTAGTGATCTTGTTTCCACTTAGGCTAATCCATTTCCTTCAACTCTTGCAAAATAGGTTGTTAATGGTATTTTTACCTGCTACTTTGCCAAAATAAGATCAAGAGGCTTTCAAAGAAGGAGATTGGTTATATTATGATGGCATTATTGATTATTTTTAGAATCCAAAATATCATATCCTTAATTGGATCATGGATAATTTTGATTATATATCAAAAGGCCTTAGACCACGAGTGCAAGAAATCCTGGAACCTTTATTAGTTGCTATACCTAGTTTGAATCATGGTCTTAGATTTATACTGCTTGGGGGTGATGTCATGACTTTTGATAGTGATTCTTCTGAATCAACTACTGACGAGACTCTTGGCAGTGATGTAACATCCCATTATAGCCTTTTTAATGAGCTTGCTAACATGGAATTATTTGATTCAAATTCCATTATGACCTTAATACCTTATTATTTCCTATTCCTTTATCATCTCAAACTCATTTATTGGGACCAATAAAATTTGGTCATACACCTTGATGAATTCTAGAATGAAGAATCAATTATAGAATATATGGGCCTCAAATATGGATTGCCTATTGGTGATCATAATCAAGGATTTGGTTTTTTCTGGATTCTTATAGCTGCTTTGAAGATCAAGAAAACTTTATTGGTCATGAATAAGATAAAATATCAAGATCTTCAGGTAAAAACCTATTTGAGGCACTCATTGGTTAGGGAAAAATTAAATAAATAGACAAGCACTTGAGTGAAAACCTATGTTAGTCACTCTTGGATGGGAAAGTGTGCTCATCCCTAATGGATACTCAAGGCCCATCAAGTCCTATCTCCATATCTAGTACTAACATTACATCAAAACAAAAACAAGTCTTTGAACATCTTGATCTTGACTTTCTTGAGGTTTTTGTTAGTTAGCCATTTCCTGATTTATAAGATTCACATTCATTGCATTATTCAGAGCTTTGGGAGGAACAACAAGAAAATTTAGCAGAATAATATGACCATGATCACACATTGATTACTATTCTCAAAGATGGATCTACAATCCTTTTAAAAAACATTATCAAAGTGAAACTGGGATCATATGGGGATCCCAAAATTATATACCTTGGTGATTCCTTTACTAAAGACAAGTGATAACACATTATATCCATTTTGATGGATTTCATAGATATTTTTGCATGGGCATATTCAGACATGTCAGGATTAGACCTTGACTTGGTTTTGCATCAATTTGTTGTTCATCTAGATGCCAAACTAGTCAAGATGAAATTGAGCAAGATGCATCCATGTATGGATCTTTTGGTTAAAATAAAATTGGAATGGATATAAAACATAGTTTTAGTCAGAAAAAAGACACAAAATATATGTCTTTGTACTAATTTTAGAGACATTAACAAAGCATACCCTAAAGATGATTTTCTTTTACCCAACATTGACATGATTATCGACTCTATACTTGGGTACAATATGTTGTCCCTCATGGAAGGATCTTTTGGATATAATTAGCTCAGGATAGCCCAAAAAGATCAACACAAGACTATGTTCACCACTCAGTGGGGAAAATTATATTATTAAGTCATGCCATTTGGCTTGAAGAATGTTAGAGCCATTCATCTTCCATGACATGATGCATGCTATTTTTGAAGAATATGTTGATGACATCATAGATAAATCAAGAACACATGATAGACATCCTAATGTTCTACAAAGAATATTTGAGAAACTTCATGAATATAAAGTCCACTTGAACCCTAAGAAATGTGTCTTTGGCATCACTTAAGGAATTTTTTAGGGTTTATTGTATCACAAAGAGGGATCAAATTCAACCTTAATAAGTTCAAGGCCATCATTTAAATGCTTCCACATTAAAATCTTAAGTAGCTCTGAATCCTACAAGGAAAGATCCAAACTATTCATAAGTTCATTTCTGAATTTGCAGATAAGTGGCACCCATTTACTCATCTCTTGAATAAAGGGGTCACATTTCAATAGGAAAAATATTATAAATTAGAATTTATGAATATCATAACATATTTGGCTAACCTGATAGTTTTGAGACTACCAACACTTGGATGATCACTACTTCTTTGCATTTCAATGATTGAGCATGCACTGGGGGAACTTCTGGCCCAACATGATGATCAAGGTAAAGAACATGCAGTTTATTTTTGAGTTGCACACTAGTGGATTATGAACATAATTAAATGCCTATTGAGAAGGCATGTTTTGCTATGGTGTTTACTTCCCAAAATTTATGACATTATATGCTAAACAATAAAACTATTGTTAATGCTAAGGTGGATCCTCTCAAATTTTTATTATCCAAGGTAGCTCTCACAGGATGCATGCCCAAATGGGTCATGTTATTAAGTGAGTTTGATGTTGAGTATCAAAATAAGAAAGCTATCAAGGGGTAATTTATTGTTAATCAACTTACAGAGGACCCTATTATAGATACTGAAGCACCCAAATTTGACTTTCTAGATGATTCTATAATTGTAGTGGAAGAAGTATATCATTGAAACTGAATAATGAAAACTATATTTTGATGGTTCCTTCACTTCTCATGGATTTATAATAGTCATATTGTTAATTACACTATAAGGGGATCTGATTCCTAGAACATTTCAAATTATTTTTTTCTGTTCCAATAATATGGTTGAGTATGAAACACTTGTTGTAGGAATTCATCTTGCATTGTAGTGGGATATACAACACTTGATGGTTTATGGACATTC
This sequence comes from Torreya grandis, assembly GCA_037957365.1. Lineage (NCBI taxonomy): Eukaryota > Viridiplantae > Streptophyta > Pinopsida > Cupressales > Taxaceae > Torreya > Torreya grandis. Next base: position 1,760,808 of record JARHVA010002409.1, read on the forward strand.
CTAATTTATTATCAATCAAACCACTAATCAGTATCAAACTATAAATGACAAGCATGTATCTTTTAAGTTCATTGTGGATAATCTCAAAGCTCATTTCAAATATCTACAGTTTAAACAAGTACCAAGGGCCAACAACAAATTTATTGATGCAATGGCAATGATTGGGTCCATGATATCGATTGAGATTAGTGCTAAAGAGTATCATTTTCTCATTGAAAACCTTATATATCTTGCAAATGTCTTGTCAAATATAGAAAAGGTATTCAATATTATTGGTCTCAATCCCCCACTTGAACTACCTCGGTTCAAAGATTTTTATAATTATTTCCATGATCACATTTTTCCACCTAACCTCTCTAATAATTGTCAAAAATATTTTCTTCACCACATAGCCTGTTATACCCTCTTTGGAAATACACTTTATCTCAAAGGCTATGATGGAATGCTACTTCCTTTTTTATATTTGGGAGAACCAAACTAACTCCTAAGGAGGTTCATGAAGGAATGTGTGGGGCCCACACCAATAGTGTAGTCTTAGCTAAAAATATCACCAAAATAGGTTACTATTGGCCAAAAATGGAGACATATGCTTACAATTATGTGAGGAAGTGGATTATTTTTAAACAACATGGAAATTTGATACATGCACCTTATTTACCACTACAACTGATAACAACACCATTGTCATTTTCTATATAGGGCCTCGATTTCATTAGGAAAATAAACCCAACATCTTCAAATACACATAAAAATATTATAACTGCTACCAAAAATTTTATTAAGTGGATTTAGGCCATTACTATCACTTGCATCATTGGTAGGTAGATTGACAAGTTTATACATTACCATATCATCTATCGATATGGCATCCCAGCTCAAATTATATCTAATAATGGTGGATCATTTGTAAATAGAAATGTTAAATACCTTTGTGTTACATTTAAAATCAAGTACAAAAAATCCACACCATACAACCCATAAGGTAATGGATAAGCTGAAGTGTCAAATAAAACCATTATAGCCATCCTTAAGAAGATTGTCAATGATGATGGCCATAATTGGCACTTGCAAAATTTTCCTACCCTTTGGGATTATTTTACTAGTCATTAAACCCCCATAGGAGCCACTCCCTACTACCTTTTTTATGGAATATAAACTATTATCCTAATTGAAATCAATATATCTTCATTATGAGTATCTTTGGAGAACATTGAAGATGACAAAGATTATAAGGTCTCAATATTGAAATAAATAAATTTTTTTATGGTAAGCATTTGGTTTCCCTAGAAAACTTGTAAGCATATCAAAATAGCTTGTAGAGAATCTAAAACAAGCACATTCTCCCTCGGGAGTTTGAGATTGGTGATTTGGTCTTGAAAGAGAACCAAAAGAGCTTAAATGCATAACAAAATAAAAAAGGTATGTTCTAACCCAATTGGCTTGGCCCTTATGTGATCATAACAAATTATGGATAAACGACATATCAATTGGCTTATCTAGGTTGTAAAGAACTTCCATAGCCCATAAATATTATCCATCTCAAGCAGGTCCATGTTTGGCAGCTTTTGAACCATTGTCTATACGACCCCTTACTTGGGGGAAACTTGTTCCAAAGTTATTTTTTCCTACCATTATATCCTAGACCATTCCATGATGGACTACATTCATTATTTTTTGATCTACCCTAAACCATTCTCTTGAGAAACATATTCTTTTCATGATTTTGGACAGTGAAAACTTTAGACCATTGGCACTCTGGACTTATTTTATCCTATCTTGGACCATTCTCTTTTGGACCACATTTGTTCTACACCATTATGTTTTAAACCACATTATTTTTGTATCCTGGGCTATTGTAATCTGAACATTTTTTCTCCCTTGACCAATTATGATCCTAATTATGACTCATAGGCATTATGAACACATTTAATGCTAGTTCTACAAAGTATATCAGCATGGATAATATTTTATGGCTTATTATATATACAAGTGAACACAAATTCATCTTCAGCGTAGGATCTTTTCCTACTAGATGGGTTTTCAGAGTTATCTTAAGCTATGTACTATTTTATTCATTTTGATGTTGTTTTATAGGCATTGTTTCCTTAGCAAAATATCACTATAGCCAATTTGTGAGCATGGATCATTGTAGCCAGCTTTAGCTGTTATTGGAATTTTTACTCTTGAAAGATCATTTCCTTGATTAGTTGGTTCCTTATGCCATTTTTTATATTCACGGTTGAATGTTATAATCGGTTTAGATGTTGTTTAAACTCTTACCTGTGAATGTGCATCTCCTTAACTAGGTAGTTCCTTGGACATTTTTTTAATATTACATTTCTATTTCTTATCCCAAAAACTCAAAAAACATTAGAAAATGATCAATAAAAAGAACAAAAACACTATCTTACACTTTTGTTTATTCTACACATTCCATGCTTTTGTCATTTTGCGAGCACTGATTTTAATGCTCTCACCATTTTGTGAGCCCATTTTCCTTATTTATTATATAATATTAATCATGTTTTATTATCATCATTTTTCTTCTATCTTATTTCCTAGGAGAACTAAATTTGGCCTAAAGTTCATGTTGGATCTTAAATCCATGAAATTATGTAGGTAACATCCACTTGTTTTGTACATCTGGTGTCAGCTCAACCACCCCCTTCATTTAATTTTTCATCCCATTTTCTTATGTGTTGTTTCCCTTTTACCTGGGGGAAACTTTGTGTCCTTTATTCTTTTATGTTATTTTAGAAAGTAACACTTCTACTACATGTGCCTGAATAATTATTTTTAAACAACACTAACATTGGGTCTAACTCTTGTTTGTGAATGATTATTTGATTTTTATTGGTGGTTTTGATATGCTTTCTTGTCTTTTCATTATTATTTTTTTTTTGGTTCCTTCTCTTCTTTTGTTATTTCTTATTGTTTCTTCTTTGGTATTTTGTTTCACCATTTGGTCTTGTTATTTCTTTTGTTTTTTCCAAGTACATCTTGATAGTAAATATAGAGCATGATTATTCATATCTTGTTTTAATGTTGTCTATGAAGTTTTTCTTGCTTTGATTTTATACATTCATGTTCCTACTTAAGTCTTGATTTTTCATATCTTGATTTTAAGTTAGGTTCATTTATGTATTTTTAATTTTCTTTTTTTTATTTAAATGTAAATAGTTGTAAATTTGGTATTGGTAGTTCTTATAATTATCCTTGTTTATAAATATTCACATTTGAATTGGATCATTGTATTTTAAATCCAATTTCATTATAAGTCACTCATACTTATGATGCATAGTTTCATTTTGTTATAGTAAGAACTATGTTCTTTGGATCCAAGTCTCAAACACAATGTATCTCTAAAGATCAAATCTCAAGTGCACCAATGAAATGAGGTACCAATGGCTTATCTCACACTTGAATCTATTTAAGATGTGCATCTCTTAGCATACATCATGAGTCTAATTGAATAGTGGTCTACTTTCTTCTTTTCTTCTTTCCTCATTCCATTTTCTCCTACTTATAGGTGAAATACATTGGCTTGAGGTCCATTTAAACTATGAATGTAGTACTTGGATACGTGACATATCTCGGGTCAACTCAACTCCATTTATTTTTTTGTTAATCTCTTCTATCATTTTGTGCATCTTCGTATGTCTAATTTCTTATGAACATTTCATTCATTAGACCATTGCATCTATGTTTGCATCCACTCATTTTTAATCTATGTATTAGATTATATATTTGAACTATGCTTTCCAGTTTAACCTTGTAGGGTTACAACATTTTAACCAATCACAAATCTCAATCAACCATGCTGGGGCTTAATTAATTATTAGTGATCAAAATCAGCTCTACTAGGGTAAAATTTCTTTACCAATTGATCAAATTTACTCTAATGGGACACAATATTATTTCATTTCTCTATAAAAACACTCTCCTATTTCTTCTAATTATAATATTTTCAAAATTTTGCTTGCATTCTATCAATATTTTAGAGTGAGACTTGTCTAAGGATCAATCTATTCCTAACTGTGTAGCTTATACCTTACTATTATGTATGTTCAAAGTGTGTCACTTATATTTTTGGATTGTATCATTCCCATCCCCCCATCCTTGGGGCTCATAAATTATAATTATATTTTGATCATTGATAATCAATGCATGCAAGCATTGGCTCATCTTGATTTAAGTCCATCCTTCTCTTTCATCTTAGAATGTCCTCTTGAGGGGGAATCATGGGTCATTTACTTCTAACTTCTTCTTGACAACTCTTTTCTTTGAAAATATGTTACTTTTCCTGAATGTCTTACCACACCTTCTCAAACCAGGGTAAAATGTAGACATCAAATTCCTAATGCCATTGTGTTGAAATTGTCAATCTTTCTTGTAATTTATGAAAATGCACAAATTGGGCCAAAATCACTTAAATGCACTAAATGGTTAGAGATTGTCATATACAAGTGCCGATTTAGGATAATGCATCCCTAAATAGGAAAATGCATTTTATGTGATTAATAACTTTTCTTAAATCATTTCGAGTCAAAATTATGAAAATGTATTTTGGTGCTCTAGATTTATCTTTTCTCCTAATTTAGAAGCACATGACATGTGTATGTGTAATTTTGTGTTGACAACATCCTAAATAGGATATTAGTCCATACATAACTAACATCACCTTCTAATTCTTATTTAGTCTAATTATAACCCAATAATATGCCATTCTGACTAGTTTGATTAATAGTGTGCAACCAATTTCCAAATAATTGCATAAAATTTGATTAATCTCACTAAAGAAAATTAATCAAAATCAAGAGCTTAAGTGGAAAATACATGGAAGTTATTTAATATCTTTTAATTGGAAATTGATTCTTAATATATACATCATCAGGTGACATCATCTATGGGGTGGCATCCATAAGTCATAAATGCAACAAGTATCAACCTTAAGGCCTCCCATACCTCTTTAATGCCCCTTCCTTCCAAATATATATGAGGGTATTTATGATTTAGTCCTCTAAAATTAAATGTATTCTTGGCCACACATCTTGATCTTATGATGGATGGTAATGGTTCATTATGATCAATTCCAAAAACCTATAAATAGGTGGCCTCTCACTCATATTTTTAAGCTTCATTTGTGTAAACTTATTATGTATAATTCTCTCCATAGGTCATTTGAGAGTGGTGTTTATTATGCTTAATTTTCAATAAGATAGCTTCATTGATAGACATAAATTTGATTTCATATCATTTGCCTAGTTTCATTAGTGAGCAAGAGATGATGGAAGATATTTGCCTTGCATCACTGACAAATACATGAGCACCAAATCAAGGGGACAGTCATGTTTTGAGTCATTTTTGAGTGATGGGATGCTCTTGGGAAGGTAATGTATGTGTTTTCTTTCAATATCTCTTAATTATCATTTTCTAAACCTTGTCAAAGGAGTTGGCCTAGTTAGTTATGTCCTTATGCATATTTCTTGAGTTTTCATGACTAATACTTGATTTAGCTATCCTTGTAATCCATATCTACACACCCATCACCATTTCCAATAGGTAATCATGGTAAGAGATTGATCATAAGAAAGTTAGATGCACAAATGAGATTTTGATTTACATCTAATTGAAGATCTATCTAAGGTGAAAATCATTAAGAGGGAGCATACCATAGAAGATTAATCATCACCATTGCAATCAGGTAATGTGAATAAATTATTAGTGGCCTCATGAATAGATTATTTCATAGTTAAAATGTTTTAGATATGTAAGTACCTCCAAATTGCATGTTATGTTAGACTATTGAAAGAATCAAGCTAACATCATTTGTATGGGAAATTATAGAGGAACATCTTTCATTAAGAGTGGACTATAGATCAGCCATATAATAAGTTTGAGAAGAACATGTATGATGTAATGCCCCTATTTTAAAATTAAAATAATATTATTAATAAAATAAAAAGTATTTATAGATACTTAAAATAAAGTAATAATAGTATATTTTTCTTTTCACTTAAGTTGCGACCTTTTGAGGGTCAAGGGCACTTAAGAACTAAAAGTGAATTTTATAAGGAATATTTATATATTATATTTTTAAAGGGAAAAGGTAAACTGTCCCTCCTTATTTTGGGCGCTACACTTTGAAGAAGGATATAAAAGGTAAGGAGAGGCTCATGTGGAAAGGTTATGTTATTTAGGAATATTGAATTATTGATCAAGTATGTCAAGCTTATTCATCACAACTTGAGGATGAAAAACTTTAAGTGTGATAAGTATTTTGAGACAAAAATCTCAATTCCTACATCTAGGATAGCTCTATACAAGTGTTGTAATTATACTTCAGATTTACTTGGTTTTGTGCAATTGGATCTATAAAGGTGTTTTATAACACTAACTTGTTTAAAAGTAAGTGAATACCTTGGAGAGTTTTTCTCATTGATTTCTCATTGTTTGGTCACACAATTAAGTTCCATTTTAAGGTTTGAAAGAACCTAGGGCTATAACTAGGGTTTTTGGAATTTTAGGACAACTTTTGGGGGTCTTCCTATGGAAGGAAAATTCTAATTCTAATTTTGTTTTAAAGCTATAATTTTGTGATCGTTTCGAGATAATGTTGCATTAAAATTCCATGTATTTTGGAAGATAATTTTTTTTAAGGTGTTAGTTGATCAAGGTAAATAATAAATTATTTAGGGCTTAAAATTTATGAATTAATTTTAAAAATTATTTGCATAATTTTCTCTAGTGGATCAATTCACTTGGGTAGGATTTGGAGTTTTTTGGGCTCTATTTTTTTAGGAAATAATTTAATTTTATATTCTAAAAATTATTTGAGAATTTTTCCAAGTGGGGTAAAGTGAATTGGGGGATTTGGAGACCTTTTTAAGGGATAAAACAACGGTTTGAATTTAAGATTTATTTTTCATATTTTTTTTAGTGTAAAGACTTGTTTGGAAGGGCTAAATTGACTATTGGAATATCTAATTCATTCCTTGAAAGCCCTAATAAATTGCATGGATTTTTTGTATATTTTTCATGAGTTTAAGAAAGGGTTTTAAGACTTTTTAGAAGGGAAAATGTACCTGTAATAAGATATTAAAATTTTGAGTTATCGTAAGGAATTTCCATCCACATCACCATTATATATTGCCAAAAAGAGGTATTTTATTATATTTGCATATTTAGTAATTATTTGAGTTATTATGGAGTGTTACTTATTATAAATTAGGGCATCTATTATTGTCAGGGTTTGCTAGGTTTTATGAAAAAATTCATATTATTTTCATTTTTTCATAACAATTTGTTGGAAAACCCTAATTTATCCTAATTATCCTATTTGGGGACATTACAGTGGTATCAGAGCCATATCTCAGATATATGTTAGATCTAAGGTTTATATTAAATAATGAAATGGATAAGGGAATGATTTAAAGTCTTAGTCAGGCCCAAGATCATGGGAATTAACCCCTCAAGGTGAAGGACTAGACTTTGGTTCATTAGGATTTAATGGAATATTATGATAAGTACTTGAAACTTGCACCACAATGCATAAGGGGAAGGAGCTTAAGTATTGGCTAGGTTTGAGACATGGCAAAGGGCATTATAGGCACATAGATACACATGACAATTTGGGGAAGATAGTTCTTACAACATTTGATGGTGATTTAGGTATTCTGGTAAGAGTTTGGGTGGATGAGGTGAGTGTGTACCTTGATTCTAGGCCTAAGGATAGAAAGGAATCCCTAATTTTTTCATCCAACATTTGAATGGGGATGCCTATGAATGCTAGCATCATAGATGGAAAATACAAGGGCATAACATCATTAGGACACATGGAGAGGTTTTTGAGAGAATCATTGATGATTTTGGTAAGAAAGTGGAGCCATCAAAACCAAGATCACTAGGGACACCAAGAAAGGACTTCCAATTAGATAAAAGGTAGCCCTTAAATAATTAACTTTCCAACTATACAAGGGGTAGACACTCCATAATCTTGTTGGACACCAAAATTTAGTCAATTATGGCCTCTTATGATGGGAAATCATCTGGAATTAAAATAAAAAATGACAAAAATTTAAGGCATGTAAAATTGAAGTTAAAGGGCAACCACCAAGGGATGGACATTCAAAAAATTTGGATAAAAAATCTAAAATTTTGGAGTAGCCAACAACTAATTATCAAATTAGTAAAGGGAATCTAATGATTGAAAATTTTAAACCAAAAGAACTAGAAATTCAAGGGAAACCAAGTAAGGAGTTACAACAAATGTCAAAGAAACAAATGGGGTTGAAAAAAATTGACACTAATGGGGAAATAACAAAAATATCAAAATTTCCAAAATTGAACCAAACAGAAGTTGTTTAAAAACATCATGAGCCAACAAAGTGTTAAGAAGGAAGTATGAAAAAAGACATCATAATAAAAAGGTATGTGAAAAAAGAGAGTTTTTGTATTGCTCCTTTTAATACATAATTTTCCTTGTCTAAATTCTCATTTTAAGAGGAATTTTATAGGAAACACTTGTTTTTATATCTTTCTAAGAAAGCACATGTCCTAACAAGAAGGGACGTAGTAAAGAAGTCCATTGAGGGAGTGATGCCAAGAAGTAAATAATAAGGATGCACCTTACATATAAATCAAGGAAAATCATATTTCTTGATGGGGAAATAGTTGATTTGTCAACTTGGTAAGAATTCAATGTTTTATCTTCATGATTGGTTCTCTCATTACCTTGGTTACAAAGCTTGTGCTATTAGTGAAGTGGAGGTAAGGACACTCAAAGAGAATAAGTCTTCCATGTAAGTTCAAAGAAAAAACATGACAAATACTCCTCATGTATATGGGATTGAGGAGAGATATATAAACATAGAACATTTCTAGCATGTATAGGTTTAACATAAAAAAGGGAGTAGGCAAGGGTTATCATGGTCCCAAGATCATAGTGACTATTGCTTTTTGCATTTTTAGTTTTAACAATATTTGAATTATAATGCTCAAACAAGATCTATATTGAAAGAGTGTTTTATGATGATGACCAAGGCCAATATGGGAGTACACAAGCTCACTTAATATAGGAATAATAAGGGTTGCTACCCAACAAATAATTATAGTCATAGCCATTGTGAAATACTACATACTATGAAGTTAGCAATTGGAATAAATACAAATCATAAGGAAGGACATCCTAAAAAATTATACTATGGATAAGAATTCATATGGTTACTAGATAATTATTGAGTTAAAATAGGAATCAAAAAGTTAGTTATTGATGCCCACAATATGGAATCATCATAAGGCTTAGTTTTATATGCTTGCACCCACTCCCTGAGTTGCCTACATATTTGCGATGATCACCTTCATATGTAGAATCATGGTCAAATATATTTTAACCATTAACATAATGAGTATCAATTTAAAATAAAAGGCATATGTTCTTTTTACATCAGTCACATGACTAAGTTAATGTAGTTACCCTAATAGGTAACATTGTGGCCACTAGTTGGCCCAAGTGTAACTAGGCACTATTAAGAGATGTAAGATGCATCCAAATATATGAGAAAGAACTTATATAATTATAAATTTTAAGAAAAGTTAAAACCAAGGACACACTCAAATGATAACAAAATGCCTTCCCCTAAACCTAGTTAAAGGGTGACATGAAGCCTTAATTAAACAAAACATCCTTACTATCTGAAATTTGAACTAATATTTAAATTTATATCTTAGGCTATACTAATTTAAGATACCTATAAACTAAATTATTTTTAGTGATAACACATTTTAATATAAAAACACTAAAAGTGTTACTCTTAAATGAGGCTAGGCATATTAGCTTCCAAGCAAATAAATTGGGGACAAAAATACCCTTGAATCAATGCACGAATAAGGAGATAAATTTTATTAAGTATTAAAGAATGTTTTCTAAGCTATATGTAACATATTTAAGGCTTTGGAATATTTTTATTGTGAAGGAACTAGAATTTTTTTTAGCATTCCAAAATGAATTTAATGGCTGAAAAGTGCCTTCCAAAATTCTTCATAAAACTGGCTTCAAAATTATAGTATTAAACATATCAAAAATCTGTTACAAATTTATTTGATTATTATATGATAATTTGAAGCTATTAGTTTTTTTTTACAACTTTTAGATTTTAATTTTTAATTTTTTTGGTATTTTATTTTTGTCTATTCCAAATTAACTTTGGAAACAAGGAGGTAAAGAGATTTTCCCCTATAACTATATTTAGGAATTGATTGGAAATGATAATTTCTAATGGGAATAAAAATTATTTTATTACTATTTTCATATTTTTCATCTTAATAGAAATAGGTTCAAGTTTTAGATTTTGTAAATTTCTAATTTAGGTATTTCTTTTACATCATCCAAATTAACTTTGGAGGAAAGAAAAGTATTTAATTTTTGCTATTGAAAATGCCATGTAGATTGGTCAAAAGGGATAGTTTCTGATAGAGTTACAAATTATCCATTTTTATTTTTTCATATTTTAAACAATAATAAAATTAGTTTCAAATCTTAATTTTGATAAATTCACAATTTAGGTATTTTTTTGTGTTGATTTCCAAAGGGGGGTTTTAAAACATTGAAAATGGTAAAATGTACTAAAACTTGTTCAGTATACAAGTAAGGTGTTTAATTTAAATTTATCTTGGCCTATGCAGTTTTATTAGGCTTACAAATTATCATTAAAAAACATATTAAACATGTCTTAGTGTAAAGTAGATAAGTGCTTATTGATAAATCTAGTTTCTCTAAGCTAGTCTATTTTAGTTAATAACATATTAAATATGATTCAATTTTGAAACAATATTTTATCATTTTTTCAAAAAGTTTTACCCAAGTTATTTGATTTCAATATAAAAATATGGAATACAATTTAAATTTAAAGTGAGCTAGTTACTTATTATTATTCTAGGTTTTCCTAGATATTATGATGCCTTTGGTATTTTTTCAACATTAAAAGCATTACAAATTGTTCAATATGATATTAATTTCATTTAGATATTTAAAATTATTAACTTCTTAGTTTCCTTATCTATTACAATGCCATAATATTCTATCAATATTTGAATTCATGGCAAGCTCTTGTGGACATAAAAGTATTGGATGTCCAAAAGTAATATATTACATGGATACTTACAAAGGTTTCCTACCTTTTGCAACTAAAGGGCCAAATTATTTTTTAGTTTAAATGAGTTTAGTCAAGACTCAAAGTCTCTAAAATAGAGTTAATAGGTTAGAAAAACCATCATAAAAATTATTAATTTAAAAAAATAAAAATAAAAATATAAGTATGTATGTGTGTGCAGTTTTAAGTTAAGATAAATACATATACAAATGCATTTTAAAACTCAAATAAATAATTGTAAGAGATGTTTTTTTTCTAAAACAAGTTAAACTATAAAAGGATCTTAATGTCAGAGTGAACTATCCTTTAAGTGGATCAAGTTGTAAATTAAAAGGCTCCACAGGAGCAAACACTAAGAAAATTCCTCTTTTTAATTTTTATGGAGTTTATAAGATTTGAACACCTCTTCTCTTTTTCTTACAGTTTCCAAGTCAAGTGTCTAAGTTTAGGAGGAAACATAAATAAAATGTATATAACACAATAAAAATCTATTATATTTATAATTATAATGGGTGCTTCCTAGTTTTGGGGTATAGAAGGAGATTCATTCATACTTTAAGTACTTGAACTAGGTCAAATATGAATTATTTTTATATTAAAATATAATAATGATTAAAAATATAATACTCATAATGAATAAGAATATAGTATAAATTTAAAGAACTTTTTTAAGCCTATAAGTGTATGTGTATAAGTTTAAGGCTATATATATGCATATACATTTTCATAGATACATACATATATATACATACCCATGAAATATTAATTAATTAAATTAATAAATTAGAGTTCTCATATTCTTTACTTAGATTTAATAAAATTATTTGTGAAAAAAACTTGTAGCTATTGTGTTTGTGTGACCTAGTAGATCCTCAAGCATCCGATCTCCTTTTCATTATCTCTCCCTATTCCCTGCCTACCAAGCCATCCATGGATCATCCATACTACCAAGACATAACCCTTGGGTATTACTCCCTTAAAACCCAAATCATATTTCTAAATAAATTTATCTCAAAGGTCATTGAAAATAAAAAGCCACTCTAAAAAACTGATATCCACATTATAAAAAGGTAGGATGAATTTCCCATAGTGGATATACCCTATCGACATATTGAATAAAAAATGGTGAATCTATCAAAACACACATTTATGAGGTAATTATTGGGTGCATGGCCATTTAAAAAAACTCTATAGTAATTGGAAGACCAAGAATGGAGGTAAAAATCTCTAGTAATATTGAAATTTCATTATATGAAAGAGGTTTTTTCACTTACCAACAAAGAAGATAAGGACCTGATTTTCAAAAATGAATCTTGTTTCATAGGTCCATGTGGTATATATTTGAATAAATAAGACCCCAATTTCAACCTTCTTGAAGAAACCCCATCCAAAGTGTTAGTATGGGTTCAACTCCCTTTTCTCCCCCTAAAATTTTGGCATGAAGATGAATTTTAGGCCATTGGAAATAATATTGAGATGTAAAAAATGTGGGTTGTACCTAAATAAAAAAACCTTTGTTTATATATTATGTGTGGAAGTGGACCTCATCAAAGGTCTTCCAGAAGTTATTGGTCTAAAAATTGGAGATCTAATCTTCTTGGAAAAATCTTGACTATGAGTATATTCCATTTAAATGTAATTTATTCCATGAGCATGGTTATTTTCAGAGAGATTTCCCAAGAATACAAAGGTAACCAATAATTAGGAAGGTTTGAATGAAGGGTTTTATCCAACCCATAGATGGAAGAGCAAAACCACTTAAAAACCCAAACAACCTAGAAAGGAGACCCTTATCTCTAATACCTTAATGTTATTAGAAGAATCAATCAAGGAAGAAGAAGTTAATAATGACTCCAAGGAAGATGACTTACCATAAGAAAACGTGGAGAAATAAAAAGAAGAGCATATTCCTACATCAATACTCAAGATAAGAAGCATTCTAATCCAAAGTAATGAGTAAACCTCAAAAGATATGGAGCCTCCAACAATCCCTTCTTCTAGTCAAAAATACAATAAAGTTAGGAAAAGAACATTGAGGTGTGGGAAAAAGAGATAGAGAAAAATATAGTGGATATATTTCAAGTAATAATGGAGTCAACCATCAAAGCCAAAAATAAATTAGGTAATAAATGTTAATGTTTTCCAAGAATATAATAGGTTTAGGAGATACCAACAAAATGTTTTGCCTCAAAGACCTTTTGAAAAATAAGAAAATAGATATTATTCTCATATAGGTAACCAAATCACTAAGTTTAGATTCCATAAATATATATATTTTTTAAATGGCCTATTTGTGAATGCATTGCAACTCTATCTAGTGGATCCTTAGGTGGTATCATCACAACCTAGTCTTCAAATTTCACTCTCAAGGATAAATTTTTGAATGCAAGTTGGATCATAATTACACTTAGAGGAAAGGATTTAAATTTTTTCTCACTCTAAATAATGTGTACTTTTCTAATTATTCCCTAGATAAAATATCTTGTTAGACCTCTATTCAATATAGTGCTAGCCAAAATACCCCTAGAAATTGGGTTATGGGAGGGTATTTAAATCTAATCCTTAACCAATCATATAAGAAATGGGGCCTTCTAATTAGAGACAAAGATAGGGAAGTTATTGAAGATGTCATAAACAACCAAGACCTAAAAGACCTTAATCCTAGGAGAGGTCAATACACCTGGTCAAATAAGAGGATGAAATTTGATTTTATATCCATAAATTTGGACATGTTCTTAATCTATGGAGGGTTGTTATAATTGTTCCCACTTTTCCATTCAAAAATTTTCCATTATAAAAAAAATCAAGTTGGTCATGAGGGAGTGATTATGGATGATAAAGGAGTGACTAGACATGAGGGATTGTGAGGGCCAATGAAAGAGTAATTAGGGTGATAAGGGATGAGGAGGTATTTATTAAGGATGATGAGAGAAGAGGAGGAAGCGATTAGGGATGAGGGAGGGATAATTAACAAGTGAAATTAACACAAAGTGGTTATTTGATGTGCGTAGGTCATCAATGTGACCTATGTTATCCCAATCACACCACTTTGGCTTGAATTCAAAGCGAATGGTTTTTAAACCTCACTTTTGATGAACTTAGGACTCCTAGAAATGCTAGCAATCAATCTAGAAGGCATAAAAACATTTAAAATGACCATATTTTTGCCTAAAATAGATACCAATTAAAAAATATATGCATGAAAATCCTTAAGTTAAATACTGAATCTCTAAAAATGCTTGAGTACTGACTAGATTAGATTTTGAAAAACTATCTCACATTGTAATGCATGCAAATATAAGACCAAATCTATTCGCTGTAGAGTGACCCTAATTTATTATATTTAGTAAAATAAATTTAAATTATCAGGGTAAGTGCACAATGTTAGGAGACAAAAAAGGGCTTACCCATGGACATGATTTTCTTAAAATTTTAAAAATATGAACTTCTATAAATAATTTGAGATGGCTACACTCAAAATTTGAAGATGTTATAAGAACATGAATTATATAATTTTGAGTTGAGTTTCTGAAATAATAAGTTTTTAAAAAAATGGTTAAGTATAACTAGATCAAACATCTAAAATTTGAAGATAAAATCTTATTTTTTTAATAAAATAAAGAAGATAGATGTCCGTGTAGCCCACCATTTTTGAGAATCGTTTAATATTGTTTGAAACCATTTGATGAATATTTAGATAATATCTTCTAGTTTGTGACCTATTTTTTTCAATGATTTTTTTTTAATTAATTTTACAAGTAAATAGATTCTAAAACCTGATAAAAAATAGATATCTAGTTGTGTGCTTCCCCCTAAGTACCTAAAAAAGTGATTTTTTTTTTAATGTGTAGAATTAGGATTAGTTTGTGATAATATAATTTATTTTTCACTTGTATCAATGAAAAAACTACATAAACATGAATAGGCATATATATTTGTGGCATGTAGTGGCCTCAAAAAGGTATAATTGGAAATCAACATAGTTTGAACCCTTAAAATAGTCTAAAAATTAGATATTTGGAAAGAGGAGAGCATGTTCATTATCACGGTAATAATTTTTGAGTTTTATTGTTAAAATTCATAATGTATTTGGTGATGGAAGTTTAAATTTGTTGTTTTTCTATCAAAACTCTTGGTCTCATCTGTAAATTGACATATCCAAGCCTTTGGCTTGGGAATCCAACCCTTTTTTGAGCCAAAAGACTCAATATTTTGAATTGAAATTTAATTAACATGTATGTTTTATTTTTTAATAATATAAAAAATAATTTTTCTCTATGGTTATGGGTATTTTTAATATTGACCTCCCTAATAATGGCGTGTCATGATAATTTCAATTATAAAGTGAAGTGTATCATGATAGGGGAAAGGTCCCTAAATTTGGATAGAAAATTAAGGTGTTGTTGTATTAAATAAGAATAATACATGAATATTTATACACACTAATACATGTTACATCAATGGAGCACACCTTAACAAAACATTTGTTTAGCTATTAGGAGGTGCATGTCACTATTGTTACCTTTCCCCTATATAAACAACCACAAAATGGATGCAATTATATTTTGATAGGATCCATGGCCTCATTTAATAGGTTATGTGAAGATATGATGAAATTTTTTGTGTGTGATAATGTAATGAAAATATTTAATGTGCAACTTAATCTAAGCATGATACATCATGACTTAGTTCAAGTCTAATGTGTCAACCCCAATGTCAAAAAAATATAAACAAAATAGTTAAACATGGATGAATATGAAGGAAATTGGGGATATTTTGAGTCCCTTCAACCTAATTACAGGACTATAAAATATGAGTTGGGGATTGATCACCTCGAATTTCATCAAATATTGAAAAAAAGAAACATTAAATGCAAGTTATACATGTATAGGATGTGGTTTTAAACTCAATAAACTTGAATGGAAAATCATATAATCAATGCAAATGTTGATTGGTTCAATTGTGGAAATAATTAGGGTTAAAATGAGCCACATGAGCCAATTTTAAATTATATACATGATGTGATTTGAATTTAAATTAACCCTATAAAGTCAACATATATAATGAACCATAGATTTGATTCATTCAATCAAGGAGGCATTTGAGGCCAATTTGAACTCCTTCAATGTAACTACAAGAGCATGTGATATGATTTGGGGATAAATTAAGTTTGAATATGTCATAAATTGATCCAATTAATCAATTGGTACAATTAGGGATGTGATTTGGGTAAAATTGAGCCCCTACACCAAATTCATGGCCCAATCAATTATATAGTCTATAATGCAACATATGGCTTAACTAACCCTAATTTTATCATAAATGCAAACATAAAAGCAATTATGTCTAACTTGAACCTAAATATGAGTCTACGATGTGATTAAAGGTTATAAATTATTTTATGTTTTGTGACATGTTGACCTTAAACCATAACTTTATCACAAATATAGTTCCCCTAAACCCTAATTTCACCACATGTATACAAACCCTTTACACTAAACACTAATTTTATGAATTGAATACGACCCCTAAGTTTCCTAATTTCATCATAAATGAATTTTCATGAAGGTAATTGGGGATAATGTCTATTATATAGGTCTCTTAATTATTGCATCAAAATAATATCTATTATATAGGTCTTGAAAGACCAATGAACTTATTTTGATCTTTGTTTCTTATGTTTGACCAGCCAATGATATACTAATGTCTCAATTCAAGGATCAAATCCTACAATACCATTTTAAAAGATCCAAAGACTAATACATTGGTTTTAAATCACTTTTAATGATTCCATCCATGAATTTGGTCTTTCACCATGGATCCTCTAGACTCCACAAATTTATGCCAAGAATAATCTACTTGATTCAATCTTTAAATGGTTCTACCTCGAAGCCTACAATTTCTAGTAGGGTTGACTGTTAATTGTATTTAGTTCAATATAACTCTCAACCTTATTCTTTACTCATTATCCTTTCCAAATCTATATTAAAGAATTAAAACAATGATACATATCTTCTATAAGTTTTGCACAAGTTCAAATTATCAATTAGGTACCAAATGACCAAGAATATTAAATCAACCCCAAAAACTACTATAAGGATATAGATAGTTCCCTTTAAAAATTAGAAAGGTGTAATTCACTTAAGTTCACCTAAATAGTTTCCTAAATTATTCTTTAAACCATCATGGATCATCTATAATGATGAGAAACCAATAATACTATTGGTTTTTGAAAAGAGAATAAATTCAATTATAACCCCTGCTACTTAGGTCTATACAGGGTTATTCTGATTTCCTCAAAGGGTCTTGCCTCAAATTAAGCACCAATGAATTGGATAAATAATTTTATCATAAATAGAAATAATAATGAAATTATGTTGAATTTGAACCTATTAAACCTAAATGTGAGTCTATGATGTGATTAAAGGAGCTAAATTATCCCACTTTTAGTGATATGTGTTGGCTTTAAACCATATTTTTATCACAAATTAAATGTAATTTGAACTAATTTCAAATCTAATTTAAGCTAATTGAATCTAATTTAGACTAATTGAAGCTATTTTGGACTAATTGACATCAACCAAAAGGCAAATTAAACCTAATTTGGAGTGATTGAATCTAATTTTGGCCTAATCAAACCTATTATAGACATGAATAAAATTAAGGTGATAATTGAAGGGCAAACACATTGTATGATAGTATTATTTTATAGTTCTATATGATGAAGCTATATAATAAGTAATGCATACATGTTATTTACTGTATAAAAAAAATTTAGTTTTTAACGACTATTTTCAACCTAAATTGAGAATTGTGTGCCCACAAACATTCTCTACATATTTTTTGCACATTCTTTACATGATTTTCAAGTACTTTTTTTGACCCCACCTTTGAAAATGTATCAATTCCAATGGGTGATGCATCATGTTCAAGGAAGAGGAAGAAGTTGAATAATACAACATTAGAGCAATTAGAAGAGTTGAGAGAAAAACATAAGGTATGAATGCAACTACTTCATTCTACATAAAGTAAAAACACTAATCCCAATGAACTGAATAATGATAAAATTGACAATAATGAATTGAATAATTATGAAATTAACAATAATGAATTAGATAATGTTGCAAGTTCACTTTTAGAGTATAAATTTTTTTATGGGTCTATGCATGATGTTTTACCCCCACCAATAAATAAAATTTCATGGAAACAAATAATGTAAAATTAACAATGAATAAAATTTCACGGAAACATATAATGAAGAAAAAATAATGTCATCCCACCATGATCAAATAATGAAACCAATAATAATTTTAAAACACCCTCTCAACAAATTACATAATTAAAAATACTTCTAACAATTATGCGTCAAAAAATACTTAATTGAAGTCGATGAAAATGTTTTGAAACTAATACATAAAAAGTTGTTTGATCTCCATTCAAGAAGACTAGCTTAGAAAATGTGGTATATTTTTCTTTCATAGATTAGATTATGATAGTAAAAAATGTCAATTATTTGTTTCATTAATAAAACTAATTAAGATGAGACCTACAATGTATACATTATGGCTAAGAACATCTAACATGCATGATGAAAATAATGAAATTATTGAAAATATACATGATGCATATCAGATTGTAGGCCCTAAATCATAGAATAAATATTATAATGTTGCTTGATATATAATTACAACTTGTGCAGTAAGTGGTCAAATAAAGAAAAATTATTGATTTAAAAAATAATCGGAGCACTTGATATAAATAGAAAAACATTAATGAAAAAATTGGAAGACATGAAAGACTTAATGAACTCAATACCAATTAAATCTAGTCATTCTTTGGTATACTTCCATGAAAGGAAAAACTTATATCCGATGTTGTCAAAGAGTTAATTTCATAATTTTGGAAAGATAATATAAGAGTTTTTCCTAATATAAGGATGTAGTAAAAAAAATAGTTGGTTCTCGTAACCATGAACCACAACCCAAACATTTCTTTGATATGACTCAAACATAATTTTACTATAAGTTTTTGGAAAAACATCCACAAATATCTATTTGTTAATTTTTTTTGAGATGGCCAAACCTCTTTATGTAAAAATAAATCATGCATGCACTACTTCTTGTTGTAAGCAACATGTTGAATTTTTAATACACTATGATATTTTTTCTGTATTTATTGTACTTTACATATCGACAACATTTTTTATGAGTGTGGCATAGAAGTTCTAGCAAAATTAGATAGATAATTTTTTTTTGTGAAAGACTAGATGGACTATTATTTTATAAAAAACATGTTTCAATGGAAATTACAACTTTTGTAGTGGATTTGAAAAATTAAATATTTGTATCCATGAGGAGTATACAAGTTTAATTGAATAAGAATTAGTTGGTTTGAGAAAAAACAAATCTGTGACTTATCAAGTAAAATATGCCAAAGAATAAAAAAGGTGTGATCTTGATACAAAATATATACCTGCTTCATAATTTATTCTTAAATTCAGGGAGAAAATTGTTTATGAATATACAAGGCACACACATAGGGATAGATGGTTGGATGAACATTTTAAGCTAATCAAGGACACATTCTCACTTGATTTGATTATTTTAGTAGTCAACTTTGCTAAAAATTATACATTTAAACCACAAATGGAAGTTCAATATAGTATTACAACTCATCATAAGTTACAATATTAGTGCATATAGAATTTATGTATGCACCTAATAATATAGATCAAGATCAAAAATATTAAGGGATTACTATTTCTATATTAGTGTTGACCAATTACAATATACATAATATATGCAAGGTTGTTTTGATAAGTTATATATATATATATTTGAATCAGAGGAACATTACTTTCAATCATCATTACATTTGGTCAGACAAGTGCACATCAGAATTAAAAAATGCACAAATATTTTATTGGTTAAGTAGGATGCATATTGGTACTAGTGTAAAACATATTTATAGTTTTACTGAAGTTGAACACAGAAAGGGGAACATATGATAGTAATGGAACATGTGTAATATGAGCCATTACAAGGGAAGAGTTAAAATTTAAAGAGGTTGCTAATTTTACTGATGCAAACATAATTTTTCATTGGTGTAATGAGAACATGTGGCATGGTGCTTAAGCAAATTCTACTATTCATATATATATTTATTTAAAAGAGGAAGAACACTTGGAAAACTATGAAGATTTTATGACTCTAATGGGTTCAAGTTAGATTCTCTCATTTAGTATATCAAATTTAGGTTTGTGGAATATTCATATGAGACGCTTGGCATGTTTCTATTTCACATGCATGAAATTTATTTGGAATGAGTGTGAGTCATAAGAATGAGTGGATGAATAGAGTTATAGACCTTTAATTCTAATAAACACATATCAAGTTACACTAGCATTTCAATTTACAAATATGATATCATCATATGACTTTAACCATGTATCTAATTTGGTGTAACTGAGTAGAAGATTAATCATTATGTACTATTTATTCTCATTATCTATCTTGATATTGTCATTCATTTTTTTGGGTGATATAGGTCATGTTTTTATAGTTATTTAAGATGAGGATAATTAAGAGGGAACAAATTACTACTTATGTTGGTGTGTAGATGCAAATAAAAAATTAACTTCCCCAGTCATAAATGGAGAAAATATTGACTATCCCACTAGTTCTATGGTAGTCACTAGAACATGGCTTTAACAATATCCTATTAAAAATTTAGATGTATGGTTGTTTTTGAATACTTTGAAACATATAATAAGATACTGTACTATTCAAATTTGTTTCTTGCAATGAATATTAAATTACAAAAATATCATGGGAGGCCATTACACATGAATCTATGGAAAGTTTACGAGTGAGACCATCAAGTTATTTTTGATACTCTCAAGATTAGAGTAGATGTAATGAATTATACCAAATCAAAAAATATTACATCTACATGAAGAACACGTGGTAAACAATGAATATTGTATGATTCTAGAACTTATTACATCTACATTTTACAATTCAAGATTGAAGATTATATGACTCTAATTACTCTAATGGTTTCGTTGGATTGAAATGCCAAGGTATGTTGAATTATAAAATGTAGATGTAATGAATTCTAATAAATGTTTTTGATATTTTATGTATTACATGCATAAATTTATTTTTAATGACTTACTAATTTTTTTGTAGGTTAGTGGTGTTAAATAAGCTTTCACCTTCACATGGTTGGCACTGTTAGTAAATAATTTTATGTTCTTAAAGCTAAGAGAAGCTTATTGACATAAATTACCTACTTGAATGACATATTTTCAAAAAATTAGATCCTTCAATTCCTATTTAATTGTTTTTAGGTCCACCTTGACACTCCCAACCTATCACATAGGGTTTCACCCTTTACTTAAGACTTGATTTAAACTTGCACTCTCAAAATACTGATCTTATAGCCTTATTATTGAGGTCTGAAGATCTACAATCCAATTTTATTTCTTTCTCTACTCAACGTTAACTAACAACACCACTTATTTGAACTCGATATGACCCTTAATATAATCATTAATAAGATGGTTTCAATAATTTATGTCCTTTATTATGGTTAATTCTCATAAAACTCAAAAATATGCCTATTAATACCTATGTTGCATGTTTATTTTAGATTATTACTATTTATATATACATGTAAAGACTCTATAATATGCTTAAACACATTCTATATAACTTGGCAATGCTACATATAAAGTTATAGGCTCAATCTCTCAATTATTTAGGATATATGATCATTTTAGTCTCGTAAACCCCTATTCAATTAAACACGATAACTTATAAGGTTATTTATATGGTATTAAAAATATTAAAATAACATATATATCCTTAAATTGATCATTTAATAGGTGTGGACAAGGTTTTAATTCATGTTTGAAGTAATACTTTAGGAGATATACAAGTTTCTTTATTCCAAAACTCTCACTTTCTTGATTTTTAGAGATATGAATGATATAATCATATATTTAAATATTTTTAAAGGTATTAAAAATATGATACCAACTAGAATTCATATAGGTTGTTATGATAGAGTTATATACCAAATTTAAACCCAGTTAGATGGGTCATTTTTAATTTAGACCACTTTTAGTTACTAAAATAACATGTCTTAAGGTTAAGAACAAGAATTACATTGGAATGGGTGGTGGGTTTATTGATCGGGCATGATGGGGGGCCAAGAACCTAGTACTATATGTTATACTCCTATATGGATGTGTTACCAGCACCATTTTCAACAAAGAAGCACTTGAAACAGAGTTTTATAACTATAACTTCAACTTTGACAACATTTATTATTAATATTTTTGTGCTCCTAATAGTAGTAAAAATATGATTACAGGTGGTATTGGACATCATGGCTATTTTATGAAATGTAATTTAATAATGTAGATGTGTTAATGGTAATATATTTTCACCTAGGGGTCCTAGAGGCAGAAATGCTAGTTAGAGATCAAGAAGTTCTCTCTTCACTACTAAAATGTTGTATTTTAGGACTCGTTACTACAATATGTGCCATGCATTTCTCTCTAAGTTTATACTCAATTGATCCATGGTGAAATTAAAGGAATTTCACATGCATAAGAAGGATATTACAGTTCATCCATAAGAGTTATTTTTTGCATTTTACTCATGTCTAAAGTTAGGTAAAAAATTGATATTTTTCTTATGTTGGGAAGGGCATTCTTGAGCCTAAAATGGGTGGTGGTTTTGTTGACCAAGTGTGATGGGAGACCAATGACCTCATATTAGACATTACACACCCATTTAGACATGATATTAGTGTCATTTTTCATTTAAAAAGTTCCATAAATAGATTTTTATAAATGCAGCTTTAACTTTGATAGCATTTGTTATCAGTGTTTCCATAATTCACAACAATAGTGAAAATGTGTTTATGAGTTGACTTGGATGTCATTGTAGCAACCCCATTGGGTGATAATATAAATAAATGAATTTTATTTTTAATTAAAAACACATACTATAATTAGATTACACCATAAGAATCTAAGTAGTGATCATAAAAAATACTCTAGGTGTGATAACTATAATATAATTACATGACATCTAAATAGTCACTGATCATTATCAACATATGAAACACATCATAATACAAACATAGAAAGTAATTACAAATAGCTAGCCTCTATTGGCATAGTACACAACCACTGCTATCAATCCATAATAAATTGTTAATTATAATTTTTTATGATAATATTTTTAAAAATAAATAAAATATAATACAATGTACATAAATTGGATACATGGCTCCTTGGAGCATGATTTTCCAGACTCTCCAGTATCTGTGGTAATTTAAAGTGTCATCTTAAAATTCATACTATTATGGGATGGGAGAGCATCATCCAAGTGTTTTTTCACACCAATCATGGATCAATGATCCCCCATACTAATACAATCAAGGAATGGCCCTCCCTTATGGATGAATAGATAATGATGGCACGAGAATTTAGAGAGATAAACTAGTACCTATATGATATATGATTTTTAAAATTAAACTTGAATTGTATCATAAAAAGCTCATTCTATTACAAGATATTGTACAAACATGTAAATAATACTCATGAAATGATAATGTCTCACTAAACATACTTTAGTCAAAGTTTTCAATATTAATAAATAATAATAACCTATAAATCAATTGAAATTCATACATACTAATTGATTGGATTAAATTCATCTGACATTATGATTCTAATAAGCCAATAAAGTCCATCTCACTCCTTACTCAGTATCATCAATATGATATTAGTTAACATAATATAACTAAAATATTCATTTAATTTACATTATATTAACAATCATATCACATAACATGTTAAGTATAGGATAATCTAACAATGTATATTTATTCCATCAAATGTATAAATGAATCTCATGTTATTTTATATCCCATACTATAAATAATAAGCACCATGTTTGGATTATACCACCCAAGTATAATATAAGGTTGCACACTCTATTCTCTATAGTCAAACACAATACAATACTTTTTACTAACATGTTATTCTTAGAAATATCTCATACGTTTAGATTTACTTTGTCAAATATATGTGTGAGTTTGGACTTAATAATTATAATTTGTACCTCCTAGGTATAACATATATTTATATTATAATACTCTATGACATCCCATAATATTATAATTCATTATTTATGAATGCAACTAAATAATTACTCATAATCAAAGAATCAATGACCCACAATCATAAATAATAATCAAACAAGTATGAGATTATACCATCCGAGTATACCCTATGTATAAACTACATACTATTATAATTTATAGGCATACATCACTTATACACTATTACACATTATATGTATAAACACTTGTACATATTAACACCCTTATAATATGTATTGTATGCAAGTTTTCAATATTGTATGAATATGTACTAGTACTCATTTATGACACAAGTTAATAATTTTATAAAATCACATCCATAGATATTCAAGATATGAATTGAGTATTACAACCTATAGACCTCTCTATAACAATATTCCATTCTTATTGTTTTACTACTGGTTCTCAAGATAAATGAAATAACCTCTAAATTGAATGCACCCTATAAGACATTCTCAAGGTTATATTATATATTTAAACCCTACAAAAGTCTATGTGTTATATCAATAAAAGTTATTACAAGTTTGACTCCATCGACTTATTTTATATGTGCTTCATATACATTACTTAATCACTACATAGAGTTTGAAACATAGTCCAATATAGACTTAGCCTCCACACAACTTACGTAAATATGTTTCTTCATGGTTTTGAATGCCAATATGTATATTTTTTTAATAAATGTGTATATCAATAACATATATAACATTTGGTGAATACAAGTTTAGTGAAACATTACAATTTCACTATAAACATTTACTAGTATAGGCTTATGTTGGCCGCAAATAGGATGTTAATTTAGTTGACTATATATTACTACTTCATAAACAAGTGTAAGCGGTATATATATATAATTTTCATCATATTCATGTACTTCCTTGTACATCCATGTCCATATACATCCATATCTATGTACATCCATTTTCAAGCACGACCATCATATGACTATGGATCACAAGTTATATATAAGATATGTAAACACATCCCAATCTACTAATTTATTTTACTCACAACTCATCAACTTGTCTGACATAGATTAGCATATGTTTTCACTCATCACTTAGATAATGGAAACCCATTTAAAAAAAAAAAATTTTAATTTACAGTTATATATTGCCAAGCTTGATCTATGGCCAAGCTTTGATCAAAATCACTTCACATTTTGTAAAACCACATATAATATATTACATAACCATTAGCGTATTTAATACCACCAATAACATCCTAAAGATATTATATAGAATATGTTATAATGAAGTTTATTCTCCCAAATCAACTATATAGTAAAATAGCATCCCTAATTATGAAGGTAAATATGTTATAATAGAATAATAACATCATAGTGGATCAAAGACAGGTTTTGATCACACTACCAAATTATTAACATGTGTAATATCTGTACAATATAATTTATGGACATATACGTACAAAACATATTCTAATTATATGACTACTATACAAAATTAGTTATTGATGAAAGGTTATACGGATCATCTAAATCCATGTATTTAAAAACCATTATATTACATAATTGCAAGTCATCTAGCCTACTGGGATAAATTCCTAAAAGGATGCACAATACATATGCTTATATTATTTTAGGTTTCCATATATAAATATATTGTGCAGTGGGGTAAAAAGGCAACGAAACAAGTTGATAATAGTTTACATTAGCATATCAGAATAAGTTATGTTAATGTAAAATCACATCAAACCATTAGAGGAGTTAGCCATTATGACTTATCATTAGTACAACATAAATAAATAACTACTATGTAATGATGTAACAATATATAACAACGATAATTACTACCATTAGTTTGTATGCTTTATTACGATGGACTAACTATAGATTCATTATTTCAGCTATCATCCCATAGCCCCATGACTAACTAAATGTCCAAATTGCTAGTTTTGACAGGTTTACATACATATCTCTATAAACACAGGTCGCCATTGCCTTAAAACGATTCGCTACTCATCAAATAAAGTCATTATACTGTATTAATGAGTCGTCACATTTATATTATGAGTTGCTGCACTCTAAATTCAAATTTAATTTAGAACTACTTATTGATTATGCATATTTTCACATAACGATGCACCACACAATGACACATAAGAATTCTTATAATATGTTACCAGGCAATTTGTATGATCTTGAAGTATATTCATTCATTTATTGCACCTTTTGTCACATCAATATTATTATGCTGAAATAAACCGGTGAATTTATATAATCATCAGAACTAGGGATTTAGCTGACATATGGTATATTCTCTAGGTTTGGGATTACTCAATACGGTATATTTATTTACAAAATGCGTCTGTGACTCCATATATTTTTTATATAATATTTATCCAGTAAATATAATTACTTGCCTATACCGTTTGACATATTGTCAATGTTAGGGAGCCAAGTAAATATACCGGATGTAACAAATATGAATATAGTACAAATATACCTGTATGATTTACATTACTTGGATAATCTCGTAGAGATATTATAAATATAGTTCCGTTTATTTATCTAAAATATGGGTATAGTTCCTTAAGATCTGGTATATTCATATAAAATACGTCCCTGGCAGGTATATTATATATTGAGTAATCCATATACAGTATATTCACTCAGGTGTAATATCTGGTTAAATTTTATTTACCCTTTTCTTAATATCTATATATATTCAGAAGTGAAGCTCATCTCACCAGTCATCCATGATGATCAAGCAAACTATGAATTAGAAAACGCAATGGTAGTTGATGGACTTGTATCATTTCTATGTTTACATTATTTATTTTGTTGTTTATAAACTCAGATCACCCTCCTACAAATCACTTTTCTCCAATTTGATATACATAGTCTTAAATTCAATACAAAAATCAATAATCTAATTTACAGTTTTTTTTTTTCCAATTTATGCACAATAATTTAATTACTCCACCTACTTGGCAATATATATCTGATGCTAAAGCGGCATGAATTGTCGAACATTATTTCCTGGCTCCACTATCCTCTCTCTTCTTCTCTCCTTCCATGCTACGCTGTAACTATGCTACCCTACACCCCTTTTATTATTGCACTTTCCTTCTAAAGCTTATTCTCTTTCCCTTTCCTAAGTATGGCATGAGTTTTGTTTTAAAGCTATCCTTTTTTTTGAATAACGCAGTGCTTTTCTCTTTTGAAGATTCTTTTCTTTATTTTAAAACTCTAAGTTTTGTTTTAGTTCCTTTTTATGAGCTTCATCTTTCTTCTTTTTATTTATTTATTTATATATTTTTTAAATGAATTTAATTAAATCAATAAATTTTATCTTTCAAAACCTTTTAAAACATAATTATTTATATAATGACATAATGATAATTAGCCTCTCAATGTACTAATGCATTCAATATTCTATTTAATAAATCGACTAGACCTTCCAAACATCATCCAGATTTAGTTTATAGGTTAGTCTACATACCAATTTATGCAATTTAACGTTTCCAAAAATATTAATAGTAATGATCACATGAAATAAACACAACCACACTAGGGTAATTTCACATACAAGCAATAAATTAAACTAACACTCAATTAATTATTTAAACTACACTAGTAAACCATGTGTAAATAATTATCTAAATACAAACAATATAAAAAACACATTATACTAACCACTTATTATGCATCTAACATGTGCTGGTTAGTGTCGTGTGTGCAAGGTTTTAGTCGATTTTTATGTCATTCTCTGATATATTCATCTACGTCACCCTCTCCAATGATTTTCTCCCTCTATTACACTCTGATAAATGAGTTCTCCTGCATCAACCTCATAATAAGTAGGTACTTAGAACATCACAACATAATATATCATAATAAGCAAGTACTTAAAACATCACACACACACACACACATAACTCAACTAACAAATCAATATATTCATTGTTGTCCACAAAAGCAAGTGACGAATTTTGAGACCTGAGAATTTAAGCTCAGACTGTTAATCATATTTTTTTAAATGAATGAGAAAGCAAGTGACCTTTCAAACTTTGTGTTGGAATAAGCTTGTGTCATCTAAGAAATTGTTCTTATATCTGTTTTCTAAATACAGTCTTGTCCATTTAATTAAACAAGCAGAACAAGTGAAAGTAAGCTGGAAGATGTCCTGAAACCGACTGTGGGAGACTTTGTACTATCATAATTGTCTCCAGTCTGTGTTTTGTGTAAAGGATACTAGAGAGACTTTGAGCTCTCTTTATCCTTCGTTATCCTTTACTCTATTATAGTTTTAGGTGCAGACTTTGAGCTGTGCTTAATTCTGCTGTGTTACTTTGTCCTAATCAATAGGAGAGACAATGAAAGACTTTTTACTTTTATTGGTTTTTTGTGGTTTCTGTTACTATCCGGGAAGGATCCTACTGTTCGCTGAATATCACTTTTGAAAGAAAAGAAGTGCCTTCAGTAATTACACCAAAATTCTCCTTTATTCTGTAAACATCATCTTTGAAAAAAGAGAGATGGATGGTATGATTTCACTCCTAAGTGTATTTTCAGCTTATATATATAGTATATAATAGTTTATAGAGAACCTCCCCTTACTGAGAGGAGAGATTTATCTCAATCTGGCTATGGCCACCACATCCATTTTGTTGTATAAATCTCCTTTTGCTGTGGTTGATGCACCTATTTTGCCATCAGTCAGCTAGTGACAAAATATTCACCTAATAGTTTTTGGCAACTCCGTTGGGGATCGACAACCATTTCCAATCCTTTTCTATTCTATTCAAATTGAAGCATTTCATATTGCTGGGGAATGATGTGAAGTAAGAAAGAACACTGTCAGCTTCACGCCAACAATTTTTGGTGACTCTGCTGGGGAAGAACAAGCAGCTTGAAGCCTCAAGCTTCAAATTGAAGCAATTCCAGTTCTTTTCCATTTTTATTTTACACTCTAGTAGATCCACCGTACACGTGAAGTCAGATAGCTCAAGGTATTGTTGACCCTGTATTTGATTTGGTGTAGTTAAGTAATTTTGATCTTTTTCCTCCACCATCTCGCCTTTAGTGAATCAGGATTTTTCCTCTTACAAAGATCAGGGCCCCAATACTAGGCAAAACTACTCTTTCCTCTGCTAGCAGAGCTTTGTCTATACATATCCCATATAGATTTATTATCCCTCCTTTCAATAGCCATATCATGGTAGTCCAAGACCCCTGTGGTAATACTTTTGGTCCTCTGAATCTAGCCCTACCTTTACATGAGCTACCCCATAGCTCAATAATTTTTTTTCTAAGTTCTATGGTGATGGGAAGGTTCATTTTGATGAACATATAGTAGCCTTTTGCATAGCCTGTAGTGTGATAGGCATTGAATATGAAGACATTATAGTTAGACTATTTGTAGAGACATTGCAAGGTGCTGCTACATATTAGTTTTATCATTTGCAAGCACAAACAATGACTGACTAGAACACTCTCAAAGCTAAATTTGAGGCTAGGTTCAAACCTATAGAAGATGCTCACACCCTGTTAACCCAACTTACATAAATGAAGAAGGAGCCTCATGAACCCATGAGAGACTTCATTGCTAAATTTGACAAGCTGAGGACTAGGATTCTCACAATTGCTCAGCTAATATATGAGAATCTCAAATGCTTCTTCATCAATTCTTAGCTTCCTAAAGTGAGTTTCTTGTTGAGGTAGGCTGGCCACATAGACCTTGCTGCAGCTTAAATTTTAGCCACTGAGGTTGAAGATGATCTTATCTTGGTAGAAAACATAAGAAGAGATCCTAACATAGGTAAATCTTCTTTATCTTTTGAATGTTTTCCTACAGGCACCACTGATCCTATGGTGCAAAAGCTAGAAATGAATTGCTAGCTCTCAAAAATCAAATGGCACAAGGGATGTCTGCTCTTCCTTCTTATCGAGATATACCAAGGATAACATTTCCCAATGAGTCGTATCAGGGCAATGCTACCAAAAATCAAGGGAAACTAAATCACCTTCCTCCCCCACTAGGGAAGTTTTCCATTAAAGCAACACTAGCTAACTCAGCAGTTGGTTATCTTGAAACTAAATCTGATTTTTCTTTCTAACTTGAGTTGAACCAAGAAAATGACGCTGATCTCTTTATAGAAGGCCAAGAAAAATTAGCTGGTGAATCCAACATTAGTTTCTTGAATTACCAAGATAAATCTAGAAGTAAAGGTGAAGCATTTGATGGATCATATGTTGTATTTACTAGGTCCCAAAACTAGTCAGATCAATAAGCAGATAAAGAAAAAATAGGAAAAAAATCTTGACCAGCAATTTCAATTACTAAATGAGGAACTTCACTACCTTTCCAATCAAAGGACCTGGTGATCACTAAAAAAGTAAGTACCTCAAATATCCCTTCACCTTCTGCTTCAAATTCATAGACCAGTCCTACACCCAATAAAAACCAGATTGATGGATTACCTTCCTCTATTTCTAATTTATTTCAGTCATTTGATATAATTGACCATGTTAAGAAGACCAAAATTTAAATGTCTGAGTTTAAATTTTTGCAATCCAACCCTGAGTAGTTGGATAGG
Source organism: Torreya grandis (assembly GCA_037957365.1). Classification (NCBI taxonomy): domain Eukaryota; kingdom Viridiplantae; phylum Streptophyta; class Pinopsida; order Cupressales; family Taxaceae; genus Torreya; species Torreya grandis. Next base: position 1,791,701 of record JARHVA010002409.1, read on the forward strand.
TTAGTTCAATGCGTTAAAAATAAAATCATCCCTGTAGAACAAGAAATTTTGAAAGTAACTCCAGTTCTCTCAAAGAACACACTTACCTAAAATAATCTTGTGATTACTCTTTTAGCTACTCTTGGAAAGATAGAACCATTTTATGTCTCCCTATTGATAAATGGTCATCAGCTAAACAATTGCATTATAGACTCAGGAGCTTTTGACAATGTGATGCCTGTCAAGGTGGCAGAATCTCTTGGTCTCATGTTGACTAAGACCTTTGGGAGATGTTTCTCCATGGAAAATAAACAAGTGCCTCTATTGGGATGAATCAAAGATGCTCAATTTGCATTTGTAGCTTTCCAGATAAGAGGATTAAAATGACAATCATAGTGGCTGATGTCCTAGCCTCCTACGGTATTCTTCTTGGGAAATTTTTTTGCAAGCACGTTGGTGGAGAATTGAGCATGAACGTGTCTGAGGTGAGGATTCGTATCAATGTGCCATGTAAAGGCTGCTTCCTGAGAAATAATCAAAGTACATTTTCACCCAAACTTCAGCCCCTGAATCTCAAATTTTGTTTGAGTCTTCAGGCATGGGTAATTACTTTTTGTCTACTAAAGATGTTCATATTTTAGCAGATGAAAGATCTATAAGTGAAAATCCAAAAAATTCAGATGAAATATAAAAAGAATTAGTAGGGTGCAATACACATGGAAAATGATCTTCTCTTCTTGATGAAGAAAAATCGGAAAGAAAATCAAAATTTCATGATATTTGGATTTTAGAATTTGATGGTAGCAACTCTTTTACCAATTCTGGAGCTGGAGTTGTTTTGATATCTCTTCAAGGAGATATTTTTCTATACTCATATAAGTTGCAGCTTAGCAACACTAACAACACTATCGAGTATGAGTCTTTGCTACTTATATTAAAGGCCGCTCAAGCTAAAGGATCAAGCAACTTCATGCTTGGAGAGACACTGAGCTGGTGGTTTGTCAGGTGAGAAAATTATATCAAACTAAGAATGAGAGATTGTGACATTATCACAATCTGGTGTGGGATTGTCTTGAAAGTTTTGATGCTTTCAATATTTTTACAGTTTCCAGAGAGCTTCATAATTGTGCAGATTCATTGGTTGTCTCTGCAACCCTCATGGTTCCTCACAAAGACTTTGAAGAGCACAATTACACTATCGAACTAGTCTTTTGACTAAGTGTACATGATAATGCCAACTATTGGTAGGTGTTTGATGTTGAAAATCAAATCATGTGCTTCACTAGACTCGAAGAGTAATGAACTATGGTAGTAGACCATATTGCTACATGTCAATGTCAAGCAAATAAAATCTTCAGTAAGAGAGAAAAGATTCATGGTAGAGATTGAGTCTTTTTAAGGGTCAAGAAGAGGAAACCAAAAGGAAGGCACAGGAAATTAGATTCCTAGTGGACAAGTCCATTTGCCAATCACCAATTTTGGAGTGAAAATAGTCTCTTGCTAATTTATCAAGATGAGATACTATTTTCTTTGCCTCACAGTGGGCAGCATCTGAAGCACTTCAATCCTTGAAGTATTACATAAGTTTAGTTGTACATTCATATATATGTATAGTCTTTTTTGTTTTGTGTTTTTCATCTATTTTTGACATCATTTGTTTTTGGCACCTTTCTTTTTGGGTAGCATGACTCCGTAGCCCAATGGCATAGATGAAGGCACTAAGATTCTAGATTCTACTCCCTTTGATTGCTTCAATTTTCAATTGATGAAAGTTTTCCAACTATAGCCAGCTGTTGTTCCAAAAATCCATCACTTACTTTCGCAGACAACATACTGACCATTTTGGTCCTGTAAACCAAAATTCTCTCTTTTCTTTCTCAAAAATGTTCTGAGCAATTAAGTTTTTCAAATATTCAAGCCTTTTTAGCTAAGGAAGTTGTAGGTTCAACATATGAGCTTTCTTAAAAAAAAGTTAAAAACACTTAAGGCTTTTCCTTAGTGTTTTGAGGATGGTTCAATGCCTAGGTTCAATCAAAAGACTTAACAATGGGCTTCAAACAAATAGAATGAACCACTTTAAACTGTTGAACCATTGAACCCTGCCTCCACAAGGTTCAAAGGTTCAACGAGTTCAAAGGTTCAATGACTTTGGTAGACTTAAAGAAAAGAAGGCTTTGAAGAGTTAACATTGAATCTTTGAAACATTGAACCTTAAACTTCTAAAGGTTGAAAATTTTAAAGGTTCAATGAGTTCAATAAAGATCAAAAGACTTGAGATTAAAAGGCTTCAAAGAGTGAAGAATGAATTATTGAACCGTTGAACCTTGAACCAAAATGATTCAAAGGTTCAAAGGGTTCAAAGAGTTCAAAGTTAGGAAGGAAGCTTCAAGTGAATGAAGAAGTGGAAGATTCCAAAAAATGGTTCAATTGAAGAAGAAAAAAAGAGCGAATGTGGCCCTTCACAAAACGTTGAACTTTTGAACCATTGAACCTTTGAACCAAAAGAGTTCAAGGTTCAAGGTTCAAGGAGGTTCAAGGCAACCAATGACAACCCCATGAATGTCAATTTTAGGGTGATAGAATAATCATTGATTTTTAAAAGGCCCAAGAACAAGCTCAGTGACTAGCCCAAAAAGGAGCTGAAAGAGCTTCCAAAAAATGAGAAGATAGCTTCGAGAGCTCAGATTGCCAAGGAAAGATAAAACATGGCAAGGAAAGAGAGAGAAACTATAGAAAATCTAGAAATATCTATATGAGAGTTATTTCCAATAGGTGGAACAGTCCACCAGGTAGACATAAGAGAACACAAACATTCAAGGACACGACCTATTTTTTTGCATTAAGTAAAGGTGAATGGATAACCGTGTAAGCATCATAAAGAAGACCAAACAACCCATGCTTAGGAGGAGACATTTGAGATAATTCAGACCACTAAAGTCAAGGCTGATGACCTATTCTAGCATGGCCCTTTCATAGACATTTGATGCATTCAATTCAGCATGGGTCATTTTTATGAAAACAAGCACCCAAGTCTTTCTTGTGATGCTATATATTGTAATCTCTCATTTTGTATAAAGGAGATCTCTCTGTTATCAGAAGCAAAGCTCTACCCAAATTGAAAGGCAATCCTAAGACTTTGAGCACAGATTATTAATCATATGTTGTTAAATGAATGAGAAAGCAAGTGACCTTTCAAACTTTGTGTTGGAGTAAGCTTGTGTCATCTAGGAAATTGTTATTATATCTATTTCCTAAATACAATCTTGTCCATTTAATCAAACAAGCAGAACAAGTGGAAGTAAGCTGAAGATGTCCTGAAGTCGACTGAGGGAGACTTTGTGCTACCATAATTGTCTTCAGTCTGTGTTTTGTGTAAATGATACTAGAGAGACTTTGAGCTCTCTTTATCCTTCATTATCCTTTACTTTGTTATAGTTTTAGGTGCAGACTTTGAGCTATGCTTAATCTTGCTATGTTACTTTGTTCTAATCAGTAGGAGAGATAATGAAAGACTCTGTGCTTTCATTGGTTTTTTGTGGTTTTTGTTACTACCCAGGAAGGATCTTGCTGTTGGCTGAATATCACTTCTGAAAGAAGAGAAGTGCCTTCAGTAATTACACCAAAATTCTCCTTTATTCTATGAACATCATCTATAAAAAAAGAGAGATGGATGGTATGATTTCACCCCTGAGTGTATTTTTAGATTATATATATAGTATATAATAGTTTATAGGGAAACTCCCCTTGCTGAGAGGAGAGATTTGTCTTAATCTGGATATGACCACCACATCTATTTTTCTATATAAATCTCTTTATGGTATGGTTGATGCACCTATTTTGTCATCAATCAACTAGTAACAAAATATTCACCCAACATTGATAATGTAAATATATACACTATAGATATCTCATAACAATGTAGTCATGAAACCTAATCAATGCCCTACTATCCCATAACAACATATATCTCACAACTTAGTTAAATATAGTTAAATTAAAATTTATCAACTATAGATATCCATGAACAGTCTAGTAAGTTTACTTAGTGAGAAATTATGATGTACTAATCATGGTAATTATAATAAGCTATTTTTCAATCTAGACATGTTTAGAGTGATTTTTTTCATCTACGGGTTTTAGAGATAGAAATGTCAATTGGAGTTCATGAAGTCATCTCTTCATTACGAAAATAATACATTTTAAGACTCGTCACTACAACTTGTGCTAGACACTGCTATCTAAATTTTTACTCACTTAATTTGGGGTTAAATTAGAAGGATTTCACATACGTAGAAGTTATATTATGGTTCATCCATATGACTTAGTATTTTTTTATGCATGTCTAAAGTTAGACTAAAAATTAGCATTTTTATTATGTTATGAAGAACATTCTTGAGCCTATAATAGGTGATGGGTGTATTGACCAGGAATGATGAGAGTCCAAAAACCTAATATTATAGATTATCAACCCTTTTGAACATGTTTGTAGTGTTATTTTTTATCCAAGATGCACCAAAAATAGAGTTCTCTAAATGTAACTTCAACTTTGATAATATTTGTTGTTAGTGTTTTTATGCTCCTAAACAATAGTGAAAATGTGTTTACAAGTAAAATTATATATCATGGTAATTAGAGCATGTGCAATTTACCCATATAGATGTGCTCAAAGTGATATATTTTCACTTGAGGGTCCCAGAGGTGTAAATGCAAGTTGGACCTCAAAAAATTATCTTTTCACTGCCAAAACATTACAATTCAAGACCCATTACTGAAACTTATGTCACGCATTGCTCTATACATTTATACTCATTTTATCCATGGTGTGATTAGATGGATTTCATAGGCATAGTATTGATCTTATGATTCATACATATGATTTTTTTATTTTATATATATTTTAAGTTAGGTTAAAAATTGACATTTTTTGGTGTCAAAAAGGGCATTTTGAGTTCAGAATCACTAATGGGTTTATCGATTGGGATTGATGAAAGATCAAAAACCTAGTTATATAAATTATCCACCCCTTTAGATGTGTTGATAGTACCAATTTTCAACCAAGAAGCACCAAAAATGGAGGTCTCTAACTACAGCTTCAACATTGATAACATTTGTTGTTAGTGTGTCTACACTCCTGAATAGTAGTGAAAATGTGCTTATAGATGAAATTGGATGTCATGGTAATTGGAGTACATTTAATTTTCCCATCTATATGTGGTCACAGTGATGGATTTTTACATAGGGGTCTTAAAGTTAGAAATGCCAGTTGAAGCTCAATAAGTTATCTCTTCACTATCAAAAACTTGCATTTAAGGACCAATTACTATAACTTGTGCCATACATTGTTCTATAAGTTTCTAATCACTTTGTCTAGGATGAAATTATATGGATTTTAGATGCACAGGAAAGATCTTATGGTTCATCTATACGACTTACTATTTTTATTTTACACATGTTTGAAATTAGAGTAAAAATTAATATTTTTCTTATGTTGGAAAGGGCATTCTTGAGCCAAGAATGGGTGGTGGATTTAATGATTGGGTGTGATGGGAGGAAAATAACCTAGTCCCTGATGTTATTCACCCCTCTAAATATGTTTTTATTTCCAATTTTCATCCAAAAAACACCATAAATGGAGTTCTCCAACTACAACTTTAACTTTGATAACATTTGTTGTCAATTTTTTTATGCTCCTAAATAATAGTTATCTACCCCTAAGGTATATTAATATTTTAAAAGGTATTCATACAAATTTTAAGGATCATTATAGGATTCTCAATCAGGGCTTGAGCTTTAAGCATCAATTATATGGGTTTGTGTAAGTTATCATGAGTCATTACACCTAATGATAGGTGTGTACTTAATCTTCAAAAGTCTATTAGAATGATGTAAAAGGTTGATTCCTTAATAAAGAGAGACAGTGTGTTTTCATGATTATTCAAGAGATAAAGTGTGTATTCAAGATTGAGATTCATCTCAAAGAGGCTATTAAATGTTGAATAATTACATAGAAGGTTGTAAGGAAGATGGAGGGTCATCAATGCAGTTGTAACTGTTATTTTTAGGCAAATGTGCCTATTTCATGACCATTATCAACATGCTAGTAAACTCAACAATTATATCTGTCTTTTCCATGAGACTCAATAAGTGTATCTCTCTCTTTCACACAACTCTCTTCATAGTATTTGTTCCCAAACAGACATTAGGACATAATTACATTGAATAAAATAATAATTAATGTTTACAACATGCTATTATATTTTTAGGGTCATGAATATAAGGTTCATTCCCTTATGAAGGTTCATGCCCTTATGACCAAAATGATGCCTATATGACTAACCTTATGACTGTCACACCTATTGATGTAGGTGAATCTTGATAAATATGATATAATGGTTTTGTTAATGTCATTAAGAGTCTTAGGTAGGTGGTTAAGTAATAATAAGACTCTATGAGGAATTATAATATGTTTAAAGGCAATTTAGAAGCTTGGGGAGATTTCCCACCAAAACATTAAAGTTAAACTTTTAAATATTTATTAAGCAATGTATGGATATTTACTATTGTATAAAGCTTTTAACAAGTTATTAAGGGTAGTCTAGGAACATAATTGTATGTCTTAGATTAATTCTTGAAATCATAGTCATTTTCATGGGATAAAATAAAGTAAAATGTAATAGAATAATATTTTAAAAGGCCATTTACTAACTTAGGTTGGAGAAGTTGAGGAATAATATCAACTAAATATGCACACTCTAAGATTGGAAAATGATCTAACAACATGATCATCATATATCCTATCACTTTTGAGGCATACAATACCCTTCACATGGATAAAAATTCCAGATTCATAATTGGAGAGACTAATGACAATTTATAGTCTACTGAATATGGTTTTGTAAGTGTGTTGTGGTATATTTATTATCAATAAAGGATAATATTTGTTTGAAACATGTGTATTCATATCTATTATTCATAAATTAATGTGATTCATTCAATTATAAAATGTGTTTAATCTCATATTTAAGTTTTTTTTCCTTGGAACTCATAATACCCTAATTGTTTTATGTGAGGATAGTCTTGTCAATCACTTATATCATGTGAAAACTCATGCACAAACTATAAATGAAGATTTGATTAGTTTATATATATTATAAGAGTCTTGTGCAAGTGTTTTATTTATTGGAGAAGTGTTAGATTGTATGAAAAATTAATAAGAAGCTCTCAGCTTCTAAAACTCAAAAAATTCCTAAAATAGGGTTTAATGACAATAAAAGACTCATATCTTTTATTTTCAACACGTGGAATTAAACCAAACATTTTAGGAATTTTAAGTACCATGTGTATAAACTATTTCATGTTTTATTTGATGAATGGGACCCTGTGAAAGAAGATAATGTGGATTGTGATGGTGTTTCCTATAGGAGTTGATTTGTCAAGACTTGCAAGAACAATTTTGGATGAGAATTATTATATATGAAGTCAATAATATTTTTATAAGAATAAGGACACTTTTTTATCATTTAAAAATATTTAATAATTTTTTTAAAGTGGATAAATAACCTAATAACTGATTTGACTTACTAGGAGCCAATTAGGCCTATAGGCCTAATAACTAATTTGACTAACATGTATGTGAAATGATGAAGAAACATGAGGAGGTGCCATAGTAATAATCTAAATTGGACTATCGGATGTCATATGACAAAATCGTATACAAAATACATTCACATACATTATATTTACCCAAGTAGATGTAGTAAAATTAATAAAATAAATATATTTTTACAATTCAAAATTACAAGTTAATATGTACCTCAATGAGTGCTTGTGTAGATGACATTACAACATCAATTGATATGTCTATTTCGACTCATAATGATGGAGGTATTTTTACTCAAATCATAAATTGAACAAATAATGTTACTTAGTTTGTTAGAAATTATTGAAGATATATGATAATTTTTTTTATCTTTTATTAAACCAAGAGTGTATTTAACAACAATGTACTTGAATTTTGAGATCCCTGATAGATAAATTTAACTTAATTATAAGACTTAATATATAAATAAAATATAGATAGAATATAAGATAAATTCAAAATTTTACCTCTATATACATAAATAGTGTTTTACTAACAAGAACAGATGTAGTAGTGGATGGCCCACTAACTAGCTCTATAAATGTAAACATACGCTGAGTAAGATAATAATGCACCTATAGACCATAACGATGAAGGAAACTCCTATAACATAAAAATCACATATATATTATTCAATTAATATGTAAATTAATTGTTAAATTTTAAAGTTGCAAATATAATTTAAATTTAACATGAAATTTATATAAAAGATACCTGTATACATGTAATGACTGACATGTGCACACCAAATGTGAATCCTAAAAACTCATCACTCAAGAATATGTCATCCAATCCACATGAATCAAAATCATCATCATCATCATAATGTCTAGTTCATATAGCACAATAAGATCTTTAGGGGTGGGGTTAGGTACAAACACTAGGTGGAGTATCTCCATCATCAATTTTTGAAAGCCTACTCATTTGTTCAATGAGTGTATCAATAATTACACTAAGTGCATACAGAGTGTTGATCTCCATGAACTCATTCAATATAAATAATATATCAAGATGAAGTGGTTTTTGGGTAGGGATTCTTGTAGGTTGATTAGGCACATGATGTGCACTTGGTTGATCCTATGTAAAGCCTTTCCCTCGGCCCTGAAACTCACCATAGTCAAAAGAGTTTGGAATATCATTGAGGATAAAATCATAGAAGAGTTTCATAAAAAAATATAATAGTACCTTGTGGATAATCAAATACCATCCACCATTGGTCCCAAAAATTTTCTTTAATCAAGTTATGTTGGCATGAATAGATAAGAAAATGTTTAGCAGTAAGTATAAATGGTGTATCGATGGTTGGGTTGATGAATAAGACACAAATTTTATCTCTTTTTATATATTTGTTCTTCACCTCCTCTATTGACACTTCATTATCCTATTAATCTTACATGTATCCCTATATGATTCCCATCTATCAATTTGAGTCATTACCAAGTCAACTTGACTTAATATCGACTCTAAGGTATTAGTTAGATAGGTGCAATGGGTTTTAGTGGAAGTGGAGTCCCTCATTCTCCTAATTATTTCCTCAATTTTAAATTTATTATCATATATATATATATATATATATATATATATATATATATATATATATATATACATATATATATATACACACACACACACACACACACACACACACACACACACACACACACACACACATATATATATAGTCTTAATTGTTTAAAGGATCTTGTGGAACTGTAAGAGGAATAGGAGGGTTAGGAGAAAGGTTAGTAGGGTGGTCTCTTGCATGAGAATGAGCTATTGAAAAAACATAATTTTCCAATCAAACAATACAAATAATAAAAATTAAAATTTTTAGGGTTATAAGGTTTAGTTATTTTATCACTTATCTCCTCTCCATGGTGGCATCATCGACATGGAATTTTTTTTGGCTCTCCAATAAAGATTACATGGTAGCACAATAAGTAAAGAAAAACACAATTGCGTGATGGCATAAAACATCAAAGAAAAAAATGAATGAGACATTTAGGGGACTCAAGTAGGATTTTTAAAATTTTAAACATTAAAAATAAATATTCATTATAATGCATAAACATTATAATGTGTACATGTTATGGATCAATATCTTGAGTCTAAAGTTTAAATAAGACATACACATTATGGACATAATGTGTATTTTTTATGTTCATAATGAATACGTGTTATAGGAAATGTCTACGGAATTATCCTCCAACTCCATACATAAAAACATAAGGAATATAAATATAACCTTATACTTAATATTTATTTTAGTAAGCCTACCACATAACTTATAATTCATCCCTTTATAATGCGTACATGTTATGGTTTGTTTCATTAAGAAAACTAACCTTTTGGCTCAAAATTGGCTTGGATTCCTCAGTCAAAGGCTTTGAATTATCAACACATATATAAATCCAATATCTTTGATATAAAATAATAAATTTCAGCTACCATCACCAAATATACTATGAATTTTAATGTAACAATTCATAAAATTGTTACCACAATGATGATAACACTCTCTTCTTTCCTAATTTAATGTTTGTATATGTATAAGTATTTTTATTTTCATTGATCTAAATGTGGAAAAAATTATATAGTTACAAATTAGGCCTAATTATATATGCATTCAAAAAAACTATGTTTTATTATTTTAGTTAGTTATGGAGGTCTGTGATGATCTATCCATTTTTTGTCAGTTTTCAAGATCTATTTACTTTTAAAATTAATAAAAAAAATATATTCATTAATTTTTTTAATAAAATATATGTTACAAATTGGATGATCTTATCTAAATTTTTACAAAAAAATTTCAAAAAATACTAAAATTTGTTATAAAAAAGCTACATTATACAGATAACTTTCTACTCTATTTTTCTAAAAAAATAGGAGTTCCTCTTTAAATTTTAAATGTTTAGCCTAATTATAATTAACTATTTAATTTTTTTTTTTTTAAAAACTAGACTCAAACTACTATAATTCACGTTCTTACACCATCCTCAATTTTTGAGTGTAGCCATGTCAAATTATCTATAGATGTTCATATTTATAAAATTTTAAGAAAAAATGTGTCTACGAGAAGGCCCCTTTTTGTCCACAAACTTTGTGCACTTACCCCAATACATTTTATCAAGAGTGTGCTCTTTTCAAGTGTTTCATATTTCACCTCCTTTCTCCTTTAATTAATTAATAAAATTTTAGGATTGTATATTGACATAAAAAAAATGGTAATAATGAATTGAATAATGATGAAATTAACAGTTAAGAATTAGATAATGTTGTAAGTTCACATTCAAAGTATAATTTTTTTATTTTGTTGATGATGAGTCTATGCATGATGCTTCACCCTGGAACAATGAATAAAATTTTATGGAAATAAATAATGATGAAATTAACAATCAAGAAAATTTGATGGAAACATATAATGAAGAAACAAACAATGAATAAAATGTCATCCCACCACCAAAAAAAAAAGCAATAATGATTTTAAAAAATACTCTAAAAAAATTCCACCATTAAAAATGCCTCCAAAAATTATATGTATAAAAAATAAATACTTAATTGAAGTTGATAAAAATATTTTAAAACTAATATGTAAAAAAATATTTAACCACCATTCAAAAATACTAGATCAAAAACTACAGTATAGTTTCTTTCATATATTGGATTATGATAGTAAAAAATGTCAATTATTTATTTTGTTAATGAAATTGATTAAGATGAGACCTACAATGTATATATTATGATTAAGAAAATCTAACGTGAATGATGAAAATAATGAAATTGTTAAAATTATATATGATGCATATCATATTATAGGCTTGAAATCATGCAATAAATATTGTAGTGCTACCTGATGTATAATTAAAACTTGTATAGTAAGTGTTCAAAAAGAGAAAAAATGATTGATTTCAAAAGTAATTTGAGCACTATATATAAATAGAAAAACATTAATGAAATCAATTGAAAGATGTCAAAGACTTAATGAACCCAATACCAATGAGTTTTAGTCATTCTATTTTCATGAAAGGACAAGGCTATAGTTGATGTTCTCAAAGATTTACTTGGATAAATTTGGAAAGACAATATAAGAGTTTTGCCTAATGCAAGGAATTATTAAAAAGAATAGTTGGTTCTCATAACTGTGAACCACATCCAAAATATTTATTGGATATGAATCAAACATAATTTTACTCTAAGTATTTAGAAAAACATCCATAAATTTTTATTAGTCAAATATTTTTTAAGATGGACAAACATTTTTATGTAAAAATTAATCACACATGCACCACTTGTCGTAGGCAACATTTTGAATTTTTAATGCACTATGATGTTTTTTTTACATATTTGTTGTACTTTGCATATCAACAATATTTTTTAGGAGTGTGACATAGAAGTTCCAACAAAATTAGCTAGAGAAATTATTATATTTTTTTGTGAGAGATTAGATGGACTCATATTTTATAAGAAAATCATGTTTGGATAGAAATTACAATATTTGTGGTGGATTGTCAAAATTAAATATTTTTATCCATAAGGAGCATACAAGTACAATTGGATAGGAATTAGTTAGTTTAAGAAAATATAAATCTATGACTTATCAATGTTAGGGTGTGGAGCTAAAAGCTTCAACCGTTTGCACACACATGAAGGAAGGATGCTGAAGAACCAGAGCCACCGACGTCGGCAGTATGACCGACGTCGGTCAGATGCAGTGGAGAAGGAGACCGGCGACGGCAGAGAGTCGGCCGACGTCGGCAGCACCAGACAAGCAGGGACCGACGTCGGTCGCCTGTGCGGTCCAGAACTGCTATTTACGAACAGTCAGTTAGTTAAACCGAGTGTTTGCATGCTAAGAGACTATTTTAAGTCGCGAGCTATATGTCTAATTTTAGTAGTTAGATGTCTATTTTTTGTAAGCATGAGATCTTATTTATAGACCCATAAGGCATGTATTGTAAAGTAATTCTAAGGCAAGTAAAGGCATTGAAGCTAGCAAGGTCAAGGAGATCTACAGGTGTAAGGTCAAGGAGATCAGCTATAGCATTCAAGGAGGGATTGTAACTCAGGCTTTAGAGTTGGTTTTGTGTTGAGCAAGAGAGAGAGGGAAGAAGGTCTTGAGGTGTGGCAAGCCTTTGAGGTGGAGGAAGAAGTGGCATCTTCCTTATTTGTATTTTCTTCTAGTATTATCTAATACAATTGTGTGTATTGTCTCTCAAATTCTTTGCTGTCTCATGTTTCTAGTTTCTTAATCATTCTGGTATAATTTTCGTGTTCAATTGCTCATATATAAGTAATCAATTGTGCTACCGTTGGATAAGGGGCCTCCTAACAATCAAGTAAAATATGGTAAATAATAAAATAATGTATAAGTTTTTTACAAAATAAATACCAACTTCATAATTTATGGACAAATTAAAAAATAAAATTATTTATGAGTATGCAAGGCCCACACATAGAGGTAGATGGCTGGGTAAACATTTAAATCTAAATAAAGACACATTCCCACTTGACTTGATTATTTTAGTAGTTTTTATTGAAAATTACATATTCAAACCACAAATGTAAGTTTAATATAGTATTAGAACTCATCACAAGTTATCATATTCGTTCGTATAGCATTCATGCATGCACCTAATAATATAGAGCAAGATCAAAAAATATTAAAGGAATAACACTTCTATATTGGTGATTATTGATCATGTTATATAAAATATGTGTAAATTTATTTTGAGAAGTTCTATGGATAGTTGACTTAGAGGAACATTACTTTCAATCATCATAACATTTGATCATACAATTGCACATCATAATTCAAGAATAGACATATATTTTATTGGTTAAGATGCACATTACTATTTGCGTAGAATATATTTAAAGTTTTACTAAGGCTATCATTAGAAAATAAAAACATGATAGTGGTGGAACCTGTATAATTAGAGCCATTACAAGGGAGGATTTGAAATTTGAAGAGACTGCTAATTTGACTGATGCAAAAATCATTGTTTAATCATGTAATGAGAACTTGTTCCATCATGCTTAAGCAAATTCTAATGTTTGTAGACATTTTTGGTTGATGGAAGAAGAACACTTGAAATAAAATGAATATTTCATGACTCCAATAGGTTCAAATGAGATCCACTCATTTCATAGATCAAATTTAGGTTCTTAGACTATTCATATGAGACACTTGACATGTTTTTATTTTTCATGCATGGAATCTATTGGAATGAGCATGAGTCACAAGAATGGGTGGATGATTGGAGTTGTAGACCTCTGATTTAAATCAACACGTATCAGGTTCCACCAGCATTTTAACTTATAGATATAACATCATCAGATGACTTTGACCCTGTATCTAGTATATTGCATCCATGTATAATATTGATCATTATGTACTATTTATTCTCATTATCTATCTTGATAGTGTCATTAATTTTTTTTTTGGTGATATACAACATTTTTTATAGTTATTAAAGATGAGGATAATGAAGATAGAACAAATTAATACTTATGTTGGTGTGTAGATGTAAATAAAAAATTAACTTTTGCAATCATAGATGTAGAAACCATTGACTACCCCACTAGTTATGTGGTAGTCACTAGAACTTGGCTTCAATGACATCTTATCAAAAAATTCATATGTATGGTTGTTTTTGAAGACTTTGAAATGTATATGAAGATATTGCATTATTTAAATTTATTTCTTGCAATGAATATTAAATTACAAAAATATTATGGTAGGCCATTAAACATGAATCTATGAAAAATTTACGAGTTAGACCATGAAGTTATTCTTAATACTATCAAGATTAGAGTAGATGTAATGAATTATACCAAATAAAAAAATATTATGTTTACATGAAGAACACTTGGTAAACTATGTAGATTATATGAATATATAATTCATTACATCTAAATTTCACAATTCAACAAATTTGAGGATTATATGACTCTAATGAATATAGTGGGTTCATTGGATTGAAATCCATAGGTATGTTGAATTATAGACTGTAGATATAATGAATTTTATACTAAATATTTTTCATTTTTTATGTAGTACATGCATAAATTTAAATTTAAATTACTTAATACAATTTTTTTGTAGGTTATTGGTGCTAAATAAGCTTCCACCTTCACATGGTTGTCACTGTTAGTAATGAATTTCATATTCTTAAAGCTAAGAGAAGCTTACTAATGTAAATTGCCTACTTAAATGAGATATCTACACAAACATAAATCTTACAATGTCTCTTTAATTATTTTTATGTCCACCTTGACACTCCCAACCTCTCACATAGGGTTTCATCCTTCACTTAAGACATGATTTAAACTTGCACTCTCAAAACACTATTCTTTTAGCCTTATTATTTAGGTCTAAAGATCTGCAATCTAACTTTATTTATTTATATACTCAAACTCAACTCATGAAACCACTTATTTCAAATTAATATGACCCTTAATACAATCATTAATCAAATGATTTCAACAATTTATGTCCTTTCTTATGGTTAATTCTCATAAAACTCAAAAAATATGCTTGCTAACACCTATGTTGTAGGTTTTTTTGGCTCATTCATGATTATATATAGATCAAAATATTCTAAATTAACCTTAATAATGTTCTATATAACTTATCCAAGCTACGTATAAATTTATAATATCCATCTCTCAATCATTTGGGAGATGTGATAATTTTAATCTCCTAAACCCTTGTTTTTCTTGTTTAGACACAAGTTTGATTACACATGGTCAATTATAAGGTTATTTAGATAGTATTTAAAAGATTAAAATAAAATATATATTATTAATATGATCATTTACTATGTGTGTACAAGTTTTTAATTCATTTTTGAGGTAATACTTTAGGAGATATACAAGAGTTTTTATTCCAAAACCCTTAATTTCTTGACTTTTATAGACCTGTATGATATAATCATATATTTAAATATTTTTAAAGATATTAAAAGTATGATACAAAATTTAATACATATAATTGGTTATGATATAGTTATATACCAAATTTCAACCCATTTGAATGGGTTATTTTTAATTTAGACAACTTTTAGTGACTAAAATATCATGTCTTAAGGTTAAAAACCATAATTTGGTCAAAATGAGTGGTAGGTTTGTTGATCAGGCATGATGAGAGGCTAAGAAATCATTCCTATATGTTATCATACTCTATTAATGTTATAGAAACACCATTTTTAGCCAAAAAGCATCGAAAACAAAGTTCTATAACCATAGTTTAAACTTTGACAACATTTATTATTAATGTTTTTGTAGTCCTAAATAATAGAAAAAATATGATTACAGGTAGAATTAGATGTTAGGTACATTTTAAAATGTGAAATTTATCAATAAATATGTTTTTATATCAATGGAGTTTTACCTGGGTGTCCCAAAGGAAGAAATGCTAGTTGGAGCTCAAGAAGTTGTCTCTTCACTAGCAAAAAGTTACATTTTAGAACCCATTACTACTTGTGCCATGAATTAATCTCTTATTTTATACTAAATTTATATGGGGTGAAATTATATGGATTTCAAATTCATAGGATGGATCTTACAGCTTATCCATAAGAGTTACTATTATTATTTTAAGCATGTCTTAAGTTGGGCAAAAAATTGATATTTTTCTTATGTTGGGAAAGGCATTATTGAGCCTAAAATTGGTGGTGGTTGTGTCGACCAGGTGTGATGGGAGGATAATAACCTAATATTATAAATTATACACCATTTCATATGTGTTATAAGTGCCATTTTTCAACTAAGAAGCACTAGAAATGGATTTCTACAACTGCAACTCCAACTTTGACAACATCTATTGTTAATGTTTCCACAATCTTGAACAATCATTAGAATGTGTTTATGGATTGAATTTAATGTCATGGTTATTATAAAAATTTAATTTTACAATCTAGACATGTTTAGAGTGATTTTTTTCACCTGGGGGTTCTAGAAGTAGAAATGCTAGTTGGAGCTCAAGAAGTCATCTCTTCACTATCAAAATGTTGCATTTTAGGACTCACTACTACGTGTGCCACACATTACTTTCTAAGTTTATACTCACTTGATCTGAATCAAAATTATATGGATTTAACATGCATAATATGGATATTATGGCTAATCCATATGACTTAGTATTTTTTAATGCACGTTTGAAGTTAAGCTACAAATTAGCATTTTTATTGTGTTCAAAAGGGCATTCTTGAACTCAAAATAGGTGGTGGGTTTGTCGACCAAGCATGATAGGAGGATAATAACATAATAATATATGTTATATACACCTCTGAATGTGTTTTATTTCCATTTTTATCCAATAAGCACCAGAATTAGATTTCTTCAATTGTAGCTTGAACTTTGGCAATATTTATTGTTAGTGTTTCTATGCTCCTAAATAGTAGTGAAAATATGCTTACAAGTGGAATTGGACATCATGGTAATTGGAAAATGTTTAATTTAACCATATATATGTGATCAAAGTGATATATTTTCACCTAGGGGTCCTATAGGTATAAATTCTAGTTAGATCTCAAAAAGTTATCTTTTTACTATTAAAATGTTGCATTTCAAGACATGTTACTACAATGTGTGCCACACATTGATATATAAATTATACTCACTTGAACCATGGTGTAATTATATGGATTTTAAATTAATATTATGAATATTACTATTCATCTATATGACTAAATTATTTATTCATTGTATGTCTGAAGTTAGGCTAAAAATTAACATTTTTCTTGTGTAGGGAAGGGCATTCTTGATCTCAGAATGGGTGATGGGTTTATCGACTAGACATGATGGAAGACTTGAAACACTTTTTTTAATCATTTAAAAATCTTTTTAAAGTTTATTTGAGGTGGAGAAATAACCTAATAAGTGATTTGACCTACTAAGAGCCAATTAAGTCTAGAGACCTAAAATGTAGAATTGGTCCATAATTGATTTTTTAAAGAAACCAATGAACGGATATTGGTTTCTTTAAAATATATTTAATCTATAGATATTTAATGTAATTTAAAAATACTAACTAAGTAGTACAAGATTTGAAAACATTATTATTAAGGCCTAATTATTCTAAAACAATCTAGTAGTAGTTAGGAGACATAGTTCATGTTTTGGATTATAAAGTGTCTTAATGGATGTTTGAGCCTATATAAAGGACTTATTTGAGTAAAGTGATAATATAATAATAATTTCATTATTATACAATAGGGATTGATTCAAAAACATTTATTTAAAATTTGTAAATAATTTATATCAAGACTCAAATTGACTATCTCCAAAGTTGTAGGTTTCCCTTAAGGAGTTAAGAAGGAAAGATCCATCAAGTGAAATCACCTATATAAGGGCATCAAAATAACATACATCATTTGAAAATAACCATACATTCTATACTGAAGATAATAAGGCTTTTTATTGACTACAATATGACCTACTTTACTCTTTTTATCTAATATGTATAAACCTGGATTTTTAGTTGATGCTCCTGCATCACTTACATAGCTTTAAGAAATGGGTATAAGTAATTTGAAAGTAGATAAATTAATATTATGTATCAATGGGCAAGAATTAAAATTCATGTTAATATAATTATAAATAATTTTTCATTATAAAATGTGGATCAATGACCAAACATTACACTTCATTGTTGATAATAATAAAAAATATAAAAGTATACAAAATGATAATAAAAACCATATCAATGAAATAATAATAATAATAATAATAATAATAATAATAATAATAACAATAATAATAATAATAATAATAATAATAATAATAATAATAATAATAATAATAACCATTGAGGAATACAAAATAAAAACATAATATAATGTAAAATGAGTTCCATATAGACATATAATGTTAATAATACATACATTTCCATATAGGCATACAAAAAATTACACCATTTAATAACATAGTATATAATGTTAGGGGAATGACATATACACACACAATGCAAAAACTACGTATATTTCCATATAGGCATACAAAAATTTACATCATATAAGACATATTAATCATCAAATATCCTCCCTCTCTTTTCCTTCCTCAAAGAAGAATATCTATGGGATGCCCTACTTATAGATGGAGATCTCTTGAATGCCTTACATTACTCCAAGTTCTGATTGTAGGTACTATGTTGATAGTTTACTTGCATCTAAATTTTTTAAAATATAAATATTATAAGAAAATTAACATAGTATACATGAAAACAAGATAAGAAAATAATTTTAAACTATAATAAAAAATCATTTAAACATGCACTTACAACAAGCTGATGGTCCTACTCAATATGCTTCTAACACTTAATTGGGTGAGTGACAAGTATAGTTGCATAAACAGGTGAGTGAAATGATGAAGAAACATGAGGAGATGCTAGTAATCATCTAAATTAGACTCTTAGATGGCATATGACAACCTTGTATAAAAAATACATTCACATAATTTATATTTTCCTAAGTACATATAGTAAAATTAATAAAATAAATCTATTTTTACAATTCAAAAATACAAGTTAATATGTACCTCTGTGAGTGCCTCTATGGATGACATTAAAAAAATAATTCCTATGTTTGTCTTGGCTCAAAGTGATGGATGAGTTTCTACTTTAGTCACCAACTGAACAAATAATGATACTTAGTTTTATAGAAACTATTGAAGATATATGGCAAATTTTCCTCTTTTATTAAACCATAAGTGTATTTGATAATAATGTACTTAAATTTTAAGATCCTTGATAGATAAATTTAACTTAAATATAAGACTAAATATATATAGATCAAATGCACATAGAGAAAAATATTAACTCAAAATTTACCTTTGTATACATAAATGGTGTCATACTAACACAAACAGATGCAATAGTGTATGGCCCACTAGTTGGCTTTGTAAATGTAAACATACACTGAGTAAGATCATAATGCACCTATGGACTGTGATGATGAAGGAACCTCCTATAATATAAAAAATACATATATATTTTTCAATTAATGTGTAAATTAATTATCCACATGTAAATTTACCAATATAACTTAAATTTATATAAAAGATACCTGCATGTGTGTAAAAACTAACTTGTGCACATAAAACATGTGTGTTAAAATCTCATCACTCAAGAATATACCATCCAATCCATCTAAAGTATCATTGTCATCATCCTAAGGTCTAGTGCATATAGCACCACAAGATATGTAGGGGTGGGGTCAGGTACAAACACTAGGTGGAGTATCTCGAATATCAATCTCTAAAAGCTTAGTCATATGCATAATGAGTGTATCAGTAAGCACACTAAGTGCATGCAAAGTGTCAATCTATATGGCCTCATTCAGTATAAAGGTAATCTCTAGATGAAGTGTTTTTGGGTAGGGATCATTTCATGCTGATTAGGCACATGATGTGCACTTAGCTAATCTTGCATAAAGCCTTTCCCTTGGCCTTGAAACTCACCATAGTCAAAATAGTTTGGAATTTTATTGAGGATAAACTCATAGTAAAGATTCATCAAAAATACAATGAGACCTCATGGTTGTTACATAATGGTTAATCAAACACCATGCACTATCAACCCCAAAAATTAGATTTAATTAAGTTATGTTAGCATCGATGGATGGGGAAACATTTAGCAGTAAGAAAAAATGGTGCATTGGTGGTTGGGTTAATGGATAAGGCATAAATTTTATCTCTTGTTATATCTTTGTTCTTCACCTTATATGCTGATAATTTATGAGCCTAGTACGCCCTACATGTATCCATATATGATGCCTATCTATCAATTTAACTTGTTATCAAGTCAACTTGACCTAATCATGACTCTAGGTTATTATCTAGATAGGTTCTATGGGTGTTGGTGGAAGTGGGTTCCCTCATTCTCATAATTATTTGCTCAATTTTAAATTTATTTTCCACTATATGTGTAGCTAGATTCTCCTAATTGTCTAGGGGATCTTGTAGAAATTAAAGAGGAATAAAAGGGTTAGGTGGAGGGTTAACAGGGTGGCCTCTTGCATGAGAGTGGGATATTTAAAAAACATAATTTATCAATCAAACAATACAAATAATAAAAATTATGAAAATTTAGGGTTATTAGGTTTAGTTTTTTTATCACTTATCTCCTATCCATGGTGGCATCATAGACATGCCAAGGTCTTCTGCTTTCCAACAAAGATCACATGGTAGCACAACAAGCATATCAAAACACAATCATGTGATGGCATAAAACTGCAAAGAAAAATATGAATATGACATTTATGGGGCTCAAGTGGCTTTAAAAAAAAATTAATCATTGAAAATACATATGCGTTAAAATGCATACTTATTAGAACATATACACATTATAGCTTGATATCCTGAGTTTAAAATTTAAATAACACATACACATTATGGATATAATGTGTCTTGATTTGTTCATAATCTGTATGTGTTGTATAAAATATCCATAGAATTATCCCCCAACTCCATTAACAAACCCATTACGAATATAAATGTAACCTTATACTTAACATTTATTTTAGTAAAACTAACTCCCAACTTTCAATTCATTCTTTTTGAATTCTACCCCCTTCAATGCTTTCATTGAGCCATAAAGTGTACATGTTATAATGCATACACATTATTACATGTACAGATTATAATTCATACGCACTTTAATATTTCAAACTCCCATGCCTTTACCTTCTACCCCTTCTAATAGACATTTTTTTTTTCAAAAATGTTAAAGTAACATGTACCAACTATAATAGGTATGTGTTATGGTTTGTTTGATTTAAAAAACCCAACCTTTTGGCTTAGAAATGGCTTGTGTTCCTAAGCCAAAGACTTTGACCTATCAACACATATCCAAATCTAGGATATTTGATAAAAAATAATAAAATTAAGCTTCCATCACCAAATATACTATGAATTTCAAAGAAATAATTCATAAAATTATTAACACGATGATGATAATGCTCTCCTCTTTCCAAATCTATAATTTTCTTTTTTTTTTTAATTTTGGGCTATTTTAAGGTTTCTATCTATTTGATTTCTAACTATGGCTTTTTTAGGTCATTACATGCCATAAATATAATGTTTGTTTATATATAAGTACTTTTGTTTCTGTTGATCTAGATGTGAAAAAAATATATATAGTTACAAATGAGGCCTAATTAAATATGCATTCAAGAATTTTTTTTTGGTAGTTATGGAGGTCTATGATGATCCTTCCATTTTTTTAATCAATTTTTATAATTTATTTACATTTCAAATTAATAAAAATATATATTCATTATTTTTTTAATAAAATATAGGTCACAAACTAGATGATCTTAACTAAATTTCTACAAAAGGGTTTCAAAAAATATTAATTTTTTTTATAAAAATACTACATCATACAAATGACTGTCTACTCTATTTGCCTAAAATAATAGGATTTCCTCTTTAAATTTCAGATGTTTAACTTATACTTAACTATGTTTTAAAAAAAGTGTTTTGAAAACTAGACTCAAAATGCTATAATTCATATTCTTACACCATCCTCAATTTTTGAGTGTAGGCATCACAAATTATCTACAGATATTCATATTTATGAAATTTTAATAAAAAACGTGTCTATGAGTAGGCCCTTTTTTGTCCTCCAACTTTGTGCACTCACCCCAATACATTTTCTCAAGAGTGCTCTTTTCAACTGTTTCATTTTTCACCTCCTTTCTCATTCAATTAATTAATAAAAAATTAGGATCATGTCTATATCCACATCAAAAAATAAAAAGAAAAGTCTTCCTTCTATGTCTGAATAACATTGCTCTATTGGTGTTTGTATTACACCTCCTTCTTGCAATTGCTAGTTATAGGGCTAATCTACATGGCATGTAATTTAAAATTGAGATAATAAATAGCTCATATTAGTATTTTTCATATATATTATTTTTTACTTTTAGGACATTTAACATGTGTTATCTTTCTACCTTTCCAATTGAAAATTTGTCACCTTCCACCCAAAGATTATGCTCTTTGACTACAGTCCCATCAATTTCTAGTAGAAGTGTGGATGTGGTTAGATGTTTATCATAAATCATGAGAATACCATACTAATCATTATTCGAGTTAAAATATAATTGCATGCACACCCTATTCTTCAATTTAGATCAAGTGGTAGAAAGATGAGATCAATATTTGTGCCTCCTTTCCTAGGCATTATGGAAAGCAACTAGTGAGGGTTCTATAATGGTCTACTAGTGCCCTAGATAATTAGATTTATAGGGTTATTGTGCAGCTTTAGAAAATTCCATTTGATACCCAATTGTATACTATGTCCTAAAAATTCAAGCACAAAGTTAAACATGTTGAATGCCATAATGCCAACAACACTCTGAGATGAGCCCCTTTGCATTATCTCAAAGTGCTCAATAATGCTTCCAAATATTTTCTAAAAATTCAAAGAAAGTCAAAGATAAGAACAAATTCATCGATATTACACATGGATGGCTCAACTATCTTTTTAAAATCTCCATGGCCTTTTGAGACAACTATAGATTGGTGTTTTAGGGATCATAAAATACTATGGAGTGGGATAAATCATTCTTTAAATTATTGGTTGTGCTTCCTAGGAAGCTAATCTCTTCTACTCAACAACTCTAGGATGCTCTGCCAACTGTCGATGAGCATTTCTCAATGGTGTGGAACATGGCCAATGACAAAGCACATGTAGTGGATAATTTTCCTTGTGATTTTCACAAATCAACATGCTAGTTTATCAGACCATCCATGCTTTAGGGCTATCATGAAGCTTTTCACACAAAATAATTAAGAAAAATTATAAATCATGCTAAGAGTTTATATTTGAGCTAAAAGTGTGTGTATGTGTGTGCACACAAAGGTTATGGTTGTGTAAATATCTCTATTACAAGGGTGAGTTCATTTCATTCAAGGTTATGGTTGTGTAAATATTTTTAGGAGTTAATAGAAATATATTTATTGGGAATATATTATTAAGTATGAGGGAACTAGTTGTATATCAATGGATAAAAGGGGATTGTTGAAGGAAAAAAATAAGTATAAGTATGTCTTAAATCACAGTGCTTACTCTTTTTATTTCTCTTGGTTACCTCAAAATAAAAAATTCTTGTTATTAAGAACATTATTTTTAGTACCATGGTGGTGATTGTCAATATATAATACTTAAAAATATTTATTAGCATACTTTATTTTATTTTAAATTTCTTTCTAATATTAATAATTGATCTATAGTTTTCAACATCCCTACTTTTAAAAATTATTGTAAATCTAGTTATATGAAAAATTATTTCTATTAAAATTAGACTTCTAATAAAAATGTTCTAAAATGTAGATTAAGACATTGTGATGTGATTTCCTCATTAGAAATGAAAAATAAACAATAACAATAGAATTCAAATGAGATACTTATCATAACATAATTAATTTTTTGCACTATAAATATATTGTAAAGAACATCAACACACCAACTTAATAACATCCATTGATTGTTATATGTCTCCTTTCAATTTAAAATTTGAAAATAAAATAAAATAAAATAAAAAATAAAAAAAATCAATTTGAATATAATAATGATTATATATATTTATAATTATTATAGGTCTCTCAACCTTAATTAATATAAATTAATATTATAATAATTTATTTAAAAAAGATATAATTATAATAACTATAATTATATATATTTATTATTACTGTAATTCTCTCAAATCTATCAATTATAAAAAATCATTTAAAAATTGAGTCTCATTATATCATCCATTGAAATAGGGCTCATAATTTACAAGATAAACAACCAATATAACATACAAAACCACCCCTTTCACTTTCACAACCACCATTCATATGCAAAATGTTAATATTATATACGCAATCCCCAATTTGTTTCCAGGGTGGTATCATTACATACATACTTAAACTCTTAAGTGCTCATTTTATGCCCAACCAAAATATAAAATAAAATGGGTCAATTCCTACACACAAAAAGCATTACATTCAACTCACACACAAAAAGTATTACATTCAACTCACACACAAAAGGCACGCCCTTTACAAATGAGAAAATCGTGACACTTTACGCCTAATGCAGTATAAAAAAGAAACATAAAAGAACTTGGAAATGCTTTTCATATCAATCTTCCTTTCATTTGAAATTTCTGTTCCAAATTCATTTCTTCTGTAAGAAAGAAAAGTCTAGTCCAGGCTGAAATTTTATTGTAAAGAACAAACCTTTGCTTCTAAGGTTTTTTTGGTTTTCTTTTTTAATATCATGTACATATAGGGCCATCTGATAATTTCAGTTTAACGTCACTAAATTTGGGATTGTTATTTTAGGAAAGTCGTCAAGTGCTTACAAGAACTTATCGTTTGTTATTATTACCAAGGACAAAAGTAAACACAGCACACCAATTTTTCTTGGAATTTAGTTATAGGGAGTAAAAGTATATACATATTTTTTAATAAATATAATTGTAAATAAGATCACAATATGATTCAATTTACTTTGGTATTGGTGGTATTGAAAAAATGATAATATGATAGTGTGAAATGAAGAGCGACACATGTGTTATATATACATGGTATTCATAGTATTGAAAAAATTATAATACATTACTATCGATTGAAGGCTTATTTGCATTTGCATCATTAATAACTTGCAATTCCATTATAATTTGATATCATGTGAATTCATAGAATCCTTTCATTGTAATTCCATATCATGTGAATTTATAGAATCCTCTTGATCATGGGGATGATTAAGTTGATAAGTGAATGGATTTGTTTGACTTTTGGTCCAATCATCATCATAAATAGAATTATAAGTCATTCCACTTTTTGTGTAATGAATAAGTTATATCACTTTTTGCGTAACCAAGTTTTTAAAATACTTATTGTAAAACTAAACAATTTTACCTGAAAAGCGTTGATGAAACACTTTGTATAACGTTAAAGTGTCCTAATGTGTTTTTATTATGATATTATATAGATTACAACTTTTTTATTAATATATCTTTTTTTTAGTCCAAACATAATGTAACATTTATTTTCTTTTAAATTAAATGATATTGATCTTATATTTGATTGTTCAAGAAATAATTTCTTAAATATATAACCTTATTTTCAATTTATAAAAATTAAATATTTTTATTTTATGCAAGTAACAATTAACTATGTGAACTTTTTTTAGTTCGATTATACATATACACACATGAAAGTTACTGTAAATATTTTTTTAAATAAATTTTAAAGACTGCATCCTATACTTTACTGATTAATATTAATAATTTTTATGAGCTAAACCTATACCTGCATTAATAAGTTTTATGAACTAAACTTATACCTGCATTAATAAGTTTTATGAGTGAAAAGACAACTGTCGATTTCAAATTGTCATGTGAAGATAATGGGAGAAATATAGTTTCAATTCCCAACAAGTAAGATTTTTCAAATAATCTTCTAAATAGTTCACACTAGATCATCCTCCCTTTTTACTGTTATTGATTCTGTGAGATAAGCTGGTGAAAAGAAGAAGAAACATTGGCAATTTAAGAAGAAGAAGAAGAGGTCTTTTAAGGCAGAGTACTCTGGATGCTCCACAATTTGGAGGTGAGATTTTACAACAGATTTGCATTGATCTACAATTTGGAATTGTACTGTGAAGGGCTATTGTCAGCACATCCACAATCTCAAGGTGAGCTTTTTGAACAGACTTGCAGTGGCCTAACATCTGCAGGTCAGTTTGGCAATGCCCCATAGTGTAGAGGTCAGTTTAGAAATGACGGAGTCCAGAGGTCGATTTGGAAATGTCCCTGGTGTGTTTGACAATGACCCATAATCTTTGGAATGGTTTACCAATGACCCATAGTCTAAACATCAGTTAGGAAAGAAAGCCTTAATACCTATAGGCTTAGAGCCTATAGGTATGTTTTGCAATGAGTGCATTCAGGAGGGTAGATTAGAGAAGATTGAAATTTAGTCCTAATTTAGAATCAACTGTGATGATTATTGTTCTTGTGTGTCTCATTTTAACTCATTTTCCTGCCTTTGTAATTGCCCTTGCATGGTGCCTTTTCATTTTAAAAAAATTCTAAATTATAAAGTAAACACTAGTATTACTTATTTTGATTTTCATTTTTTTAAAGCAAACAATTTAAAATAAATAAATATAAAATAGCAAACAATTTCACTTTTGTGGTCATGTTTTCTTTCTGTCTGAGCCTTCTTGGAGATTAAGATATCTTATCGACCTTTTATAGCTTGTATCGGCTACGAGGGAGATAAAAAATGGTCGTTTGGCTTGTATTGATCTTGTCATTTGTAAAGTGTTTTAAGACTTAACTACAAAAGCCAAACCAAAGGATGCTAAGAGTTAAGCGCAAAAATCTAATATATTCTACTTGGATGTCCTTTTCCTTCCTTTCATTCCTAATTGTTTTCTTTTTTTTCTTTTCCTTTTTTCTTTATATTTTATTACAGAGTTTCCCCTCTTATAATTTTATTGTAAACAAAGCAATGTTCCTATAGACAATTTATGGATAGAAAATTTATCAACAAAATAAAGATATAGTTGGTAAGATCAAATTTTATATGATCATTAGTGAAACCTATTTGAATTGATTTTGCAGAAGAATTAATGTAGTGACTTATTTTTATTTAAAAAAAAAAAATTCAATGGTTTCTGTCATTATTTCTATCAATTTTTTTCACATATTACACTATTAGTTTGTTTTTGTTGTTATCATCAAGAGTAATGCATCTTAAATTCATTTTCTCATCATTTAATGCCATTCAGGGTTTCACTTAAAACTTTGACTATAAATTTGGATCAATAAGATCATTCAATTCAATTGATAAGGCAATCGACTTTCAAACATGGATTAAGAAGTATTTACAACACACCAAATCTTGTAAAAAACCTAGTTTTTATTGTAAGGGCTTAAACAATATATGATTGACATCAAAATAACCCTTAGTGTACATATTTGGGTTCCTTTCGAAAAGTTAAGTAAGTTCAAAAAATAACATGTGATTTTGAGTTTTTATGTAAAAGATATGGCCTCCAAAAGTTATAGGACTTCTCATGGTTACAAAATTCCCAATTTATGCAAATGAAAATTTTGAAACCATCCGGATGGTTTTGCCATGCATAAAGTGAAAATTTTTATTGCAGGAAAGACATAATAAGTTTAACAAACAAAGAAGTTTTTAGGCTTTGATTTTGGACTCTTTGGATTTTTGTTCTATCATAAGGAATAGTTATCATGCATTTATGAGCCCATGGGGTTAAAAGTAAAGTCATTCAGTAAATTCACTCATTGATTAAGTGTCTATGTATATTTTATTAGTGTTGATCCAGTTCAAAATATTTGATCAAAGATGTGTAATTGATAGAAGTGTAAGCACATTGAGTGAATGGGAGCTCCATGAAGTGAAAAGAAGGTAGCCAAGCATAGAGAACCTTTGAGTTCAAGACTACATAGTTGAGATGGCTAAGCTCAGTAGTTTTTCTTGTTGAAGAAGAAAGTTATCTACATAGTGTAGAAATCATTACAAGATTATGACACTTTTAGATATTGGTATCCTTTTAAGCCCAAGAAAGCAAAATCTTGAAAACTATAGAGCATAATGTATAAGAAGAAGCATGGATTCACTCTTATGGAATATTTTCACACTGAATTTTTATAGGGTATATCTTGCTTATCTCTATTTCATGTTGTATTTTATTTCTTTTCTTGTTTTTAATAGCATACAACTAGTCTAACACATCAGACACTTAAGAGAGATCAAGAGTAAATTAACGCAAGCATAACACTTGTTCATAAAGGTTAACAATGTTCACATCCATTTTAAAATTCTATAAAAGCACATTGATTAAAATTCATGTATGGAGTAGGTTTGAAGAGGACTCAAACCTCCACATTGTTTAGCATGAGATTTTGAGTCTCAAAATGTCTAGGAAGTGAAGGGTTATATGCAATGTATGTAGCATGTGGGAATTACATGTGAAGGGTTGTATTGTAGAGATGTATGTTGAATATGATAGCTAAAGTGATAAAATATGTCTTATTATAACATTTTAGTGTTTGTTTTAAAGGCTTAAAACCTAAGGACAAACCCTTGTGTTTTAAAGGATTCATATTTGTGCAACTTAGAGTGGAATATCCACATGGTTTACGAATTAAATTGATATTAGAGAAAGATTTTATTTTGTTTTGAAAGGATTTTCTAACACATTTATGAATTATTTTATAAGGGAGAGGACCCAATAGTTGAGGAGGGTCCAATAGTTGAGAAGGTAGTTGAGGGTATGAGTCCCAACTCTAAATCATTTTTTAATTAAAAGTAGATGCATTTTTCATTAATTACAATAACAATTGTACCAAGTACTTGAACATTGGTATTTTGAAAAGATTCATAAAGATTATTTAACCTGTGCACAAGACATTATACTATTATTAGTACACTATTTTAATTACAAGTATCTAAATTTAGGATTTACGTAAAAAATGTAAATGTTGAATTCAAAAATATAAATTTTATATTACTTGTAAAATATAATGTCCTTTTGATTTCTATCAATAATCATAATTATATGAAATAAATACAATAATATGTCTAAACTTCTATACCAACATGTCATTTTTTACAATATTTTATCCCCAACTATACACCCATTTAATCTTATATTTACTTTTCCTTGACTGTTCATTACTGCTCCAATCGTAGTCCTTGCATGATTGAAGAAAACATGGATGGCTCAGCAATATATTAAATTCATATTCAAAACTTTTCAACAATAACTTATAATATAAAACTAATTTATATAATCATTTGTTTAAATTTTCATTCCACCTAATTTTAGTGCACAGTCACTCTACATTGATTCATATGTAATAAAATTCTACAAAATATAATGTATTATTGTTAAATTCTACACAATTGAGCATGAAAATGTCAATATGGCTTTGAATTTTTGTTAAAAAATAAATATGTACATGTCAACATAATTAATAATTGGTTTTTGTGTATCAATCATGATTACCATTGTGGATTTTTATATTTCACCAAGGCTATGAATCTGTAGTTACTATAGTTTATTTCTATGTAGTCAATTTGTGAATAATTTAGAATGAGAAATAGTGGCTTATAATTTTTTTCACCATGTAAAGTTAACTTGTGTAATAGACAACATGAGTAAAAAAAAAAGAAAAATGTTTTTTTCTAAGAATTACATCGACGCAAATGGTCCTTCTTAAAATATTACTCATGCTTAAGAAAATAAATTAATTAACTATAAAACTGAAATAATGAAATAATTTACTCCAAACCATTTAAGACACTTTGGCTAATGTTTCTTACATATTCAACCACATATAATTATAACCTAAAAACTTATATTAAATAAAAATTCACTTAAATATGTAATCCATAATAATTGGCACTTGAATGTGTTGTTACATTGAGGGAAAGCACAAAGGTAGTACCATTGATGTAAGCCTTGAAGGATTTCATTCACTATCAGGAGCCATTTAAAGTCACCCTTTAATAGGGAATATGATTTATAAAATACTTTATTAAAGGGTGAATTTGATTTCTCTTTATAGTCAACAAGAAAATGTTCTCATCCTAAATGTATTATTTAATAATAGAGGATTATAAATATAGATACCTGAATGATGTTAAGGCAACCATATCATTAAGAAAATCAAAATATCCACCTATGACACATGTTAACTTCAAATGGCCACTACGTTTTCTGAGAACACTTTATCATAATGTCAAAAGAAACAAACCTAAAATATTAATTTTTAAAAAACACCATTCATTTTAGTCCATGTGTGAAGACATACTCATTCCCTATGGTTCATAGATTGACTATACGGAATTGAATTGTAGTTACTACATTATGAGAAATTACAATAAGATTCACACTCTGACAATATCTCTTATTTTTTAACAAACACTCCAAACCATACTCACATTTTCTAAACCATTTGCCTCATAACCTTAGTGAGCTATGTGAAACCTAACCTACAAGCATTGAGACCTAAAAAATATCCAAGAAAACACCACTTATAAAGTAGGCAAGGGTATGGCTAGGCAAAGAGATGACATAAATGATAGGTAATTTTGGATATCCAAACAAAAATTATTAATGTGAACAAATAAATTAATGTGGAATAAACACATAAGATAAAATATGCATATAATAAAAAGAGATACAAGATTTAACATGGTTCACCTAATGTGGGCTACATCCACCATAAATAGCTAGTCTTTATTGTTCAGTCTAGAAAAAACCTATTAGTCTTACAGTGTTACCACTATTACAACACAATCGCCATTATAATGAATGACACCTCACATCTCTTGGGGTTTTTTTTGTCATTTTAGGGAAATAAAGAAAACCAATCTAATTATACCATTAGATCTGTGACCTAATAATAAATAGTCTAGACTTCACAATGCATATATACATACAAAGTATGGCTATGAGT
Source organism: Torreya grandis (assembly GCA_037957365.1). Taxonomy (NCBI): domain Eukaryota; kingdom Viridiplantae; phylum Streptophyta; class Pinopsida; order Cupressales; family Taxaceae; genus Torreya; species Torreya grandis. Next base: position 1,822,820 of record JARHVA010002409.1, read on the forward strand.
GTTAACCAATAAGATGAATCTCTGTAACTAAAAACAAAATTTAAGAGAGTAGATGAGCATTTGAAATCATTATAGGGTGAAATAGCCAAACATGGACTAAATTATTGTGAAGTAGTGGGTATTAACTACAGGGTGGTGAGATAGCCTTAGTGAGGTATATAAAACCTCACCTAAAAGAAATGATGCAAAGCCAAGCATCGGTGAAATAAATGTGATTGATTCAAACCTTACACTAACATAAAAACCTATAAGTCAAATTAAATCATTTTGAATGACTCAAAGATAAACTACACTAAAATTAACCACAATTTAAGAATTTGAGGAATGATGGAAAGCAAACAAATAAAACTATTTTATTTTCAATAAACATTCGAAGTCATATATGCTTTTTTAAAATAATTTGGATCACAACCTTGGTGAGGTATAAAAAATCTCATATGTACACGATGATGGTAATCAATGGTAAACAATCATGCAATGACTATTTCTCTTCCAATCATTTCATCTCCCAAACTCTCCATTTCCTCTTCCCTTCAACAATAGTTTACATGTAATGTCATGGCCTAATGGGAATTAAAAGGGGGATAAAGGTGAGAGAAGGTTAGATACATAGATTAACTATACTAAAATTAACTACAATTAAAGAATGGGTGGGGTGATGGAAAGAGAACAAATAAAATTATTTAATTTTTAACAAACATTCCATGCCATATTAGCATATTTTAAATGATTTAGGTCACAACCTTAGATAATTATAAAAAACCTCACACATGTACATAGTGAAGGCAAGTTATGACAAACATTCATGTAACAATTGTTTCTCTTATAATCATCTCATCTTCCAAACTATCCATCTCCTCTTCCCTTCAACAACAATGTGCATATAATGTGATGGCCTGATGGGGAAGAATGCGTGAGAATGTCAGCATCAAATAGCATGGTGATCGATGAATTGAATCTATGGAATTGGGTAATAAGTGTAGGGTGGTGAGGTGTTAATGCCTTATCACTTTGAACTAGGTGTATTCATTTTGTGGGTTGCACATTATCAATTAAAATTAAAATTCAATACTTTTGGCACCCACTTATATTTTTTTGGGATGTGTTACAATCATCAATTAGTTGCACCTCCAAAATGGCACCATAATGACCCCTTGCATGCTAATCAAAACTAAGGTATGTACTACCACATTAGATGTTCAAAATATAGAATCTTAAAGTTGACACACCAAGCTATCCATTGACTTCAATTTTATGTATGATGTGGAATTAGTTCACACCAAGTAAGTGCAAAGTTAGGGTGCATGACTATTGGGTCTTCTCCCTTAAATTATTTCATATTTTTTTATAATAAGAAGGTACAGGTTTCTTGGTTGTATAAATTAAACATTAGTTAAAACATTGAAGAGAGAAAGACTTCAATATCTTGAAGATACAAATCAAATAATTCAAGATGAAAACTTTGAATTAAAATGAATATGTAACAGTACTTGGCATATAAGAATCAAGACTTGAAATATAGATTAATGATCCATGGAGAAAATCTCACATGTATCATTGAATATTTATAACATGAGTTGCAAAGGAAGGAAGAGATGTTGGAAAATTTACAGGATGATGGTAAAGTAGTGAAGTAGAGATAAGAGTCTAACATGAAAAGGATATCTCCTCTACCAAAGATGTATAAACCATGACTAAGGTATGTAAAATAAGTAATCAACTATATTATCTTTCTTCCCATCAAGATCTAAATGTTTCCTTTTATAAATTTAAAAAGCATTCTAAGGGATTTGGCTCTAAGTTGTTAACTAAGATGGGTTATGATGAAAAATTATTTGACATCAATGGAATGGGAATGATTAAACACATAAAGGTCAAGAAAAGGCATAAATAAGAATATTTTGGATATGTTAGTAAAAAATAATGAGTTTTATAATTCTCTAATATAGTTGAAGTAAGGTAATCTTCCAAAGGCAAAGAGCCCAAGCCTCTATCCCTAAAAAAACTAGCCCATCCATGGTAGTCTCATCATTTGCTTTATCAAATGTAATGAGTTTTATTTAAAAAATAATGGTAAGATATCTCATGAAGAGGAAGGTATCATTGTGTCACCTCAAAGGTCCAAATAAAAATCTCCAAGAAGAGGACAACAACTTTGTGAAGAAGGAGATACCACATTGTCACTCCATGACCATGTGAGTGAATGCAAGTTAGAACTAGGAAGGCTAAAAAAATAAAATAATGAGAAGAGATTCAAATAAGAATTCAAATAATCTCTAAAGAGAGGTGAACATTCCAAAGGAGGAGGTAAAACATTACCACTTAATCATGCTTTCACAATGCAAAACCCAGGAAGGTATGGAAAGAACAAATATTCCATTGTTTGCTTCAAATGTAAGAAGAGTGGACACATGGGAAATAAATTTTCATATACATGTCCATGTTATTTTTTTGGAATGAATAACCATTATATGTCCATGTGTTGGAAGTGGAAATAAATCCAAAAGAAACTAGTGTCATCTAAAAAGGAGGATGTAATATGTAAATACAACTCTCCAAATAATAACATGGAGAAGGGAAATAAGGGAATGTTGTACAAATTAATGGGTAATAATTAATGCACTCATTGAAACATTAGTGGGAATTAAGATGAAAAATGTTGGGAGATTCATCTAAAACATTACCCAAGGAATTCCAAGATCATTTTGAGAAGGAATAGACTTCTACAAGCAAGAGGGATGTTGTTAAAGCATATACAAAGAAAGAGGTAGTAAATGGATAATCATAATTATCTATGTAAGAATCCATGAAGAGGGAGTATCCCATAAAGGATTACCCATCACCATTTATGAGATTTAATCATGGTAAGAGATAAATCTTAAGAAGGTTAGTTTCAAAACTCAGATTTTGATTTATATCTAATTGAAGATCTATCTAATGTAAAAATTATAAAGAGGGGGCATACCATAGATGATCCCTCATCACCATTACAAGTAGGTAATGATAATAAATTATTTTTGTCTTCATGAATAGAGTATTTGCATAACTAAGATGTTTTTTATAATTCATATGTAAGCACCTCCAAATTGCATGTTATGTTATATTGTTAAAAGAATCAAGCTAACATCAATTATATGAGAAATTATGGGGGGATTTATTTCATTAAGATTGGATTATAGATCAGAAATATAATCAATTTGAGAATAAAATGTATGAGAAGCCAATTACATAAAAAGTTTGTATCATTTTTAGCATATCTATGTTCATGTCAACTTTCAAGTTGGTGTGTTTTCTTTACCAAGTTCTTGTAGCATATGAAAAGATGGGTAGAGGAAGCACTCTATGTCAAGAGAAATATCCAAGAATATATTGAAGTTCAAGGTTTTAAAATGGTGTAATGTTGGTTTTATTTTTTTTCCCATATAAATTTATAATTACATCATGCGTAGCATGTATAGTTGTTTATTGATGTTTGTAGCATGCATTTGAGAAATGAAATGATTTAAGAATGGAGGGATCAACTAATTTTCACAAATAATAACTATTATAATATTTATTTGTTGGTTTTAGTGTATATACAATAATATTAAACTATAAATTTTTTTTATCATGATTTTTAATTGTTATATGCACACATGGAATAAAGTTTCCAAAAGTTCTCTAAAATAGGTTTTGGTATGACAAAAATTGGTATGGTATGATTTTTGAAATCTTGTAGCATGCTCATGATCCCAAAGGTTTTTTCATGAAGGGATAACATGTGGCATGACATCAAGTATATTACATCCTAATTCCTCACCAAGTAAATTATTTGATTATCCATAGGTATATATAGTTGACAAATCTGATTTGATTATTTATAACTAAGCTTTGAGATTTATGTTGTTATGATATAGTAGAATATTACTTGGGTTGCATGATTACATTTATATGAGTTAGCTATAGTTTATATGTTTACATTATGAACATGTCGATTTATTATTTCTGCTATATATATATATATATATATATATATATATATATATATATATATATATATATAACTACTTGATTGTTGTGAGATTGATGCACGAGAACACATAGAATGATGAAGGGAGAGTATCATCAAAGATGATGATGTAGATGGAGATGTTAGAGGATGTTAGAGAAACCGTCTAGAACCTTGCACACATCACATTAGCTAGCACATGTTAGATACATAATAAATAGTTAGCATAATGTGTTTTGATACTATTTACATTAGGTACTTAACATGATTTGATAAATTAGCTAATAATGATGTGAAATTAATCTTTTGTGTTTATGTTTATGTCATGTGCTAATGAATATTAATGTTTTGAGATTTGCATGACTGCATATGTGATCATTGAATATTATTTGAAATGTGATTTTTATATTTTGATTAAATTTGGGTGGTTGATTAATGGTTTATAATTAAAATTATCATGGAATCTAGAGATTTTAAATTAATTAGTAAATATAATAATTATTGTAATTATAGGAAAAGAAATAAAATATAAATTCTCATTAAGTAGAAAAATAAGAAAAAAAGGAAACAATAATAAATAAGAGAAAGTGGAAAGGGTTGAAAATAAATAAAGACATTGATAAAGATAAAGAAAAATAAAAATAAAACAAAAAGAGAGATATAAAAAGTGAAATACAACTTAGAGAGAGAGAGAGAGAGAGAGAGAGAGAGAGAGAGAGAGAGAGAGAGAGAGAGAGAGAGAGAGAGATTTAAGAAAAATGGATTTTGTTTAGAATATATTCTTGCAAGGGGAGATGAGGTACAACATATGGAAAAAAATGTAGGATAAGAAAAGGAAAAATAAGAGAAAGAGAAGGACTAAGATACGTGAGCAGATACCATGTTGGTCATGTAATTGATTTCTATATATGCATGTTCATAATGTAGAAATTTGGTGATTTTTATATAAGTTAAAATATATAAACATAGAAGCTATATACATATATATGAATCAAGTATAAACTATATTATCAGTTATATTGCCTGAATATACTATACTATATCACTACTTAATATCTCAAATAGTGCAGGATATTATTTTGAACCATTTTAGATGTATTATCTAGTTATTAAAGCATGGTGTTAGAATAGGGTTATGTAAATTCCCACTTAATTCCTTATACAAAATGATTAATTAAAATTCTATGGTAAGAATGAAACCAATGATATTACTTTATACATACTATATTATGTTATAAGCAATGATTTTATTTAATTGGATAACATCTTATTAAAACACACAGAGAAATTGTTTTGTTTTAATGAGATTGAGTCTTTTATAAAGATTGAATTTTAGTATAAATTTATATATTACTAAATATTTGCTTTATGTGATTCTAAATAAAAGATATATGTGCCCCATACATACATGCTGGTAATAAATTGATATGAACAATCTATATAAATCAATAAGTACATTTCCCTAGAACAAACATATCACTAGCTTGTAAAATGAGAAATATTTATCAAAAAGAATATTATTATGTTGGTAATAATATTACTATGAGATATATTTATCAATAACTAAATTTGGAAAAATGTAGTTATTAGAAGAAATTCATATAACTTAATATCACAATAGTATAACTTAATATACTAAATAAATATGAATGTAACAGAGATCTATACCCTTATTATAACATGAATCAAAGTATTTTGAAGGGCTATAGGGTGATAAACTTATATAAATTTTATAATAGAGTTGTAATATCCATTGCATCTACTTATACATAATAGTCATTATTTATTGTGTATAAAATAGAATAATTGAAAATGAAATGCTTCATTGAATATTATTATGCCATTATTAATCTTCTTTTATAATTGAATGTACTCAATGTCCATATATATAAAATAAAAATGACTTATTGATTAGAATTGTATGGCATCAATGGAACGAATTGGAGAATCCTTTAAAGGTGTCTACATATTGGTCAAGTTTGGGTAGGTCACTCAATATTGGAGTTTGGCTTGATGCATAACACATAATTGAGTCCATAAATTGTATGCTGCATATTGTTAATAGGCTATGTATTAAGGAGTTAATTGGAAAAATGCTATTGAGAATGTGGATACACTTATTCAGTTGTAAACATACCTTGTGTGTGTGTGTGTGTGTGTGGGTATGTGTATGTGTATGCGTATGTGTATGTGTATATATATATGTATATGTATATATGTGTGTGTGTGTGTGTGTGTGTGTGTGTGTGTGTGTGTGTGTGTGTGTGTGTGTATACACATATGTGTGTGTGTGTGTATACACACACACACATGTCTATATATACATATATGTGTGTGTACACACACACACACACATGCACACACACACACACACACACACACACACACACACACACACACACACACACACACACACACACACACACACACACACACATATATATACGTAACTTATGTAAAGAGGTATAAGATGGAATTGATTTTTTAATAAGACTGTAAGTGTTGTATGTGGTTATAGCATATTGATTATTATGAATGATCCTTAGTAAAACATATTGATAGCTCATCATAGGTCTTCATTATCTTGGGATAAGCTATGTGATTTGAGATCCTCAGCTAGAGTTATAAGTGATTGTATGAATTTTTATGTAATATTTATTATTATGAGAACATGTGCACAATGCCTAGTATTTATAAATTAATTTATACATATATAAATGTACATTTAGGGTTGTGTGTCCATAGTTATATTAGTTATTATAACTAAGTCATGGACTCTAGAGGAGTAGGACACCAACTACATGTTTACCCAACTCCCTTAAACATACAAAAAAGTTATAGTATATAATACTTTATCTTATAGAGATCGACAAAATACTCTACAAGAAATAAAGTTCTTAAGGATTTATGAAATATTATGAAATAACTTAGTTATGAGTTATCAGACTCTTTGATAATAACATGACTAAACTATACGAATATATTTACACACAGTAATAAAAATTTATGTAGAGTACATATTATGAGTATATTATGTGCAAGTGTTTAGACATATATAACATATAATAGTGCATTGTGATGTGTGCCTATAAGTTATAGAAGTATATAATTTAAAAATAGGGTATACTTAGGTGGTGTAAACTCATATTTATTGGATTATTTTTATAATTATGGGTCATTTATTTTTTGAAATTATAAGACTAATTATTTGTAATTCTATATTTGTGTTCATAAATAATAAACCAAAATATGGATCTCATAGAGTAGTACAACATAAATATACATTATACTTGGGTGGTATAAGCTGTAATTATTATGTCTAGATACGTTCATATGTTTAATGGACTAAATGTAAGTGTGTTGGTTATTTTTATGAATACTATGTTTTATGATAGTTAGTAAAGCCTTATTTATGAATGCATCCAACTCCTGAGACTATATCAAATGTTATAATGAAATATTTTATGTTCGTATGAACTGAGACTTGTCTTTTTATATCTAATTATTTGAACAAAAGCTTATGTTTTCATATATTTAAGACTACCTTATTATGACTGATTATGGGAATTGAGAGTTATATTTTAGAATACTAAACTATGATAATATGGGTTATCACAGGGTATAATATATTTATAAATTACTTATAGTAATTAAAAACTATAGTTAAATATGTATTTTATCTAGTTGATATAAATTATTGTCATTATTTCTAGTATGGGATAGATAATAATATGATATTTATTCATATGTTTGATGAAATAAATGTATATTTATTTTTGGTTACTTCTATACTTGGCATGTTATGTGATATGACTGCTAGTAGAATGTAAATTTTATGAATCTTTTGAATTATATTATATTAATGAATTTCACATTGTTGATATTGAGTAAGGAGTGAAACATACTTCACTAGCTTAGTAGCATCACAATGCCAGATGAAGGCAATCCAATAAAGTGATGTTTATGAATTTTGACTAATTTATAGATTGCTATTATTTATTATTCTTAAAAACTATGGCCAAATTATGTTTAGTGAGACATTATCGTTTCATGAATATGATTTACATGTTGTGTGCTATCTTAAAATATAAAAGGTTTATATGATATACCACATGTATAAATTTTATAAATCATACCGCACATGGGTACTTGCTTGTCTCTCTAGATTCTTATGCCATCACTATCTACTAATCCATAAAGGGAGGGTTATTCCCTGTTGTGATTAGTGTAGGGGATCATTGGTCTATGGTTGGTATAGAAAAATACTTAGATAATGCTCTCCCTCCCCAAAATAGTACTTGAAGATAAAACTTGAGATTGCCATAGATATTAGAGTCATAGGGACTATGTTCCAGGGAGCCATGTATCTTATTTATGTATATTGTATTATATTGTATTTATTATTATAAATATTATCATGAAGATATATAATTATTATGTACTATGTATTGACAATAATGGTTGAATATTGTACTAGTAATGGCTGGCTATTTGTAATTACTTTCTATATATGTATTATGATATGTTTTTTATAATGATAGTGGTCAGTGATGTATGATGTAGTATAATTCATTTATAGTTATCTCAATGAGATTATTTTATATGATCACTAGTTAGATTCTTGTGATGTAATTTATTTATAGTATATGTGTTAAAAAAAAATATGTATTTCTGGTTAGAACCCAGTAAGGTTGTTACATATGCTATCAAGCTGTGGCTGAAACTCTAGGATCTAATGAGTCAATTAGCATTTTTGTATACTTATATTTATCACAAAGAAGAATAGTGAAATGTGTGAGGTACACTGAGTGTATATCTTAGAAGAATTTTTACCCTCTTAGAGTTATTAAAGGGTTAGTTTATCATATATCTCTATGTTGTTGTTTATAATTAATGTTTAGTAAGTGACTCCATAACATAGTTTTTGAGTCATGAACAAGAGATTCTTACCATAGTTTGAACACTTAGATTGAACACCTTGAGTATGATTATACCTTTATTTATAATCTAATTAGCTATGTTATTATTGTTTTATGTTGTGAGTTTCTAAAAAGCATGGGATGATTCTTACTTGAGTATATGTGCATTAGTTTATTGTCTTATGTACACTAATCCTAGAAGTGGGAAATCTTATAAGATTGTTCTATATTGACACCACCTAGTGTAGTAGGAATTCTCCTTGTAGTAGACTATAGTCATTTTTTGTTGAGAACTCTAATGTGTTAGGAGTTTCCTCAAGGACTGGAACCCCTATGTTTATGTGGACACACTTGGAAAAGAGTCTCATCTCTCATATGTAGCATAGAGGTGAGTTTTTACTCTCTCACCATCTTTAGACATCATTATAAGATACTGAGAGAATTCATATTTTCATGATGTTGATTTATTGTTCCCTTAAATGGAAACATGTTTGAGAAATGTTGTTTGACCATATTCCCTTGAGTTTTTGGGATAATGTCTTCTACTTCTTGAAGTTGTAGAATTGGATGAGTTGAGGGATCTTTAGGGTTAATATTTCTCTTTTGGTTGTGAAAGTAGGTTATGATACTACTCTTACAAGTTTGGTAAGTAGGTAGTGATTATGTCAACTTGGGTTTTGGTGTTTTTATTTTTACCATATGATCATATTTAAGTTTTTTTTCTTGAGATGTTAGTTCCCTAATTTCCAATGCTACTATATCTAATCTTGTGAACTTTATACCACGTGGAGTGGAAAACCTTGAATTTATATTGATTCTAGATTTAGAATTATAAGTTGATTACAATCATTAAAATTAGATTTATATTATTATCTTTTTTCTTAAAGCATGTTATTTGAAGAGATATTTATGTACTTTACGTTGGAAATGAGTAGGGTGTAGGATGTGTGGAACATCTTGTTAGTCTAAAATGGTTGAGATAAACTTTTAACATGTGTACTCACCAATCAAGCAAGGAGACATTGTCTCTCTTGTTACTTTCTAAGGTTGTAAGGGTGGTGTGATCCTTAACCTTTGTATCTTATGTTAATATTAAAATTATTTTATCTTAGCTATGAATATGATAGAATAAGTTATTATTATGAAATATGATACTAGTTATGTTTGGCCAATGGCAACTTAATAAAATTATAGAATAATTATAAGATTTTTCATATATGTATGTTGGTACATATATAATTATTTATTATATATAATTTCTTTCTAGGATCTATTAGTATAGATTTGTGATTCATTGAACCTTGTGTATATTTTGGAGATCATTAGGTCATAGAGACCTAAGGGATGAATGGTGAATTAGGAACATGAGTACTAAGCGATAGGAGTGGATCTTACTTAGTCTCACATTAAATTGGTAGTTACTGAGTTTGATCTAACAAATGGACTTGTCAAATCTATAATTTGATAGATGAACTTGTCAAATTCAGTTATATATCCATACACATGTATACTATGGAATAATTATTCTTGAATTTTGTATACATTGAAAATGCAGTATTTTAATTTTATATTCATTATCATACTTGTCATGAGCTATGTGGAGTAGTGATCATATTAACATGTTATACTTACTAGGTACTAATTGGAGTAGTGATGATATTATCTTATACACATTATTCTTGCCAGGTTCTCTAAATACTTTTATCAGATCCACAAATTAGCTACAACTTGCTTTTAAGTTTCCTATTGTAGGTAATATTTATTCCTAATATTTAATTTGTAAATTATAATTTATTATTACATCCAAGATCAAATGAAAGTAATTAATAAAAGTGTTCCAGAGTTTGAAACTCTTAATTATTATATCATAGGTGACCATTTTGATATGTGGAAGAATGCTGCCAATTATTACACTTGTCAATGATTTAAAATATATATTAATAAATTATGGCATATAAAGTTCACACTTCATGGTTTATTCATGTGAAATATTTCAAAGCTTTTGATAATGACATGTGTCATCTATTATAGTTTCACTCTCCAATGGAATCTCCCCACCTAGCCTTCATAAATTTTTCCTCTATGAGGTCCATGGACTCACAAAAATATAAAATCTACCATTACATGAAAAAATAAGGGAATAAACCATAAGTCTTAAATCACGGATGTGGCCTCCATTGATCACATTAAGAACCTAGCCATTGATTTTCTACATGACTGCAATGTATTTCTCATAGTTTTAAAATAACATTTACCCTATTTATATACTTAAATATATTTGTAAAGAAAATTGTAAAAAAGACTCCATATATACTTAAATGCCAATGTAAAGTCATTGTTTAGAACATGGTCAATTTCAAATTTATCTAAATAATAAAAATGTGTCAATAAGCATATACACGTAATTATTTATCTTCAACTATTTGATTTTTATTATACATTTTATAGATTAATTGCTTGTAAACTATTTTATGACTTAATTGTTTATAAATTATTTTTGTGTGGGTGTATATATCTTAAACCTTATCTTAGAAAACTTTGAGATGTCTTAGTTCTAAATTGGTTATCTTTGGAATCCCATTAAAGGGTGTTAATTCTCTTAGTGGATGTCAAAAAACTTATGGGGATCAAGGTTATTTTTTAATTTAATCTTAAATTTACATAGATTTTAATAGTGGTGAAGATGTAGCCAGGGTTACCAGTGAAATGAATCTTTCAACCATGTAGTCATTAGGATCATATAACAAATTTCCAAATTGATTAAATTTATATATCAAAGCTACATGATATTCTTGGCTTCCAAGATTTACAAAGGGACACTCAGCTCCATTACTTCAATGGGGTCTTCATACCTCTATTTGACATAAGCTAAAAGCCTTGTTAGATCCCTCAGTGCTCTCTCCCTCACTTTAACTCAAGCCTTTTTTGATAGATTTTTCATTCCAATAGTCACATTTATTTAGAAGGTCTTCAAACATATATTTCCTCTTCAACTCACCAACCTCTAACCTTTCAAAAACTTATTTGGTGGTCGGAATCCTCCCTTTTATAGCCGTTTACTATTATGTCCACAAGGAATGGAAAAGTGTCACTTGCAGGCCCACCCTAGATGTAGCCTATTCTTTTATAGAACTCAATCCTTGTATTTTTGTTAATTTATAGAATAAATAAACATGCATTATATTTTTATAGCTCTTTCCTTTGTGCATTCATGTCAACCATGTAAATAGCCTGGACTAGTTCAAATGACTAAGTGTAGGTCCATGTGGCTGGATGTTGTACTCAATCTAACTTCTTTAGGTTCTGTGTTGAATGCTCCATGTATTGATTTTATTCCCCTATGATTTAGGTGTTCTTCCATGCATGTATTTCAATGTACTTTGTGACACATAACCTCTACACTGAATTGTGTTGTTCTTTGCATCATTGATGAGCTTCCCACATCTTTTGCACTTTCATGAACTATTATTTGGTACCCATTTATCCCTTGCCTATTTGTGCACCCTTTCAATCTAAAACTTTTAATCATTTTATTATTCTAACTTATGCACAATCTTTATCCACCTTTATTTTAATTTGATTAAAATCATGCATAGTCTAACTAACTTTGAGCTCCTACATTATGTGATCATGCACCGACAAAATTGGCTTATTTCTTGATTGACTTGAATCTATTTTTGGGTTGATGCAAGATTGTAATTTCACTTAGGATGATCTTACATCAGACTCCCCTAGTAATTAAAATGTAAGTTCCTAATTACAATTAGGGTTGAGTTTTATAACCACTTTCTAGGTTAACTTTCAAGGCCATAGAATTCTCTTTCATATTTTTTCTTGCCTAAATAGGCTTAATACACACTTCTTCCTCCAAATAATTTCTATTTTTACGACTTTTTTTATGATGACATATGCAGTGTGATTGGCTACACAATTCTTGTTGCAGCTTCTAATTACCCCAATGAATTTAGAAGAAGAAGAGATAGGATCGCCCAGAGGCTTTACACAGTTTGGTCTCTCAGGTGTTGAGAATGTGATGCCACTTTTACTCAGCCTGATGATCATATTCATAATGGTGAACATGAAGACGACGATGATATTAATAAGGCTCCAATAATTAGGTCACCATCAGTACTGATGATGCAAACAGGAATAGAGTCAGCAATTATAGTTATGATGAGGCTGAAGCTCTGAGAGAAGAAACTGAGGAAGAATCCAAAGTTCTCATAGAGGTGTTTAGGATTAAAGACATTCTTTGAAATCCAGATGAGTCGGATAGTCAGCTGCACGAATCATTGAGAAGACAGAAGTTGATGCAATTGTCTATTGAAATCCTAAAGGCAACTGACTATGGAAGGAAAGTCAGTCGGTTGTGGAAGCACAATTCAAAAACAATTGGCTCCATGGCAAAGATGCTTGTCAGTAGCTCGAAAGAACTTACATATGAATGGACGAAAACTGTTGGAAATGTTGTTGTAGCTACAATAGTAGGAACTTCTTCATGCTCTGTTTCACCTAGAATTATTGATGAATGAAAATAGAATCTTAGCATGGTTATCCACAACAAGGCAGAGGAGGAATGTTTTAATGGCGTTTGCGAATGTATTATTTAGCGTCGTCTGCATCCTTGCCTTTATTGGGCACCAAAATGGATGTGCAGGCACTCACAAAGTTGGTGCATTTTGCTAGATAAAAGAACGTTCATCTTGTCTGCAATGAGATATATGTTGGCTCGGTATTTTCAGGTCTGAGATTCGTGAGCATTAGAGAGATCCTAGTTGGAATGAACAGTAGAAAGTAGGATCAGGGTGTTTCGAAGGTCCGTGGTCTAAAGTGCAGTGGACATTCTCAAGGGGAATGCAATATTATATTTGCAATTCTTAAATTTCTAATTTGTAAGTTAGATACGGAGGTCCAAAGTCTGCGGAGATCTGTAAGGAAATACGTCTTTGATATGCAAATTGCAAATTGCACTCCAATGTCCGCCACCTACTGAAACATGTCACTAAAGTTTTATTGGCCCATGCCAAAGTTGTAAGGTCCATGTAGAGTGTGGCAGAAAATTTGAAGTTAAATGGAAGGTAGAGATTAGCGTGGGGATAGCAACATAACACATGCAAATTTTTTCGTGCAAATTGCAATATGCACTTAAGAATATGCCGCCTGCTAAAGTTTGAAAGTCCCATGGTCAATGTTTCAAATGGGGGCACAACATAGTAAATGCAACTTTACGATTACAATTTGCAAATTGTAAATGAAGTTCCCAAGTCCGCGATGTAAGTTATAAATGTTAACGTAAGTTTGGCAGACATTCTAAGCGGAAAAACAATGCTATAACGCAAGTTTATTTTGTAAATTACAAATTGCAGTTCGAGGCCCAAAACCTGCAGTGTGTAAATCAGTTGATGCCCAAAAACCTGCAAGAGGCCAAAAAGTGTAAAATTGTAGTTGGGGTTTGAAATCCGGCTAAGGCAAAATAAAACAAAATATGCACATATTATTGTTAGGTTTCATAGTAAAAACAAAAATTTAAAATGTGAATGGGTAAAGGCACACGTAAAATCAAAACTAAAAAGATAAAAATAACAAGCTAAGTGTTATATAGTAATATTTGACTATTGTTAAAAGAGCTCAACAAATGAAGAAAATTGTTGCAAGGATTTTGAGGCAAAAATGGACCTTTAGAAACATATTTTGAAACAAATAGTTATAGATCTCGCATTGCTTTCATTATAGCGAAAGCATTTTGATGCTATCATGACAAATTTAAAGGCATTCTTTGACTTGCACAAGGAGTAGGCTGTCCATCCACAAGCTTCTAGTTGGACAAATGATTAGTTAGAAACATGGAAAAATGGTTACCCAAGAAGATAAGAGTTTATTTTGCACTTAGAATGAATATTCTCCCTCAACCTCAACTGCATCAAGATTCTAGCCAAACATATCAAAGTTTATTTGCAATATCATGACATGGACAACGAACTACCAAAATGATTTTCTTGCAGAACATGAGCTTCCAGGCATAATCAAAAGCATCTTCTAGATGGAGCATCTTTGAGGGATATTCTAAGTGAGAAATTTGTATAAGTAAAGAGAGATTTTCCTTTTTATATAGTTTGTTGGTTTTTTTGAGATTATTGTTGTGTGTTTTGTCTCTCTTGCTAAGGTGATTGCATCTGTATAGTCATTAATAAATTCTGAGAACATTTTGTATATGTCTCCCTTGTTTCAGAGCAAGTTCCACCATGATTTTCATCATTGTTATGCATTCTAAACATTATGTACATTGATCTACTTTCAAGTTATAAACATCTATAATTTTTGTTGTATCTTGTCAATGAAGTGTAACAGTACATTCTTCGTACATTGTTGATTAGGTATTTGGTTTTATGTCAACTAATGGTAGTCATTCTAGGCATGAATCTAGCTTATAAATTCCTTTTTGCATTGTAATTTAGGATTGTTTTGTTGATAATCTTTTAAGGACAACCTGGACTTATGCAGTTGACAAGAGAAAGTCCCTGAGTTTTTACTTGCAGTGTATGCTTTGAGGATTTAAAGGTCATTTTAATGTTTGCATTGGATTGGCATGAATAAATGTAAAATATTCCTGATAGTTTTATTTAGCTTGTTTAATTAGTCTTTTACATATTGTAATGAATAATATCATGGTTGTTAGAGGAGTTCCTTCTAATCAAATCCACCACCACTTTTTTATATCTACCAAACATGTCCTACATGTGCTACCCCTATAAATAAAACATGCTACTAAATAATTTAAGTTTTATTTACCCACAGATACATGAATGTTGCATATCTGAAATGTGTTTGTAATTAATCCTTGAAGTTGAGAATCGTGATCTTCCATTTGGCCCTTAGTTGTCAAAAGTTTCTTTAGAAATAAAGGTTGCAATCATTTTTTCTATCCATCTTTAGTAGGTTGTGTTTGATCTAAGAACATTTGCCTAGTCTGTGTGACAACTCTTACTGAGTGGATTGAGCAAGTTTGGTTATGATATGGTCAAATTTGTTTGTGTGCCAATAATCCCCTTGGATATTGAACAACACTATCCCTTCATATGAATAATCTATCCCATAGGTCCTCTCACCTTAGTTTAGGTAGAGCCAGAAGTAGTAGGGAACTAACCATACCCTTTGTCAGTGTCTTCTAGTTATTATCTGTGTTCAGTCCATCCAAATGTTAAACCCTTCTCTGACTATAATGACATAATTCAAGTTTATTATCCACATTTTTCATCCTTTACAATGTGCAAGGATGAATCCTAAATATATACAACTCAGAACCAACACATACATAAACATATATTTATATGTTTTGTAATTTTATATTAATTAATTTTGTTTTCAAAAGTGTACAATTGAGAACTAATACATACATACACATATATTTATATGTTTTTTAATTTTATATTAATTAATTTTGTTTCTTATATATATATATATATATATATATAGAGAGAGAGAGAGAGAGAGAGCTTCATTTTTTTTTAGTAATAATTTTTTAAGTTATTTTTTGTAATATATACTTTTAAAATTATTTTAATTCAATTTTTTAATTATATAAAAATATTTATAATATATAAATTATATGATCATTTAACCAAAATAAATGAATAATCATTTATTAAAAAATAATAATTTTTGTAAAACACAAAAACATCTTTATAAAATATTAATAACACATCATATGAAAAGTTATCCACCATAAATGAGCCAATATCTATATATACCCTTGAGTGCCTATTTTATGCCCAAAACCCAAAAATAAAATAAGATTAGATTCAACATTTAAATTAAAAAATAAAAATATTATAAAACATAAAATTAAATTAAAATAATAATAATTTTACGGAAACGTTTTAATAAAATAAAATTGGGACGCACTTCTTGAAAAAGAAAGTAAAGAAAAAAAAGAACTCGAAACAAATTAGAATAAAATAAATGGGATCAATGCCTCCACACACAAAACATAACGTTCAACGCACACTCAAAAGGCATGTCCTTTACAAATGAAAAAATCGTGAAACTTTAATATAAATTATCGAGAGAAGCATTAAAGAACATGCCTTAACGAAAGAAGTGCTTTGCATATCTATCAACGTTTTGTTTTTTTTGGAATGGGCAAAAATTTCTGTTCAAAAGAAATTTTATTATTAAAAAACAAACCTTTACCTGGAGGTGGGCATAGGGCCATTAGATAATTAAATTCTTTCAGTTGAAAGTTATTTTATTTGAGATAGCTATTTTAAGAAAGTCTTATAATAAAATTAAATTTGAGAATAAGCATTATATTCTAAGACAGTTGGTTAGTGCTTACACGATGTCTAATCGCTTTTCATTATTATTAAAGACAACTCCATATAGCCCATCAATTATAATTTTTTTTATTATTAAAAGATAAAATTAAATATAGTTAATTAATTTTTTTTAAAATTTAATTTGAAGTAATAAAATTATATATATTTTTATTATATTGAAAAAATTGTAATATCATATTTTCATATGAATAGTAAAATCTATGACATTCATAATATCATACTATCAATCCATCTTATCAATCATGGTATTTGTAATATTGAAAAAATTATAATATGATATTAATCATGTGAAAAACAATACTGGCATTCACTTTGTGAATCATAGATTAATACTATTGAAAAAAAAATATATATCATTATGGCCTTGTGACTGATGGTACAACTCATTTATGAAGTTTTTTATGCTATGTATATGAATAGTTAAGATGTAATGTATTTTTATAATAAAATTATATAAATTTCAACTTTTCTATTAATAATTAAATGTAAAGTTTCAAACATAATTTGATTAAAAAAATATGCTTTTTAATTTTTATATAATATATATTTTATTATTAATTTTTTTTTTTAATTATATAATTTTATTTTTAATTAATAAAAATTAAATATTTTTTCTTTATGCAATCAATATTAAGTTGGTAGACTTTTTAAAATTTATATATACAGAATTAATGTAAATATTTTTTTAATAAATCTTGCAGTTTGTATCATATGCCTTAACCTTGTATCCTATACCTTATACTATATTTTACTTGGTATCCTTTTCCTCCCTTTCGTTCCTAACTGTTTTCCTTTTTTCCTTCATATTTTAAAAAAAAGTTTCCCTGCCTATATTTTTATTCTAAACAAAACAATGTGCTCAGAGAACATCGGGGATTTAAATCAGATTTTCTCTGCGTATAGACACTATATGCACAGAAAATTTATCGGCAAAAGCAATATATATTTCTTTGCAAGGCCAAATTTATTATGGTGATCAATGAAATCTGTCTGAATTGACTTTGCTCAGGGATCAATGCACTGACCTATTTTCACTGAAATCTGTTTATTTATTTTTGTTATTAAAAGGTTTCTGTCATAGTTTCTATCGGAAGGTTTCACATATTACTTTATGAATTTGTTTTTGCTGTTAGTGAAATATGTCTGAATTGACTTTGCACACGAATCAATGCAGTGATCTGTTTTTTTTTTTTTTTAATAATAAATTTAAAGGTCTCTGTCGTAATTTGCTTTGAAAATTTTCACATATTATATTATGAATTGGTTTCTCTTGTTATTATAAGAGCAACACATCTTAAATTTATTTTTATGTCATTTAATTTATTGTAGTCTGGGGTTTTATCTACAACTTTTCTAAAAAAAATTGGATTAGTAAGATCATTCAATTCAATTGACAAGGCAATCTACTTTTAAATGGGGATTAAGAAGTATTTGTAACACACTAAGTCTTGTAAAAGACTTAATTTATGTTGTAAGGGCTTAAACAGCATATTATTTGCATCAAAATTACCCTATGTATACATATTTAGGTTTCTTTTAGAAAGTTATGTAAGTTCAGAAAACAATTTGTCTCAATAATGGGAGGAGTTTCAAAGAAGAATTAAAAGCATCTCTAAATAGAGGTGATCAAATCCAAAGGAGGAGGTAAAACATCACTATTAAATCATGCTTGTACAATAAACAACCCAATAAGGTATGTTAAGAAAAAATCTTCCATTTTGCTTCAAATGTAAGAAGAGTGGCCATGTAACAAAGAACTATTCGCTTACATATCCATGTTATGTTTTTGGAATGAATAACCATTCTATGGCCATATGTTGAACTTAACAGGGGTAAAAATATATTAAAAAACGAAAAGACCAAAATTACAAATCATTCTCCTGGTTCACCAACTGAACCAACTCCTGAAACATACTAGCCGAGAACATACCCGGGTCAGTAATACTCCACATAGAACCATTCTCCGAAGCCCATTTGGCAAGGCGATCTGCAACACCATTCCATTCACGTGGAATATGTTTGAAAACAATAGAATTCAAAGAGGTACTTAAATGCCGGATCTGAAGAATAATAAGATTCAGATGCCAATCTATTATACCATCATTACCGTTATTTAGCAAATTAATCACCACTTGCGAATCCGATTCGCAGATGATATTGTAACAACCCTGTTGACAGCAGAACTTCAAGGCCTCCAGAATCGCCATGGCTTCCATGAGATTGTTTGTGTGGCAGCCTTTGTAAATCGAGAAAAGAAATTGTATGCAACCGAGACTATCCCGAGCAATACCCCCAATTCCGGCCTCTCCTGGGTTCCCCCGTGAGGAGCCATCCGTATTTATTTTGATAAAGCCAGGTTCAGGGCGGGTCCAGCGTCCTTTCCTATTAACCGGGCGCATTTTAACATTCTGCCCATGCTGCGCACCACAGACCAGCGCCAAGTCATTTCCAGGTTGAAGACTCATACCCAGCCGCTTAAGTTGACCGTCCACCTCCTCATTCCAGTCTGCTCCCTCCACACACTTAGCACGCAATGTTTCCTGCAGGGAATTAAGAATTTTAGACCAAAGCTGACGCCATTCCAGGCGCTCTCCCCTGAAGACTCTCCTATTGCGCTCTAGCCACAAATTCCATAATATGAAGGAAGGGCCCACAGTCCAAGCACTCTGCAGCAGGGAGTTCCTAGCAGGCGCAGGACCCAGTTGATTCCAGAATTCACTCAAAGAATGAGCATGACAGCAGGGGGCGCCCCAAGCCGCCCACCACAAATGCCAGAACTGAGTAGCAAAGGGGCATTGGAAGAATAAATGCTCCCCTGTCTCCTCACTACTGTGGCACAAAACGCAGACCGAAGGTCCCTGAAAGCCACGTTTACATAAGTTATCCCAGGTCAGGCACTTGTTGTGAGTAAGAGTCCACAGAAAAAAATTACATTTGGGCCAAGAAATCTGGTTCCAGACTTTTTTCCCCCATAAGAACTGATTACGATTGAACGCTTGCTTAATCAAAAGCGCATATCCAGACGAGACAGAATACTGGGCCATTGTATCTCCCCCCAGGCAAGAACATCTCTGCCCTGAAGATAATTGCATTCTCTAGACTGAAGTATGTGGCTTAACTCACTTTTAGTCTCAGCAGATCCTCCCGGAGGCCAATCAGAAGAGTTTTTCCACCTATATCCAATAGCCATGCCCAAGCTGACAGCTTCCTTATAATGCATCACAGTATCCCAACCAGCTGAGATAAAGATATCAGCTAGAGGCTGTAACTGAGGATGAGAAACTAATAGGGGCGGTTCCCCATTCCAAGAGTCTTCCCAGAACAGAGCTTCAGTCCCACTATTGCACACCCAGAAAAGACTCTGCTTCACCAGCTGCGCTCCCACCTTAAGAGTGCTCCACACCATCGACCCTCTACCAGCAAGAGGAAGTCTAGCCATGTCATGAGGCGCAGTGCCCGGGAAGTACTTAGCAGTCAGAATTTTGGCCCACAGGGCAGAATGGTTAGAGCACCACCTCCAGTATAACTTAGCAGCCAAGGCTTGGCTGCCTAAGATAGCTAAACGTAGTCCCAGGCCCCCTCCCTGCTTTGGTCTACAAACCATGTCCCAATTGACGAGACTCCATTTAGTGTTCTGAAGATTCCCACTCCAAATAAATCTCCGAGAGAGGGCATCATATTCTTTAAGGAAGTAGACAGGGGCGGTTTGAATCATGCACCGATAAATGGGCAGCGCCTGAATAACAGAGTGCAAAAGAATAACACGACCAGTAGTGGAGAGCCATCTATGGGTCCAATGGCTGATTTTCCGTCTTAACTTGTCCAACACATTCTGCAAAAAAAGCCTGGGCTGCCGCCCCACAACAATGGGAATGCCCAAATAAACAACAGGAAGAGCTTGAATTTGGAATCTAAGAATGGCAGCGATTCTTCTCTGGATAGATTCAGGCGTGTTGAAGAAAAAAATGGAGGACTTGTGCTCATTGATCTTTTGTCCCGAAGCCTCCAAATAGTTGTCAAGGGTGAGACGGAGAGCTTCAGCTTCACGGATCCGAGCTTTACTAGCTAAAATAGTATCATCGACAAATTGTAGATGAGTCAAGGTAGTAATGCCATTTCCCCAATTCCAGCCCTGAAGGGTACTCTGAGCAACTTGAAACTTGAGAAGCCGTCCAAGCCCCTCAGCCATAATGATGAACAAGTATGGTGAGAGCGGATCTCCTTGACGAAGACCTCTCGAGGCCCCAAAAAGTTCCGTAGGGGCTCCGTTAATAAGAACCGAAAAGGAGGGCATCGTGATACAACTGAACACCCAGCTGATCCAATCCTGATTGAACCCAAAAGCTAATAGGACTTTGCTCAGAAATCTCCAGCTGACTCTGTCGTAGGCCTTGGCAAGGTCAAGCTTAATAAACATAGATTTCTCTTGAGAAGTACTCATAGAATGGATTGCTTCAGCCGCAATCACCACTCCATCCAAGATTTGCTTACCAGCCACAAATCCACCTTGCTCCTCCGAAATAAGGTGAGGGAGGAAACCTTTCAGTCTTTGAGCAATGATTTTGGAGATGATTTTATAAATAACATTACAAAGCGCAATTGGCCTATACATCTCCAGCTTATTAGCCTGTTCCTTCTTAGGAATAAGAGCCAAGAACGTGGCATTCAAAGCTCTAAGCATTTCTCTGCTGGAATACGATTCCTGTATCACCTGCATTAAGTCTTGATTTATAATTCCCCAAAAATCTTGAAAGAATTCAGCCGGGAATCCGTAAGGACCGGGGGCTTTACCTCTCTTCATGCTAAAAACAACCTCTTCCACTTCTGGCAAAGCAATTGGCCGCATAAGGCGTTCATTCATTTCCTCATTCACCAAAGAAGGAATGCAAGACAAAACAGCATTTTCAACCCCTTCATCTAGTATAGGATCACTAGCAAACAGTGCCGAAAAATATCGAACAGCTTCTTTGCTAATAGCTTGGGAAGAGGTTAAGCAACATCCATCCTGAGAAACAAGAGAAGTAATAAAGTTCCCATTGCGCCGGGCCTGCACAGACTTATGGAAGAAAGCCGTGTTCTTGTCTCCCTCTTGAAGCCAGTCATTGCGAGCCTTCTGCTTCCAGTAGATCTCCTCCCTAAGCTCCCACTCCGCTAAGGCATTGGCAGCAGTAGCTTCTTCCAGACGAAGCTCCTCCGAGAATCCACATTCTCTTATTTGCTTGGTTATCTTATCAAGCTGCTCTTGTGCCATCCTTTTCTTACATTGTAGGTTCCCAAAACTACTTCTATTCCATTCCTGCAATTTCCTTTTAACATACTGGAGCTTTTTAAGAAATGAATACATGGCTGTACCATACGCAGGCCCTCCCTGTCTCCACCACTGCGCCATGAGATCATGAAGGGATGTATCTCTAAGCCACATCATCTAAAACTTGAAAGGAGGCTTTTTGGGCCTTTCTATAAAGCCTATGGCCAGCTTGATAGGCCAGTGATCGGAACCCCTCCAGTCCAAAATTTCAGAATTGATAGAAAAAGCACTAGATTGCCAAAAACAAGAAACTAGAAATCTATCAAGACGTTCGGCAATGGCAGCGTTACCTGTTCTTCTGTTGCTCCATGTGAACATCCCATTTGAGGGTCTAACATCGGATAAGCGCAACACTTCCACATTGTGGCGAAGGCAGTCAGCAGAGGGACCCAACCGATTCAAGCCGCCTCTTTTTTCCTCAAGACTCATAACCGCATTGAAGTCTCCAGCAACTATCCACGGCATGAATGGGTGAAGAAGACGAATATAACGAATGTGCTCCCACAGCTGCACTTGGCCAGCAATATCAACAGGGGCGTAGACATTGGTAATAAGAAATCTTTCCCCAGTGTCAAGAGAAGAAGCCAACACAGTTAAGGCAGACAAGTTGCATATCCAATGAATAGGTAGAATTTTCCTTGGATTCCAACCCACAGCGAAACCTCCGGCACTACCGCAAGCACCTATACATTGCCACTGCCCGCTAGGCCAGACATTTAACATACAAGCTGAAAAAGCTTCAACCGACAATTTAGTCTCCTGAATACAGAGGATATCCGGAGAATTGTCCCAGACCAAATTACGCAGAGCCTTTTGTCTAGGGGAGCTATGCAATCCCCTTACATTCCATGACAGAACTATCATTAGGTGGGTTGAGGGAAGTGCTCATCCATAGTTTTGACCACTCCAGTTTCCACTAACAATTCACCAGTAAGTTTCAATCTATCTTGATCCTTTCTTCTTCCAGCTTTGGAAGGAGCAGCCGAGTTGGCTTTCTTGAATTGTTTTTGCATAAGCCCAAGAGCACTGCTGGCTCCTTTTCCTTTTTTACCGGCTTCCCCTTCTTTGGCCAAATCCGCCCAGCTCACTTCCTTCTCAGGCTGCTCATACTGAGCCTCAGATGGACCTCCCTCCTGTTGCAGAGAGCAATCAAAAGGCGCTTGTCCCTGCCCATTAAGAGTTCCATTGACTTCAGAGGCCTGTCTAGGTTGCACCATCTCATCCCCCTGTTCCTCCATCGGGATGCCATCTTCAATGACCATACAATCTAGAGCTTCGAATCTATTAAACCCCAGGTCTACTTGTCTCTCAGTATTGCCACGCCTTGGTCCCCGACCTCTTGCTCGCTTCTTGACTGTCATGAAACCATCCGTTCCTACTTGAAATTGTTCTCCAGACCCTTGCGCCAAACTTGGAGAAATAGCATTTTTCCCTTTATCTAATTTATCAGGTAAAGATTTGGTGTTTTCAACCAAACCTCTGCGCCCATTTCCTTTCCCAGATTCAGCTGTAAAATTCATTCCAGAATTTATCCCAGTGTCATTGGTTTTGACCGCCAAAGGGCATTGCCGATGAAGGTGTCCATAAACATGGCATAATCGGCATCTGAAGGGGATGGATTCGTAATCAAGCTGCTGTATCCAAGACAAAGATCCCATGCAGATTTCTACCGAATCTGGAAGTGGATTGTTTAAGTCCATGTCCACACAAATTCTTGCATATGAAATAATCTTCTTGTCAAGTGACTGGTGTGCAATAGCTGTTGGCTTACCCAGCATTGCCCCAATTTGTCTGAGGATATCTTCCCGCCAAAATTCCAGCGGAAGCCGCGGAAGACGGACCCAAACTGGGACACAGGCTGGGAGTTCATCAGCTGAGTTGAAACCCATGTGCCATGGTTTAAGAAACAGGCCCACTCTTTCATAGAAGTAGGGCCCTCCTTCAAAAATGCGATTTCTATCAGAAACAGAGGAAAAACTTACCAGAAAATATCCATTTCCTGCCAACATGAGGTCAAAATCTCCTTCAATGACCCAGGAGCGGCGAATCCAGGATTTTAATGCTGACACAGGGATTCTAATACCCAAAAACTTGCAGATTAGGGTGTGTGCAGACAAATATTCCACATCTTCATGGATTGCTTCCTGTGGGATGACCAATACAGGACGGTCTTGGGTCCTCAAGAGGCATCCATTGACTTTGGTTAGCCGCGAGCGCTCACTGTTATAGAAGTGTTCCTGGCCGTGAAAGTTTGCCCCAGGGGTCTCCGCCACTTGCCTGGGGCCTGTCAACGGGCCTGCTGTTCCTCCTTCGTGCGCAGACATCTCTCAAAAGATCAAACTAGATATTTATAAGTCTTCTATGGCCATATGTTGAAAGAGTAAATAAAACATAAAGAAACTAATGTCATTCAAATAGGAGGATGCAATTTGTAAATACTCTCTGAATAAGAATGTGGACAAGGGATATAAGGGCATGTTGTCCACAAGAATGGGTAAGAATCATTGCACTCATTGCAGCATGAGTGGGCATTAACATAAAAAAGTTGGGAGCTTCATCCACAACTTTATCCAATGAAATGAAAGGATCATTTTGAGAAGGAATAGGCTGTTAAAATCAAGATGAAAGTTTTTCAAGCACATAAAAAGAAAGAGGTAGCAAAGGAAGAATCACACATATCTATGTAAGAATCCATGAAGAGGGAGTATCCCCTAGAGGATCACCCATCACCATTTCCAAGAGGTAATCATGGTAAGAGATCAATCCTAAGAAAGTTATTTTTCACAACTCAGATTTTTATTTGCACCTAATTAAAGATCTATCTAAGGTGAAAATCATCAAGAGGTAGCATGTCATAAAGTATTCTTCATCACCATTACAAGCAGGTAATGGGAATAAATTATTATTGGCCTCATGAATAGAGTAATTGCATAGCTAAGATTTTTTTTAGAATGCATATGTAAGCACCTCTAAATTAAATGTTATGTTACATTGTTGAAAGGGACAAGTTAAAATCATTTGTATGAGGATTTATGGATTGTATTTCATTAAGAGTGGACTATAGGTCAACCAGAAGCACATGTATGATGTAATGTCCCAATTTTGAACTTTATTATTTCTCAATTAAAATAGTATTCCTAAATACTTAAAATAAAGTAATAATAGTATGATTTGCTTTTCACTTAAATTGGACCTTTTGAGGGTCATGGGCAATTAAGGTTTTAAAGTGAATTTTATAAGGAAGTTTCATATATTTTCTTTTTAAAGGAAAAATATAAACTCTTCCTCCGTAGTTTGGGTGCTACACTTGGAGGAAGGATATAAAATTTAAGAAGAAACTCTTTTGAAAATGTTATGCTATTTAGAGATATTGAATTATAGATCAAGTATGTCAAGATTGCTCACCACAACTTGAAGATGAAAACCTTAAAGTGTGGTAAGGGTTTGGGTACAAAAACCTCCATTCATATATCTAAGATAGTTCTATTCAAGGTCTATAATTGTGCTTAAGATTTTTATGGTTGCATGCAATTGGACCTACAAAGGTGTTTTATAACACCATCCTATTTAAAAGAAAATTGAATACATTGGAGATTTGTTTGAATTGATTTCTCAGTGTTTGGTTGTACAATTGAGTTCCATTTTAAGGTTTGAAGGAACCTAACACTATAATTAGGGTTTTTATAACTTTTGGACAATTTTTGAGGGTCTTCTTATGAATGAAAAATTTTGATTCTAATTTTGTTGGATAACTGCTTTCTTTTTTATCATTTTGAGCTAACGTTTATATTGAAATTCCAAGTATTATGGAAGCTATGAATTTTTTAATTTTTGACTTATTAAGGAAAATAATAAATTATTGATAACTAAAATTAGTAAATTATTCATAAAATTATTTTCATAATTTTTCCTAGTGGAGTGATTCACTTGGGCAAGGTTTGGAATGTTTTTGGGCTGTATTTTTGAATGAAATAATTTAGTTTATATTTTGAAAATTATTTCAATAATTTTCCAAGTAGGGTGAAGTGAATTGGCATACTTGGAGACATTATTGATGGGAAAAAAGAAGGGTTTGAATTTTAGATTTATTTTTTAATTGTGGTTACTTGTTTAGAGGGGCTAAATTGACTATTAACATCCCTAGTTCAGTCATTGTAAGCCCTAATAAATTGTAGATATTTTTGGTATATTTTTCATCACTCTATTCAAGGGTTTCAAGGTTGTTCTGAAGGGAAAACATATCTATAAGAAGATCTTACAAATATGAATTATTGCAAGAAATTTTTAGCCACATGGCCATTTTATATTTCCACAAAAGTGATATTCTATTGTATTTACATACTAAATAATTATTGTAGTTATTGTGGAGTGTTAATGCTTGGAATTTGGGACATTTATTCTTGTTAGGGTTTGCTAGGATTTAGGTCAACATTCATATTATTTTTAATTTTGGATAAAGGTTTGTTTGAAGATCCCATTTTATCCTAATTGTCCCATGTGGGGATATTAGAGTAACATCAGACCCATATCTTAGTTATATGTTGGATTCAAGGTTTATATAAAATTGTGACATGGATAATAGAATGATTGGAAGTTTTAATTAGGCCCAAGATCATGGGAATCAACCCCTCAAGGTGAAGGACCAACATTTGGTTCATTCAGATTTAATGGAATATTTTAATGAGTACTTAACACTTGAACCATAATAAATAAGGGGAAGGAGTTTCTAGTAATGATTAGGTTTGAGACATTTCAAAGGGCACCATGGGCACATAACTATATATGATTACTTGGGGAAGATAGTTATTCCAACATTTGATAGTGATCCAGGTATTCTAGTGAGAGCTTGGGTAGACAAGGTAAGTGAGTACCTTGATTCAAGGATTAGGGGTAGAAAATAATCCCTAATTTTTGTCATCTAATATTTTCATGTGGTTACTAATGAATGGTGGTGTCATGGATGGAAAACACAAGGGCATAACATCATTGGAACACAAGGATTTTTTTGAGAGAATCATTGATGAGTCTGGTAAGAAGGTGGATCCATCAAAACCAAGATCACTAAGAGCATAACATAAAGAATTCCAATTGGACAAAAGGCATCCTTTAAAATGATTAATCGAGCCTAATTTCCAATTATATAATGGGAAACTACTCGATAAGCTTTTTGGACATCAAAATTTAGTCAATTATGGGCTCCATAGAATGGGAAATTAGATAGAATTTAAATTAAAAAAATTCATAAAAATTGAAGGCATGTAAAACTTAAGTTGATGGGAAGTGACCAAGGGAAGGTTATGTAAAAAATTCAAAGCAAAAATCAAAAGTTTTGAAGTAGCCAAGAACTAATATTTGGCTTGGTAAAGGGCATCCATTGATTATAATTTCTCAACCACAAGAACTATAAATTTAAGGGCAGCCAAGTAAGGAGTTACAAAAAACTATGGAGAAACCAATGGGGTTGCAAACAATTGACACTAATGGGGAAGTAATGGAAAAATTAGACTTTTTAATAGTCAAGCAAAGAGAACTTGTTAAATGACTTCATGAGCTAACAAAGTGTCAAGAAGGAAGCATGCATAAATAAATCATAATATAAAGGTATGCCAATCAATAAACTTTTTGTATTGATCCTTTTCATGCATCATGTTTCCTATCTAATTTAAGATTACAAAAGTAATCTTGGAGGAAACACTTATTCTAATGTCTTGCTAAGGAAGCACATGTCCTACCAAGATAGGACATAGTAAAGAATTACATTGAGGAAATGAGGCCAAGAAGCAAATAAGAAGGATGCACCTTATATTAAAGGAAGGAAAATCAAATTTATTCATATGGAAACAATTGAGTTGTTGATATGGTAAGCAATCAATGTTTTCTTTTCATGATTAGTTCTCTCATTACCTTCCTTGAAAATCTTGTGTTGTCATTGAGGTGGAGGTAAGGGACACTGATGGAGAAGAAAAATTCTACCAAGTAAGTTCAAGGAAAGAACATGACAAATGCCCCTCATGGATAGGGGATCTAGGTGAGCTCTATCAACATAGTGTTACTGACATGTATAGGGATAACATAAAGAAGGGAGTAGGAAAAGTTCATCATGATCCCAGGATCATAGTGACTATTGTCTTTTGCATTTTTATTATGTTTCCATTGAGAAATTTTTCTTACATGGTGTGCATGGTTCCTAGAAAATTGTGTTCCTCACATCGGGACACTGTGGAAATGATTCAAGGTGTATTAGAATATTTATAATCACTATAAGTAGAAATTGAAAGGCAAAAAAGGCATACTAAAATGAGGATAAGGTTAAGCTAAAAAATAAAAAGGAGGCCCATATCATGCTCATGAGGCATGGTGACATAATTATAAAAGTGTTGCTAAACAGTAATGTTTTTCTAACATGTTTACTTCATGTGTAGGTTCATGAATGACATCACTTTCCATGACCAAGAGAATTTAAATGGGTTAATTTTAGTACATGAAGGAGGGCATGAGACCCCTCATAGATTGAGAAAAGGCCCAAGTTATGAACAACCATTTACAAGGTATAATAAGGAAAGCTTTTTTGTCCTCTCACTTTTTGGAAGAGTCTAAAATTTATTTGAAACATTCATGGCCATCAATGCATGCCAAGGGAAAAATTGGTTTCATATTATAGTCAACAAATATGTCTACATTTTGTTATTAGAGGTCTGAAAAAGTTGTCATAAAAAATTCTAAGTTGAGTATTTTGCTACACCCAGCTATCAAGAGTAAAAAGATTTATTTTTGGGTCACTATATTTCCCATACTAAGGGGAAATGTTTCACTATTTAATTATATTTTTGTCAATTATAAAATCCAAATTTCATGACATTTTTACAGCCCCTTCACATGGGTAATATATCTATTTTTGTTGCATATTTTTAGCTGGTTATAAATTCTAAAAATGTCATTATTGGGGGGCATAATTTGTATGATAAAAAGGTTAAATTTGAGGGCACTGAACATCACTACATCTTGGTGAGTTATAATCATTTATTTGACTACTATTTGACTTCATGCTTTCTCATGAATAATAATAAGGGAAATATATGTATGTGATACACCATGCACATGATGAGGCCCCCCTAAAGGGGATTGAAAATTGGAAAAAAATAATTCCCAAGGTATGTTGTTCAAAGCATTTGATTTTGTCAATTGTTTTCAAGTTGGAAAAGATGTTACATGTCATGTAGAGGATACCAAAGAGTTTTTGAAGAGTGGATACCCTAGTATACACACAAAGGATGAAGATCAAAAGGATCTTTCCATTTGGGGCACCAAGGTATCACTTTCAAAAAAACTTCCTTTTGGTAGCTCTAACTTTCTTTTCATTTTGTTGGATTTCATATTGAGATCCTTGAAGAATATGGACATGGAAGACACATGGGAGGTCAATGTGGTAATGAATTAGTTGACATATGGAGTTAATGGCATGGTTGTACATCACATAAACAACTCACATATTAGCATGTACATAATCTATGGTAAGATGATTTCTTCCTAGATGAAGGGGCAAGTGTCCATGGCTTCACCGTGGAAGATTCCATCTCTTGAAAGACCCATTTGAAGAGTTTAGGGAAGGAATCAAAACATATTGACCACTATTTTGAGTTGTGTGGGGCAACATGTGTTTAGGGTACCCATTGTCTTGATAAAGGAATGAGCCCATGAATTGATTGAGGGCTTAATAGTGGATGTCATGACACTTTCAACATTTAGAGGCAGTCTCCAAAACATAGGAAACAAGGTAGAAGTTTAGTTTGGAACTTCTTTTCCATGGGAAGAATTTACAATTAGACATTGCATAATAAGGTATGTTGTGAAACCTCCATGTATATTGCAATTTATTAAGGACAAGCAATTGTGGGCAGGAAGGACTATAATGTCCCAATTTTAAAATTAAAATAATATTATTACTAAAAGAAAAAGTATTCTTAAATACTTAAAATAAAGTAATAATAGTCTAATTTTATTTTCACTTAAGTTGGGACTTTTTGAGGGTCATGTGCACTTAAGGTCTAAAATTAAATTTAATTATGAAGTTTTACATATTATATTTTGAAAATATAAAGGTAAACTCTTATTATTTATTTTGGGTGCTACACTTGGAGGAATGATATAAAAGGTAAGGAGAGGCTCATTTAGAAAGGTTATTCCATTTTGGAATATTGAATTATTAATCAAGTATGCCAAGCTTCTTCATCACAACTTGAGGATAAAAACATTCAAGTGTGACAAGGGTTTGGGGACAAAAACATCCATTTTTACATTCAGGGTAGCTATATTCGAGGGCTGTAATTGTGATTCAGATTTCCATGGTTACATGAAATTAGACTTACAAAGGTGTTTTATAACACTAACTTTTTAAAAGGTAAAGTGAATGCCTTAGAGAGCTATTTGCATTGATTTCTCATTGTTTGGTTGTGAAATTAAGTTTCATTTTCATGTTTGAAGGAACCTAGGGATATAACTAGGGTCTTTAAAACTTTGAGATAAACTTTTGGGGACTTCCCATGGAGGGAAAATTCTTATTCTAATTTTATTTGATAGTTACTATTTTTGTGATCATTTGGAGCTAATGTTTATATTGATATTTGAAGTATTATGGAAGATACTAATTTTTTATGTTTCAACTAATTAAGGCAAATAATAAATTATTGAGAGATAAAAATTAGTTAAATAATTCAAAAAATTATTTACTTAATTTTATCTATTGGAGTGATTCACTTGGACAGAGTTTGGAGTGTTTTTGGGCTCTATTTCTAAAAGAAATTATTTAGTTTATATTCTAAAAATTATTTGAATAATTTTCCAAGTGGGGAAAAGTGAATTGGTCGACTTGTAAACATTGTTGAGTGGATAAAACAAGGTTTGAATTTCAAATTTATTTATCCTATTTTCTTTAGTGTGGTTATTTGTTTAGAGGGGATAAATTGGTTATTGGCATCTCTAATTCATTCTTTGGAATCCGTAATAACTTGCATGTATTTTTGGTATATATTTTTGCAATTTTTTGCAAGGGTTTCAATGCTATTTGGAAGGGAAAATGCAACTATAATAACATCTTAAAATCATAATTATCTCAAGGAATTTAAAGCCAAATGGCCATTCTATATTTTCACAAAAAGAGGTATTTTATTATATTTTCATATTCAGTGATTATTAGAGTTATTTTGGAGTGTAATTTCTTAGAAATTGGGACATCTATTCTAATTAGAGTTTTCTAAGTTTTAGGGAAACATTCATATTATTTTCAATTTTCCATAAGGGTTTGTTGCAAAATTCTATTTTTTCCTAATTGTTCCATTTGGGGACAGTTCATATGAGTAGCCAATTATATACAAAAGTTTTTATCATTTTTAGTATTTCCATGTTTATGTCAAAATTTAATTTGGTGTGTTTTATTTATTTGATCTTGTAGCATATGACACGATGGTAGAGGAAGCACCCTACATTGAGACAAATATCCATGTATAAGTTTAATGAAAAAGTCTTAAAAGGGTGGAAACATGTAGGTTTTAATTTCCTCCTTGTACAAATTTAGAATCACATCATGTGTAGCACGTCTAGTTGTTTATCGATTTTGTAGCATATATTCAAGAACTGACATCATTTTAGAATGGAGGAATCAACTGGTTTTCACAAATCATAACTATTGTAACATACCTTTATTGGTTTTGGTATGTATATGATAACCTTAAAAATCTATAGTAAGTTTTTATCTACATTTTTAATTTTTATATACACATGGAATAAGGTTTCTAAAAGTTCTCTGAAATAGGTTTTGGTATGAAAAAAATTGGTATGACACATTTTTTGGAATCTTGTAGCATGCTCATAAGCCAAAAGGGGTTTCAATGAAGGGAGAAGAAGTGGTATGCCATTAAGTCAATGGTACAAGGTGATAAGTGCATAAATGGATAGTAATACTCCATAAGAAGACTTTTAGTTGTGATGGATATATGTTTTTATATCCATGTTCTTTCATTCGATTTGTTTAATTAAATAAATATTGCACATGTTTTGATGTCAAAATTTAATTACAAGATATGGGAAACTTTGTAAATGTATTTTTATGTTTCAATCCATGTATGTTGAATTATAAGACCCAATATAAGAGAAATTTGTAAAATTGGTGATTTCTTATAACACCATGTTTGTAATGCAATAATTTTTATTCAATTATTAAAATAATTATGTGAATCAAAAAGGGTGTTGTATAAGGATATCCTCATGGAGTGATTTATCGTAGCCTACAAACATGTGTATCATAGAAAATGGGCTAAAAAGAAGATTAAGACATGGAAGAGTGGAATAATTTTAGTTGGTAGATATTGGAATGAGTCATGCACTCTTTAACAACTAGGGTTTGTGGGTTTTACATTTGGGTAGTCAAATTAAAAGAGAGAGGAATAATGTACATTCCAATGGGATGATAAAACTAATATTTTGATTTAGAAAATAAAGGTGAATCCTTATATTTTCAACATAGAGATTTTTTGGGAAAAATATCCTTATAATTTTGGAAGTATGATAAAAAAATGTAGATCAATAAGATCACCTAATTCAAATGGTAAGCCAATTGAATTTCGAGTATTGTTTAAGAAGTATTCACAAATCTCATCCTAGAAAAGTGATAATTTATATTATAAAGGCTTGAATAACATATGGATGGAATAAAAAGTACATTTATAGTACCTATTTTGGTTCCTCTTGAAAATTAATATAAGTTCAAAAAAAAATGTCATTTCGAATTTATATGCAAAAGTTATGGCCTCTAGAAGTTACAACACTTTTCATTATTTTGGAATTGCAAATTTAAATATGTGGGGGTTTGTAAATATTCTTCAATAATTTAAA
This sequence comes from Torreya grandis, assembly GCA_037957365.1. NCBI lineage: Eukaryota > Viridiplantae > Streptophyta > Pinopsida > Cupressales > Taxaceae > Torreya > Torreya grandis. The sequence goes on from JARHVA010002409.1 coordinate 1,856,258, forward strand.
AATTACCACAACTATTTTTAAATGTCATCGAGTGACTTCAAAACCAACCCAAGGATTTCACCATACATAAAGTGATAGTCTCCCCAAAAGGTAATGCACATGAAGTTTAACAAATAAAAAAGTGCATGGGCTTTAGTTTGTATCTCTTGGACTTATTTTTTGAGCCTAATAAATGGATCTTATGATTTAGGATCTCATGGGAGTTCAAATAAGGGGCATTTAGTAATGGAATTAATTGATTGAGTGTCTAAGTTGATTTGATCAGTTTAAATGAGTTTAATACATTTGATCAAAGATGTGTAGTTTATAGTAGATGAAAGAAAGTGAGTGAATTAGAGATATGTGAAGTGCATAAAACCTTCACTTCAATACTATATAACTAATAATTTGAGTTTATTAGTCTTTTTAGATGAAGAATAAATTCATCCACTAAAGAATGTAGAAATCATTACAAAAGTAGGATGCTAGTAGAGATTGGTGTCCTTGTAAGCCCAAGAAGGAAAAATCTTATACATTTCAACATAGTGGATATGAGGAAATGAGGATTTAATATTTTAGTGCTTTCTCACATTGCACATTGAGATTCTCTAGGGTATGTCTTGTGTATATCTATTTAATGTTGTGTTTGATTTAAATAATTGAATTTCTCAGTACCTTGCAACATGTCTAACACATCAAACACTTAATAGAGATCAAAAATCAAGTAACCCAAACAAGTTATTGTTCATAAAGGTTAGTGAACTTCACATTTATTTTGAAATTTTATACAAGCGCGTTCACATTTATACATGTACAGATGTAGTAACATATCTAGAATTTGAAGGGTAGTATGAAATATATGTAGCATGTGAAAATTACATGTGAAGAATTGGAAATGTTGAGTGCAGGTGCCTCAAATAATTAGTACAAGTTGAGTTTTCTTACTTTTTAGAAAAAAAATGTATCCAATTAAGACCCCCTTTTGGTCCCTTAATTCCATGCACTTAGCCAAATATAAATTAATATTACAATAAGTTTTTTTTATTAAGAATAAAATTAGGCTATAATTATGGCTATATGAATATACTATTATTATATTTCTCTCAAACCTATGGATTAACCTTTCACATTTGTACCTAAAAACTAATTACTTACTCTTACACACACATTACAATTGGGCTATGCATATTAGATCCTAATTTCATCTTATGATTTTACCTTTAAATCCATGGATTTGAAATGGTTAATAACTGATTCTTTAATGCTTTAATTTAAGCACTATGACAAATGTAGTAGGGAACAATGATATTTATGATTTATTCACATGATGTTACAATTACATTTGATTATTTTATTTATTATAAATGTATACTTATTAGTCTTGTATCATTGATTTTATATACGATAACTCAGACTAACTATATAATTGCTATGAGGTAGATGTGAGATTGGTCTCAACCTCAGAGTATGATGAGGAAGAGTATCATCCAAGAGGGTAGTGTAGATGGGATGATTGCGGTATGATAGAATAGAAATGTTAGTGACCCAATTCCATACACCATAATAGTTTGACTTGTTAAATTCTTTGCATTAATATGGTTTGCAAAGTATTATACTTGATAATGTTAGAATATTGTCATTAATCATATTTTAGTTTTGATTTAGGAAGAAATGAGTTCTTATTCTAAAACTAGTTATAGTGAATACTATGATGTGAGATGCTTTATATTGTGCTTTATAGTTGTGTCATCAATGTAGTTTTTAATAAGAAATTGAAAGAGTAGTAATGCTATATTTAATTTTTTTAAATAAAAATTTATGGTAATCTTAAATTATTTAATTATACTAAACAATTAAACTAAATTATGATATTCAACTTATTACTTATGCTAATTAATATAAGAATAAATTATAACTCAAACACTAGGATGAGCTCATACTTTAAAAAGGCTCATATGTAATTGATTATTAGCAATGCATGAAATTTGTCGATGAATTTACTTTGACAAAGGGAAGTTAAGTTACATTATTGCTAATTGGAGAAATCAAGAGATATAAATGATAAATTTATCTGATTATTATTGTGGAACTCCCAATTAATGAATTTGAACAAAGCCTAGGCTTTAGTTTCAAATGGCATGCAAAAACGGAAATGGGAGAAAAATGGTATTAAGTGGACTAAAAAACGCAGGCATACAAAAATTCATGAAAAAGGAAGCAGGAAGCTGGAAGAAGAAAGAAAGCTTCGGAAGTAGGAAGAAAAATTTTGGCATCAAGAAAGAAAAGCATACTAGGTGAGTACTATAATTAATTTTTATAATGTATGTTAAAAATTTATGGAAAACACAGTTAGATCGATATAAAACTTTAAGAAAATAGATTTTAGGTAATTCTTTAAAAAAACTATCCGAATAATCTAAATTTTATTAACCCAAATAAAAGAATCAGGGATTATAGATTTACACAATTCTTTTTTCATTAGAGAATATATGAGAAACCTATGAATAAACCCTATGAAAACTTTTGGAAATGTTACTCTCTATTTAGATACTCGTATTCTATCTATATTTCTTGAAAATAATTATTAGTTAAAATTTAAGAAAAGTATCAATTAATAACAAGTTTGAAATTAGAGGGTAAAGCATCTATTAATAAGAACATTCTAAATTATATATATATATATATATATATATATATATATATATATATATATATATATATATATATATATATGAGTGTTTATATTTAAAAAATAATAATGAATGAAATTACCTTCATTTAAGATGCAGATTTCATTCAACATTGCCATATCAAAATCTATTCTATTCTTTTCTTTTTATTTACTCAGCCCAAAGGGCAACGCTGTTATGTCAAAACCTTCTGCCTTCTGCTGTTATATCAAATTATGTTGTTTTATTTTCTTTAATTCTACCCAAGAGCAAAACCACCACCATTCCTTTTATCTCTGCTATCTAACCCAACATAACCGTGATCTAGTTTAGCTAAGGATTTTTGCGGACTTTGATGCCCCCTTCCCGCCCGCGCCCCCCCCGCCTTAGCACTTTTAGTAAACCATTAGTAGTGTTTACCAGACATGAATGGTAGAATACATATGTAAAATTATATATAAATAGTGGCCGTGAGTTATGTTGTGAATAAGGGGATGAGTCACTACATATATTTTACCTGTGTATTACAACTTTACCATAAAAACTATTTTCTTGAATTCCATTCCAAGATCATACGTTAGCCAGTGAAAATTAAACTCACATTATTATGGATGAGGGAAAAGTTATATATATATGTGTGTGTGTTTGTTTTTGTGTGTGAGGAAAAACCACTATTTACAGTTGGTTAGATGATCTTGATTATTTAGAAATGTATTTTTATGTTTATTTATGAATGTATTTTTATGTTCATTTAGGAATGTGTTTTTTTTATATAATTAAAAAATATATATATTTAGTTGGTTAGATAGTCTTATATTTACAGTTGGTTAGATGATCTTGTATTTTTATGTTTACTTATGAATGTATTTTTATGTTCATTTAGGAATGTGTTATATATATATATATATATATATATATATATATATATATATAGTTGGTTAGATTATATATATACAATTTTTGTGAAAATAAGAAAAAAGTAATTTATATAATATTAGATAATATATTATATTTATTATTACGTAATAAAAAATTACATAATGAATATTCAATTATTAATTTTTTATAAATCTATAAAATTATAACATGCTTTATGAAATTATAATGAAATCTATTGACATAGCAATTTCCTTGTGACATCCCAGTTAGTTGTAAGTATTATTGTTAAACTACATAAATAAATTATCGAGAGGTATGGGAAGAATAATAATATTTCTTAAATTTTAGGGTTTTTCCTTATAATAAAAATAATATAAAACTATCAAAAAATATTTGAAAATGATTAGCAAAACATATTTATGGTGTTAGCTTAAAATTCTGAAAAATGGATAATTAGTGCCTTTCATAGATTTTATTGGGTTTTTAGGGGTAATCAAACTTAAAATTTTTGAGAAATATCAGAAGGATATCTATATTCTTAAAATTATTTTCTTTATAACAATAATTAAATTTAGCTTGAATTATCTATTATAGATCAGTTAATTTAGACTTTTGTGGTCATTTTTTTGTTGGCATGGTTTTATCAAATGAATGCTTATTACATCAGATATTACAAGTATATGTTAATGATCTTTAGATTAGTTTACCTATTTAGTAAGCCTTTGCTTTAGATTATATATCTAGGATATCTTTATAGATCCCGCATTGATCATACTACCCACATAGTGAGATGATTTTTCAAGCCTGTTTAGCATCACCAACGATGGGTATAGAGAAATTGATCAAGTGATGTGTGATGAATCTGACCGATCCAAATGACCATATGTTATTTAAAAATTTAACCAATATAATGTTAGATTATCATTACCAATTCATATGTATGATTTTTATATTATGTGATATCATAGTGGAAACACATTTTTCTTTATGATACACGTCATGTAGTAGAATCTTACATCACATTGGGGTACTTGCATGTCTCACTCTGGATTCTTGCACTATTCTATTTGTCTATTTGTGTAGGGAAGGCCATTCATTGATAAGGGATTGTACAGGCGATTGTTCGTCCATAGTTGGAGTGGCAAAGTATTTGGATGATGCTTTCCCTCCCTTACTATAGTACATTATTAAAGACAACACTTGAAGTTATTAGAGATACATGAGTTCATGTAACTTGAGCTTTGAAGAGCTAGTTATATTTTATAAGACTAATTGCCTATTAAAATTATAAATATAATAATATTTACTTGAATAGGCATTGTTATATAGTGAGAGTAGTCCTAGCTATGTCATTATGTATTTCCTTTCATAAATTGTAACACTCTTACATTAGAAATTAGAGTTGAAAATTTGATGGTTATCTATTATTTTTTATAAATTTTAGTTCAATAGTTTTAAATAAAATGCTTGTGGTAGTAAGTTAAAAAAAATAATACTTTTTATTTTAGTACAATTGGGAAGGATGTTACATGTGATATCAGAGCTTAGGCTCGAACACTAGGACTTAATGATTCCACTAATATTTTTACATTTTTCTTTTTAGTGAGAAGGAAGAATGATGCAAACAATAGTATTAGGAGAGGTTCAATGAAATACTAATAACTCAACCATAGATCCTAATCAGTGTGTTGCTAAGAAGCCAAAAAAGTTAGATCAATTACTCATGGTCATGAGTGATACTAAGGACCAAATTACAGCGTTCGAGCAAGAGGTTCATGGTCATGGTGAGGAAGAACATCAGTAAGTACCTATTGAGCACTCTATTGAATAGGAGAATCAATAGGATGTGAGAGCTTAGGTAGTTACAAAGCTCTTTATGGATATAAATAAGGTTAGTCCACCTAAATTTGATGAAAATATTTTAGGTGATCGAGCTGAATAATGGTTGACTAAGATGGAGAAGTACTTTGAGATATGAAATTACTCTGAGATTACTAAGGTAATTTGGGAAGCATATCAATTTTCTAGTGAAATAGCTACTTGGTGGGATAACAAAAAAATGGAGATAAACCTTAACTCAAAAAACACAACTTGGGTGCAATTTGAGACATTGTTCAAGTCACGGTGGTTACCACATCATTAATTTGATCAGAAGCTTACATATTTTCAAAATCTAAAGTTAGGGGAGTTGTTTGCAAATGAATACTGGGAGTAGATTACCAAACTTTTAAAATACATACCTTAGTATCAAGATGACGAATGGTTTAGAGTCATAAAATTTAATATGGGATAGAAACCCCAGATTGGAGTTGAGGTACATCTTCATGGGCCTTCTACTATGGATTAGGTTTTTGAGAAGATAATAAAATAGGAACAAAAATTGAAGTCTCTACCTCATGTTAGGTAGTAGGTCAAGAAAAAGTTTGGTAGTTCCAAACCAAATTTTAAAAAGAGGAATCTGAATCAAAGGAGTAGAGACTCCAAGGGACAATTCAATAGTAGATCTAATAATAGAAAACTAGGGAATGGCTCCAAAGAGGGTTTTTAGGGAAACTCTCAAATTGACAGGAAAGGACCATCAGGTGGTTTTTTCAATTGTAGAGGAAATCACTATGCTCTTGAATGTCTTCATGACAAGTGTAAGAACAAAGGTCCAAAACCTCAGCATGGAAATTTTTAGTAGCATATTCATGCAAAAATTAATAACTAACAACCTAAATTTTAAGCATCACCCATAAGTTATTAGGTATTTTGTTTGAACATTTAGTTTTTATTTTGATAGATACAAGGGCTAATGAATTTTTTATAGTTCCTAGAATGCTTAGAAAGTTTTCTAGAAAAGCTAGATATATGGAAATACATGGTTAGTACAACATGTGAATAATTCTAAAGTCATGGTTGATAAGTGTCTTATTGAAGCAGTGATTGAGTTACCTTTATCGCCATGGGGTGCATGAGTTGTTTTTGTAATGGATGAAAGTTTTAAATCCAAGATCAAAATTGGTGATGATAAATCATTGGAGGTTGCTGCAAAAGGAGCTATGGAAGTCCATACAAAAGAAGGTATGATGAGTGTTCAAGACATTTATTACACTCCAAATTTGAAGCATAATTTGTTGAGTGTTGGAAAATTATGTGAGAAGAATTATAAAGTAGTATTTGAAAATCAACAATGTATAATTTATGATAAGAATCAAGGAAATAGGGTGGTAACATTTGTGCCTATGACAAAGAATAGGATGTTCCCATTGAAGTTTGGTGAAAATAAAAAGAACCTTGTCAATATGGCATATGAGGATACAAGTTGGTTATGGCATCTCATGTATGGGCATTTAAATTTTCATAGTTTGAAGATTCTAACATCAAAAGCATTAGTTTTTGGTTTACCTAAGGTTGAAGAGCACAAGGAAGTTTGTGAAGGATATGTTAAAGGAAAACATGCAAGAGAGAAATTTTCAAAAGGCAATGCATGGAGGGCCCATTATCCACTCTAGTTAGTTCATTAAGACATTTGTGGTCCTATGCAGACAAAGAGTTTGGGTAAGTCATCATATTTAATTACTTTTATTGATGATTACTCATGACAGTGTTACGTTTATTTTTTGAAGACCAAAGGTGAAGCTCTTGAGACATTCAAGAGGTTTAGATCCCTTGTAGAAAATGACAAAGGGTGAAAAATCAAATGCTTAAGGACTGATCATGGAGGAGAATTTTGTTCAAAAGCCTTTCAAGGTTATTGTGATATGCATGGCATTAGAAGACAACTCACCACTGCATACACACCTCAAAAAAATGGTGTAGCTGAAAGGAAGAATCATACAATTGTGGAGATGGCACGAAGCATGATACAAAAAAAGGGATTATGTAATTATTTTTGGGGAGATGTAGTTTCTATAGATGTATATATTATCAATCAGAGTCCCACTAGTGCACTTGATAGGATGACTCTGTATGAAGCCTGGTATGAGAAAAAGTCAAATGTTAATTATTTCAAAGTTTTTGGTTGCTTAGCCTATGTTCATGTTCCTAATCAAAAGAGGCAAAATTTAGATCCCAAAAAGTGAGTCATGTATTTTTGTTGGATATATTGAGGAAAGTAAGGCTTATAGGTTATATAATCCTCTCACTAATAGGCTTATTGTGTCAAGAGATGTGATTTTTGATGAAGGGGGAGTTCATGGTCATCAAAAAGGCCATATGGAGAAGTCAAAATCTATTTTAAATGAGGTTATGATGGATGATATTGATCATGGGCATCCCACTAATATTTCAGTTCCAAGTGTTACAAATCCACTAAGTAACCCCTCATCTAGTTGTTCAATTCCAAGTGTAAGTCCAGATTCAAGTCCTAGTTCTACAAGTAAGGTAAGAAGATTGAGTGACACTTATCAAAGGATTTTAAATCAAAAACATGAAGAAAATCCAAGAGGTGAGACACTAAATTTTGCTTTACTTACCAAGGTTGATTTTGAACCATCATGTTTTGAAGATGCATATACTAATGAGGTTTGGATGCAAGAAATGCAAGAAGAGATGGATTCTATTCACAGGAATGACACTTGGGAGCTTATAAAGCTTCCACATGATAAGAATAATATTGGCACCAAATGGGTCTACAAGACTAAGTGTAACAGTGATGGAAGTGTTGAAAGGCATAAGGTGAGATTAGTTGCTAAAGGCTTCACACAAAAGTATGGCATTGATTATGAAGAGACATTTGCACCAGTAGCAAGACAAGAGACCATTAGAATGCTGATTTCATTAGCAACTCAAAATAATTGGAGCATCCATCATATGGATGTGAAAAGTCCTTGAATGGGTACTTAGAAGAAGAAGGAGAATGATTGCAATTTTTTGAAATAGAAATATTTTTTTATTTTTACAACTCTTATCTCTTCTGTATTATGAATATTGCATATATTTGGCTATGATTTAATTTTATTTAAAAATTTTACATCTGCAAATTTACATTGACTAAAAAATGCTTAATAAAGAAACTATCAAGAACAAGTCTCCACTACCTTATATAGATGATTTATTTGATTAAATTTATGGTGAAATGTTATTTTATAAGATAGTTATTAGATTAGAATATCATCAATTAAGTATTCAAGATGAAGATATTCTAAAAATAGCTTTCAAGATTCGTTATGGGCATTATGAGTTCATAGTGTTACCTTTTGGATTAACTAGAACACGAAAAACATTCATAAATCTCATCAATAGTATATTCATAGACTACTTAGATCATTTTATATTGATTTTTTTGATGACATTCTTATCTATTATAAAAATGAGGAGGAACATTTTCATCATTTGGAACTAGTTTTGCAATGATTGTGAAAGCACAAGTTATTTTTAAAATATCTAAATATGAATTCTTTCAAAAAAGAGTGCAATATCTAAGGAATATTATTTATACAGATGATATTTATGTAGATACATCTAAGATAAGGGATATTATGGAGTGTTCAACACCTATAAATATGCATGGGGCAAGGAGCTTCATGGGGTTAGTAGGCTATTATAGGAGTCCAAGATATCTAATCCAATCCCCTCTTTGTAATGAAAGAATCAAAAGTTTGACTGGTCTGAGAAATGTGGAATAGATTTTCAAGAGTTGAAAATAAGACTTACATAAATAACAGTGCTAAGAGTTCCTGATCCTAGTGGATAGTTTTCAATGATCACAGGGGCTTTAGGTGAAGGTTTTGGTGGAGTTCTGATGTAGAACAGAGTAGTGGTAGCTTTTGAATCAATGAAGTTAAAAAATCATGAGGTGAATTATGTTCCTCATGACCTTGAATTTGCAATGATTATTCATGCTTTTCAAGTTTAGCAACATTATTTGTTGAAAAATCCATTTGAGCTCAAGACTGATAACATGAGACTCAAATATATCTTCACATAAGTAAATTTAAATTCTCATCAAAGACATTGGTTAGAGTTCCTTTCTGACTATGACTTTGATATAATTTCCATCAAGGGGAAATAAAATAGAGTACCTAATGCTTCGAGTCATAGAAGGTACATAACAAATATAGATACTATTAAGAGTACTTTAAAAAACCAAGTGGTTAAGTTCTCACTAGGAGATGGTTACTATGAGAAGGTCAAAGAAGTTTGTCTAATAATGCCTAAGATCCTTGTTATAAAGGATTCAATTTTGAGAGTGATGGTCTCTTAAATTTTAATAAGAGAATGCATGTGCTAGATTGAGAGAATCGACATAGTATAGTGTTGAAAGAGTGACACTATGCCCCATATTTGGGACATCTAGGAGTAACAAAAATTATCGTAGAGCTTCGACCTCTAGATTTTTGAAAGGAAATCAAGAAAGATGTGGTTGAATTATGTCATTATATCTAAAATGTCAATGAGTAAAAATTAAACATATTCACCCAGGTAAATTGCTATATTCACATGATATACCATAGTGGAAGTAGAAAGTGGTTAGTATGGACTTTGAGCAAGGTTTACCAATGTCACATAGTAGACATGATATGATCTTGGTAGTTACTGATAAAATAATTAGGTAACTCATTTCATACTAGGCAACTTGATAGATGACGCACCTGCCCTTCAGAAAAGATTCATAAAAGAAGTGTATAGGTTGTATGGATTTCTAGAGAAGATCATTTTATATCATGATCCAAAAATGACTTCCAGATTTTGGTTTACTCTAAACTTAGCTTTAGGTCTATAACTTAATTTCAACACTGTATATTATCAAGAAACCGATGGTCAGACTGAGCGAGTCAATCAAATTCTAGATGATCTTTTATATTTGTATTGCTTGGATCAATAATATAAATGAGAAGATTATCATACATTAGTTGAGTTTACTTATAAAAACTCATACCAATCTACTTTGAAGATGGTTCCTTTTGAAGCATTGTAGGGTAGGAGGTGCAAGACTCTAATCAGTTGAGAGAGGTTAGAGGATAGGGTAGTCTTCAAATTTGAGATGATTTCTTAAATGGAAGAAAAAATTAATTTAGTTAGATATAGATTGGTAGATAGAAATAATATATAGAAAAGTTGCACTAATTTGAAGAGGATCGATAGACAATTTTCTGTTGGTGATAAAGTGTTTTTACAGGTTAAGCCACAAAAGAGATCAATTAAGTTTGGTAAGTTAGAAAAATAGACACCTAGATATGTAAGACGCTTCAAAGTATTAGAAATGGTCAATCTTATTGCATATAATCTTGCATTTCCACCAGTATTGATTTCTTTACGTATTATTTTTTATGTATCATATCTCAAGAAGTATATAGTTGATCCTTCTCATGTTTTAGATTAGAATGCTTTGCAAATTTAGGACCCTAGAGTAGTCATGGTAGAACCCATCAAGATAATTGACACTCATAAACTTTATTTATATAATAGAGAAGTGTCATAGTGTAAGGTCTTATATGACCAATACTCTAAAGATAGTGCTATTTGAGAAGACTTTGATGAGTTCTTCAGGTTGTTTCCATATTTTTTTGCATGACTAACACTTGTTACTATGTTGTTATTTTAGTTAAACTCTTTTAAATATTTTGAAACTATTATTTTAATGTCATAGAGATGATGATTAATTTAGGGGGGAAGATATTACATCTTGATTTTACCCTATGATTTTAATTTTAAATCCATAGATTTAAAATGGTTAATAACTAATTCTTTAATGCTTTGATTTAAGCACTATGATAAATGCAGTAGGAAAAAATAATATTTATGATTTGTTTACATGCTATTATAATTATATTTGATTATTTTATGTAGTATAGATGTATACTTATTAGTCTTATATCTTTAATTTTATATACGATGATTTAGACTAACTACATAATTGATATGAGGTGGATGCAAGATTGGTCTCACCCTCAGAGCATGATGAGGGAGAGTATCATCTGACATGGTAGTGTAGATGGGATGATTATAGTATGAGAGAATGGAAATGCTAGTAATCTAAATTTACACACTACAGGAGTTTGACTTGCTAAATTATTTGCATTAATACAGTTTCTTAAGTATTATGCTCAGTAAAGCTAGAATACATGCATTAATCATATTTTAGTTATGATTTAAGATAAATGATATCTTATTCTGAGGTTGGTTATTGTGAATACTATGTTGTGAGATGCTTTATATTGTGCTTTATAATTATGTCATCAATGCAATTTTCAATAAGGAATTAAAAGAGTATTAATGCTATATTTAATTTGCTAAAATAAAGATTTATGGTAACCTTAAATTATTTAACTATATTAGACAAATTAATTGAATTATGATATTTAACTTATTAATTATGCTAATTAATATGGATATAAAGCATAATTAAAATACTAGAATAAACTCATACTTCAAAAAGACTCATCTGGAATTAAATATTAATAATACATAAAATTTGTCGATGACTTTACTTTGACAAAGGGAAGTAAGTTACATTATTGTTAACTAGGAAAATTGAGGTAGATAAAGTGAAAATTTATTTGATGATTATTGTGGAACTCTTAGTTAATGAGTTGGAACAAATCATAAGCTTTAGTTTCAAATGGCATGCAAAAAGGGAAATGGGAGAAAAATGGTATTAAGTGGACGAAAAAAATCAGACACAACAAAATTCACAGAAAAGGAAGTGGGAACATGGAAAAATAATGAAAGCTTCGGAAGCAGGAAGAAAAATTTCAGCATCAACAAGGAAAAGCATACCATTTGGGTACTTTAATTATTTTTATCGTGTATATTAAAAATTTAGATGAAACACTATTAGATTTGTAGAAATCTTCAGGGAAATAGATTTTGGAATGTCCTTTAAAAAAAAATCTATCCGAATAATCCAAATTTTATTAACCTAAATGAAAGAATTAAGGATTATAGATTTACACAATATTTTTGTTTACATTATAAAATCTATGAGAAACCTATGAATAAACCCTGTGAAAACTTTTGAAAAAATCTTATGTTAATCACTCTTTAAATACCAGGATTCTATCTGTATTTCTCAAAATAACTTATTTGTTAAAATTTACGAAAAGTACCAATTCATAACAAGTTTGAAATTAGAGGGTAAGACTTATCTCAATAAGAGTATATATATATATATATATTTGAGTGTTTATATATAATTTTAAAATAATGAATGAAATTAGATTAATTTAGTATGTAGATTGCATTCCACATTGCCATATCAAAATCTATTCTATTCTTTTCTTTTTATTTAATCATCCTAAAGGGTAGCGCCGTTATGTTTAAAAAAAAATAAAAATAAAAAATAAAAATAAAAATTAACAGATTTTTATTTAAAAACCTTCTTCCGTTTTGTGCCCCATAATAGTTGACGTCATATCAAATTCTGTACCTTTCTTTTCTTTAATTCTGCCCAAGAGCAAAACCGCCACCAGTCGTTTTATCTCTGCTGTCTAACCCAACAGAACCGTGATCCATTTCAGCGGAGGATTTCTGTGGACTTTGATGCCCCCTCCTCTCAGCGCTTTCAGTAAACCATTAGTAGTGTTTACAAGATATGACTAGTAGAACGTATATATATATATATATAAATAATGGCCGTGAGTTCTGTTGTGCATAAGGGGGTGAGTTGCTTCACATCTTTTAACCATGTACTACAACTTTACCATAAAAACTACTTCTTGAATTCAGTTCCAAGATCATACGTTGGCCGATGCAAATTAACCTCACGTTATTGTGGATTTGGGAAAAGTGATATAACACTTTATACAGTTGGTTAGATGATCTTGATTATTTAGAAATGTATTTTTATGAATGTATTTTTATGTTCATTGAGGTGTATATATATATATATATATATATATATATATATAGTTGGTTAGATAATCTTGTTTATATTTAAAGTATAAATATATAACGAATATAGATTAATAATAATTTTGTGGAAATACGAAAAAAGTAATTTATATAATATTAGTTAATATATTATATTTATTATTACGTAATAAAAAATTACATAATGAATATTCAACTATTAAATTGTTATAAATCTATGAAATTATAACATGCCATATGAAATTATAATGAAATCTATTGAGATAGAAATTTCCCTGTGACATGATAGTTAGTTATTGGTATTATTATTATTATTATTATTATTATTATTATTATTAAACCTCATAAATAAATTATCAAGAGGTAGGAGAAGAATGATATTATTTATTAAATTTTAGAGGGTTTTCTTATAATGAAAATAGTATAAAACTATCAGAAAATATTTGAAAATGATTGGTAAAACATGGTGTTGGCTTAAAATTGAGGACAATGGATAATTAGTGCCTTTCGTATATTTATTTGTGTTTTTAGAGGTAATTGAACTTAAATTTTTTGGGAAATGTTAGAAAGATATTTGTATTATTAAATGTATTTCCTCTATCACAATAATTAAATTTGGTTTGAATTATCTATTATAGCTTAGTTAATTTAGACTTTTATGGTCATTTTTTTGGTTGGCATGGTTTTGTCAAATGAATGCGTATTATATCAAATATTGGAAGTATATGTTAATGATCCTCAGATTAATTTATCCATTTGGTAACCCTGTGCTTTGGATTATATATTTTCTAAGTTTTATGGAGCCCACATTGATGATATTACCCATGCAGTGAGACAGTTTCTCAAGTCTGACTAGCATGACCAATGATGAGTATGGATAACCCGATCAAGTGATTTGTGATGAATTTAATTGATCTAGATAATCATATATTATTTTAAAAAAATTTCAAAGTAATTTTACATTAACATTATCAATTCATATGTATGATTTGCATGTTTGATGATATTGTGGAAATTTATTTTTATTTCTGATACATGTCATGTAGTATAATATTACAGAACATGGGGTACTAACATGTCTCATTTTGTATTCTCATAACGTTCTGTTTGCCTATCCATGTAGGGAGGGATATTCCTTGATAGGGGATTGTGTGAGGGATCATTGGTCCGTGGTTGGAGTGGTAAGGCATTCGAGTGATGCTCTTGCTCCCCCACTGTAGTATATTCTTGGAGACAACACTTGAGGTTATCAAAGATATGCAAGTTGGTGCAACTCGAGCTTCAAAGATTTTATTATATTTTATAAGGATAATTACCTATTGAAATTGTAAATTTAATATTATTTACTTGAATATCCATTGATGTATAGTGAGACAAACCGTAGTTGTGTCATTATGTATTTAATTTCATATATTATAACCCTCTTACATTGAAAATTAAAGTTGAAAATTTGATGTTTATCTATTAGTTATATTAATTGTATCTCTAAAATTGTAAATAGAATGCTTGTGGTAGTAAGTTAAAAAAAAATCATTTCTTTTTGTTTCAGTACAATTAGGAAGGATGTTACAATGCACCTTACTTATACAAGTGTTGGAGATGTTCTTATCTACACTAGTAAATTGTAAGAGATCATCTAAGAATTATTTCACATTATGTTATTCATTGGGGTAGGGTATGTAGTTTTCAAGGTAGATCTAGTAGTATAACATGAAAAAATACCACTATTTTCAAAATACACAACCATTATTTTTATAAGATCATCATTAGCACATATGAAAAATTGTATTATTATATATGCATTCAATTGTTTGCAAAGAAAAGTTTTGAAGGTGGTCTTATCATTACATACATACATAAACATATTTATATGTTTTCTAATTTTAGATTATTAATTTTGTTTTCAGATATAATATTAGAGTTGAGTTGAGGATGAGGGAAAACCTCATTTTTTTATAATTATAATTCTTCAGGTTAACTTTTATAACATATATTTTTCTAAAATGTTTTTAATCTATTTTTTTAATTGTATAAAAATAATTGTAATACTTAAATTATATGATCATTTAACCATAATAAGTGAATAATCACTTATAATTTTACAAAATGCAAAAATATCTTTATAAAATATTAAAAATATATCATATAAAAAAATAATTGTAACACCCATTGACCACCCTAAAGGAGACAATAACTACTTATCCTTATGTGTGACCAAAAAATAAAATAAGGTTGAATAGAACTTCAAAAAAATAATAACTCAAAAAAAATGGAAAAATATTATTTCTACTCAAATATTCTAATAAAATAATAGTGAGTTAATGGCTAAACAAAAAAAAACATGACGTTCAAATGGCATGTCCTTTACAAATTAAAAGATCATGACACTTTAGTATAAATTATAAGATATTGGTATGGTGTAGGCCTAGTGTACTATAAAGAGAAGTATTAAACAATAAGATTGTAAAAGAACAAATATTTACCTCTAATGTATTTTTTGGTTGTCTCTCTTTTTTGTTTTGATGAAATATATCCATTAATTACCTTAACATAAATATATAAATAATTCATAAAAAAATAATGCGGTATGAGATCATGTGACAACACATTAGTTTAAGCTTAGGATCTAAAAATAAAGTATCTTATCTAAGTAGTACCTAAAAATGAGTCATAATAAAGCCTGAAAAGAAAAAAATATATCAAGTAAAAAGTGCATGGCCCGAATTTAGAAGATCAATATCATCCATACCCCAACATGAACTTAACAATTCATTGCCCTCTAGAATAGGTTCCCAACTAGTAGCCTAAGCCATGTCTGCATCATCATCATCATCATCATCATCATCATCATCATCATCATCATCATCATCATCATCATCATCATCATCATCATCATCATCATCATCATCATCATCATCTTGAGTTTGGGTGGGTGAAATAGCCAAGGAGAGCCTAGGAAACTTGTCCAACATATCAACATGGGCTCCAGGTAGTTCCCCCCATACATCTTGGCAAGGAGGAGGAGTAATGTCCTAGCCATTCTTCCCAATAAGGGAAGGGGTGTGGTTTCCACCCTCGCTATAGCCCAAGAGGGGAAAAGTGCTGAGATAGGGTACCACTTTGAGAGTAGTGCTTAGAATGAATACAGTAATGCCCACCATGAGGTGGCTGAGGCACTCTATCTTCCAATTTGGAATCATTGGGTGGAGAAGGTGAAACTAAAGCCATAACACATAGAGCATCTTCCTAATGAGATAGGATGTCCTGGAGATGCCCAAGCTTAATAACAACTTTATTAGCTTTGACTTGTATCTACAAGAGAACATTGGAGATAACATAAAATTTTCCCAAAGAAAAAACATTACAATTAGTAAAAACATGATTGAACACAGAATTATTTCTTTATTTCCAAATCTAGAAGAGAATCTCTAATTTGAAAGTATGCCATACTTGTGTGAATTTAAAGGACATCGTGAGCTCATCTTTGAGGAGGATGTGCTACCAAAGGAATAATTTGGGCTAAAAATCCCTGAAAATATCATGATCCAAGATCAGACCTTTTGAGCTTTGGGATAATACCAAGAGAGATGAGGAATCTTCTCAAGGTGCCCATAAAAGGGGCAATTAGGCAATTGGACTCCAAGTTGAATGATCATTCTACCAATAGGTAAGCCCATGTGTAGTATACACCAAGCAAAATGAGTAATCTTAGGCTCCACAAAAACCCCCAAAATAGTGTTGAAGTGAGAAATCTATGATTTTATAAACAAGTGCAAGCCCTAATGGTTTTTAACCTTGTCAACCATGCATAGATGTGGGGTAAGCCAATTATAACTAAGCCGAGGAGTGTAATTGTGGAAATGGGTTTCAACATACTCTTTCTAGTCCTTCCACCACATACTAGTGGAATTGACTGATATTTTATGGAGCATGGAAGCTAGGATAGTGTTGAGGATTTCCTGGTAAGATTTCTAGTCTACATTGGCAAGCCAAAATCTAACATTCACATCCTCTGAGGGTAGAAAGAGTGAGAGCACTTATAAAAGATATCCTAGATAGAATGTATTCCTCTATAGTAAAACTTGAGAGCATTGATCTAGGGCACTTATACCATAGGAACCCCATTTTTATCAAATATGTGAGACCATTAAAGAGAGTGGGAATTAGTAGATACCCCATTATGAAAACCAGAGCCATTTTGAAGGAACCATGGCTTGATATTTTCCCAAGATTTCTAGATACTTTTGGCCACAAAGGACCCAATGATCTAAATGGGGGACGAGATGAAGAGAAAATTAGGGAAACCAAGCCCTTTATAGGCTTTCTTACCCTTAGGCATGCATGAGGAAATATAATGTTTGAATAACACCTTCCAAGCTTCTTGGCCCTCAATGGCCCTCACAATCCATTTGGCACCATAGACGGATCCTTGCTGATATATGTCAATAAGTCCCATCCCTCTAGCTTCATGTGGGAGGCATAAATATTCCTAGGCCACTCTGTGGAGACCTTTACCTTATGAGGAGCTAGCCCAAAGGAAATCTTTAACTAATTTCTCCAACTTGTGGTAAGGATTTTTTGAGGGAACCTAGCATGACAAGTAATACACACAGGTGGATGTAAGGATTTTTAGTAGATTTAGAATTTACCTATGAATGAAAGAGACTTAGTCACCTAATAATCTATTTTCTTAGCAACTTTTTCAAGAACATATTGACATAACAAAGGTGTCGAAGCATTGAAAATAAAGGGGATGCCATGAAATTTAAATATTTCATTATGATGAATCAACTTCTAACCAAATTTAGATTCTCACAAAGGTGGAGGCAGGTATGACTATCTATAACAATGAGTTTTATGCCATTGAATACCAGAGCTAGAAGCCAGACATAAGGTGTCAAGACATTGAAAAGCATTGCCCACATTGTCTTCATATTCAATGAGGGAAAGGAAGGAGTCATCAGTAAAATGACCATTAAATAGTTGCATGTCTTCATCTAGGTTAGTTGCATCTAGGGGAGTAAAATTCCCTTGATAATACCACTAGATTGGGATTTACTAAGAAGATATCCATAACCCTTAGTTGCAACTACATATAGGGCTACAGTTAAGGAGAACCCATGGTAGATGGAATGGAATAGGCCAAATTACGTAGTGGTGACTCCATTAATGGAGAGAAAAGATGAGGCATCTAAGAATAGCATATAAATGGTTTGAATGAAAATGGGCTCAAAGCCTAGAGCATGAAGTTTGAATAGGATAAAAGGCCATTCTATGTGATCATGAGATTTTTCAAAGTCAATTTTGATAAATAAATCTTGTTTCTTAGATAATATGGCCCAGTCCATTCCTTCCCAAATGGAAACGATCTTATCTAAAATGTAACAATTTCTGATGAAGCCCATTTGTTATAGTCAGATCACCATATCCTTGGATATGATTTTATAGGAAACATCTAGGAGGGTGATGGACTATCAGTTGTAGATCAACTCTGGGTTTCCCTACTTAGGCATGTATTTTATATTTCCTTTATTTATATTTTTACCCAGTGAATGTGTGCAAAATGATTCATAATAGATCTTGTGCAACTCATTTCCTATAAGATCCTAAAGGATTTTGTATAACTTATACGAGAAGCCATCAATACCAGGGGATTTGTCATTATCCATGTGAGACACTGCTTCATGTAAATCATCTATAGTCAGTGGCCTATCACAAATCACCCACTGAAAGGGAGTGAGTTTGTAAGGCACAATTGAAAGACATTTTTGAATGGTAGTTTTATGTTTAGTCAAAGATGCTTGATCTTTAAACAATTGCTAATAATGGAAGATAAGTACATGCACTATATGTGAACTCTCTATGATTCTATTACCAGCCCTAGTAATGACTTGAATTTGATGTTTTTAGGTTTTGGCTCATAGCATTTGAAAGAAATCCTTAGAGGTTTTATCCCCAATCTTAAGCTAATGAAGCTTGGTTTTGACATGGGCTCCCTGAGTATTGTAGTTGTCTATAATATGAATAAGGTGCCTCAAAGATGCAACTCTCACCTACAAAATCTCATTAAAGATATATTTTTCTAGATTTAGGGCTATGCAACTCAGTTCTAAGTAATATAGTAGGAGTGTCTCTAAATTTTGGCAAACTAATGGCCATAGATCCATAGACAGTAGGAGGTCCTTCAGATTATGTCATCCCACTAGAGAATCTAATGATATTCTTGGGAAGGATGTAAGTCTAAATTATAGACTCTCCTAGTGTGTGCCATCATGAGCCCATGTTTGAGTAAAGAGATGTTAAAGAAAAATTGTATTTTTTGGACATTTGGCTTCATGAATTGCCAAGTCACATGAAACTGATTGGGGGAGTGGTAAAAAAGTTGAAAATCTGACAACGCCTACACTAGACGAAAGATAATATATCAAAAGAGAAGTACAATTAGGTAGACATCATTTAGTATCTAAATTTTTTAAAATTTCAGTGGGGCCTTTCCTAAAATTACTCTAGGTGTATGAAACTCCATCTATATGCTGATATGAAGTATTAGGGTCATAAAGACCCCATTTAATGCACATGTAAAACCATGCCTCCCTTTTTCTAGCTATCCACCTCATAGCTGAGTGGCCCATTTTATCCTTGAGAGCTATCACCATATTAAAGTCACCACATAATACCTAATAGGCATTAGGGAGATCATCTTCTATCCACCATCATAAATGGGTACACTCTAAAGAATGATTCAAGGGATAAATATTAATAAATCCAAAATAATGGCTTTCAATGATCTAAAGAGCCCACACTAACCTAATGGTTGGCTCCATGCCAGATTGCACTAAGTGTGGCCACCACATTGGAGAAAATAATGTGATCACCCCTCCATATCCTATGGCATGGTTACTATACAAGATGATATTGTAGTAACAAATGGTATTACTAACAGTTATCAATAAAAAATCCACCACCTTGACTTCTTGAAAGAATGTCCATCTTGGGAAAATTCCTTTGAAATCACTTAAAATGAACTTACGTTTTGGGTTTCTGAGACCCTGAACATTCCATGAAAAAGAATTCATAGATGATGGGATTCAAGGGACATGTCCTCCGAGTCTAGCCCTTCTAGGGCATCATATTAGTTCTATAGAAAATATCCATTTTTAGCACTCAAGAACTCATATTGCTTCCTTAAATTAGGGTCAGCCATAAAGTCTCCTTCCTTCACCTCATCACTCCTCTGAGGAGGGATATGAGAGCATTTGGGTGGATCCCATCTAGTAGTAAGTGGAAGAGTGGCTACTTGTGAGTGTGAAAATTTGGGAGACATGGGCTTAGAGGCGTTGAAACCTTGAGACAAGATGTTATCAGCAAGAGGGGTGTTAAACACCTTGGAATTTTCAACCAATTTTGAGGTTTAAACCAACTTAGGCTCTCTTTTAAAAGGGGGCTACTCCTATAGGACATTTCTCTAATATGGCTTGCCACATTTAGGGGAAGTAGCTAAATGTGATGATTTAGGATACAAGTTCATCTTCCCTAGCATAGTCCAACTATCCTCAACTAATTTTTTCCTAATCTTAGGAGAGGATTAAGGTGGCAAGGATGAGTGATTAGACTTATATTATGAGCCAACTAAAGGATACAATCCCTTATCTTATGGTCTATGGCTTGGTAGTGAAATCAAGAATTAGTCAAATTGATATAAAGGACTTGATCAGAGTGTCTCACATCCTCAACTTAGATTTACACACACTCCTTGAGATCCTAGGATAGGTCTACTTCTACATAGACCTTTTTTGTAGTCTAATAGAGTAGAACCAATTTTGTTCATGATAAAACATATAGTTTATGGAAGATTTTATCTAGTGAATAAACTACCAACATGGGAGAGGGAGGCCTAATAATTCAACCCAAACTGGGACTTTAAGAGAAGTATGCTCTAATACCACAAAGTCTTATGTCTAGGGGATAAGACCATAAGAATGTTACTAATATACCAAGTGGAAAACTTATGGAGGACTTCTCTAGCATGGAATAGGTTAGAGATGTGGAAAAGGAAGAAACCCTTATTCATGTTCTAGATGCTCTCTATCTTGATGCCATGAGATGGCCAGTGAGTTTTAACCTAAGACGATATCATTCTTTCAAAGGGGATTCTCCCAAAAAAATGACATATTAAACAAAACTTCTCTAACCATTAACATGTAAAATTAAATTTAGGAATAAGTATAATAACATCAAGTTCCTAAGAATTACCTCATGGTAAAATTTCAGGTTGAATTTCCTTAGATGATTGCAGGGGGCCATTGTTTTTTGCTCTTTCATTCTTCTCCATAGATAAAATAGCTAGGATAGAATGGGTAGAGGACACTATAAATATAGGCCTAACCTAAAGGTAAGAAACCTTAAATAACAATTAATATTAAGTCTTGTAGGTGATTAAGGATGTGGTATGACAGAAGGCAAGACAAGCAGAAAAATAAGGGTTGGATCAATGGCATGCATGGAGAAAACCCTAAAAAAGTAGAATCATGTCCAAAATCCTATATTTTTTCTTAGGTAGGTATAAGGCCATTCATAATCAAACTCTCAATTTAGTGTCAGTCTATATGAGATACTTAATATGGGAAAGTTGCCTAGTGCCAGTCTATATGAGATAGACTATTTTAAAAAAGTCATGTATCACTCCTTATTACTATTAAGGATAAAATTAAACATATTCTAACATTGATAATAATGTTGTAAAAGGCATTGCCTAGTCATCCATTAGGGTATGAATCCCAGGAGATATCAAGTTATACCACAGGCAAATTTGATGGAATGGATACCCCTCAGTCTTTGGATTAAGCTGAAGAAGCATTCTATACACCTAATATGTGTAATAATAGATTATCAATCAAAAACAAAAAAGAAGATGATCAATTAGGAAGAGGATTAAAGTCTATTGGTAAGTTATTGCAATGATCCTCAATCCATAGAAGTGGTTCACGAGTACAATTCAAAGGATAAGAATGTAGAAGATGTTAGTTTAATAGGACAATTAGTTTTTCATAGTGATCCTATTTTAGAAATCCATGTAATATTATGTCCCCATTGGATGTTAAGCAATATGTAGTGAGAGTAACTGTAGTTATGTATATTCTAGTCTAGTTGTTATAAGAAAGTAGGAGACTAAATCCTAAAATCAATGCTCCAGTGTAAAAACATGTTTTGTATTCAATTTTAAATATATTCAGAGATAGATCAACTATGAAATGAAACCTTTCCTATCCAAATCTGATGTATACAAATAACCAAGAATTAAGAGAGCCCATGTGGAAAAACCTATTTTTATGGGGGTACAGAACTCTATATATTCTAATTGGGTATCCTTTTCCTTCCTTTAGTTGCTAATTATTTTCATTTCTTCATTTTTATTTTATTACAAAGTTTTGATGGATATATTTTTATTCTAAATAAAGCATTGTACTGAAAGAACATCAAGTAATTAAATCATATTTGCTCTACATATAGACAATTTATGCATGGAAAATTTATTGACAAAAGAAAATATATATTCTACAAGTCCAAATTTATTATGATCATCAATGAAACTTTTCTGAATTGAATTTGGTAAGGGATTCAATGCAGTGACCTTTTAAAAAATATATATATATATATATATATATATATATATATATATATATATATATATATATATATATATTTTGTGGTTATTCAAAGGTTTCTATCATTATTTTTATCAAAAAAATTGACATAATTCTCTATGAATTTTTTTTTGCTGTTATCATCAGGGGAAATGCATATTAAATTCATTTTTCCATCATTTAATGACATATGGGGTTTCAATTACAAACTTGATCATAAATTCAGATGAAGAAGATAATTCCATTCAATTATTAATACAATCAATTATCAAATATGTATTAAGAAGTATTGACAACATGTCAATCCCTATAAAGGAGATAGTTTTTATTTTAAGGGCTTGAACAACCTATGTTTGGCATTAAAATTACCTTTAGTGTATTTATTTGCATTGTTCTTGAAAAGTTATGTACTTTTTTTAAAAATGGACTTGATTTTTAGTTCATGTGTAAAATATGTGGCCTCCAATAGTTAGAGGACTTCTCATTATTGAAAAACTGTCAGTTTATATAGGAGGTAATTTTGAAATAGCCTCAATGTTTTTTCCATGAGTAAAGTGAAAAAATTTCTTGTAAGCAATTAATAATAAGTTTGATACATGGAGAAGTTTTTTGGCTTCAATTTCCAACTCTTTTGGCTTCTTAATCAATTTCAAGGAATGGTTATTGTGCATTTATGAACCCATAAGGGTTTAAAGGAAGGTCATCTAGTAAATTCATTCATTGATTGAGTGTCTAAGTGGATTCTATTGGTTTTGAATGGGTTTAGAATATTATATCAAATATATTAAGTTGATATTAGAGGAATCACATTAAGTTAATGGGATCTCCTCAAAGTGTAAAGAAGGTAATCAAACATAGATAACCTCTAAGTTGAAAACTACACATTTGAGATAATTGAGCTCAGTAGTCTCTATTGCTAAAGAAGCAACTTATTAATTTGAAAGTGAAAAGATCATTAAAAGATTAGGATGTTTTTAGATATTGGTTTCCTTTTAAGCCCACAAAATAAAAAACTTGTAAACTGTAGAACATAGTGGCGATGAGGAAACACAAATTCAATCTTATGCAGTTTTCTCACATTGAGTTTATACAAGATATATTTTGCATATATTTTTTTCATGTAGTGCTTGATTTTATAATTTGTATGTTTTTAAAATCATGCAACTAGTCTAACACATTGGGAAATTTAGAGAGATCAATAATAAATTATCCCAAGGATGGTATTTTTTCATAAAGGTTCACAAACTTCACATTCATTTTGCACTTCTATAAAAACACATTGAATTGAAATCATGTATGGAGTAATAGAATGTTGAAGATGTGAAAGGTTGTATGCAATGCATGTAGCATGTAGGAATCACATGTGAAGGGTTGGATATTAGAGATGTATGTTGAAGATTAAAGCTAAAGGGATATAATACATCTTGTTATATCATTTAAGTGGTTGTTCTAGGCCATAAAACTTGGGGCCAACCCCTTATTTCTTATAAGATTCATGTTTGTGAAAATTATAGTGAAATATCCACCTGCTTTAAAAATTAGATTAGTATTAGGAAATAAATCCTTGAAAGGGATTTCTAAACCATTTATGAATTGTGTTATATATTAATTTATAATTTTTTAGGAGCAATGAAGCACATGTTTCTTGGTTGCGGAAGTTCAATCACGAGTAAAGCTTTGAAAAGAGAAAAGTTTCAAGAGCTTGAAGATACATACCAAAAACTAAAGAGGAAAATATTGAATCAATAAATATGTGGTGGCACATAGTAGATGAGAATCAAGACTTGAAAGACACATTAATGATCCATAGAGAATTTCTCATGGGTATCACTAAAGATTTGCAACATGAGTTACAAACCAAGGAACAAATGTTGGAAATGTTCCAAGATGATGGAACTAAATTAGAGATAATATTATAACATGAAAAAGAGATCTACTCTACCAAAGATGCCTAAACTATGACTATGATATGTAAAATAAGCAATCAACTATAGTCTCTTTCTTCTTAGATCAAGATCTAGATGCTTACTTTAGTAAATTTAAGATGCATTCTTAGTGATTTGGCTCTAATTTATTAAAAAAGATGGGTTATGATGGAAAGAGCCTTAGAATCAATGGTAAATGAATGATTAATGCCATGAAGATCATGAAATGGCATACATAGGTAGGGCTTAGATATAGTAGTGGTAAATAAGGAGTTTGTTAATGCTCTAAGACATTTGAATCAATGATTGATTCTAATGGTAAATAATTATGGTGATTGATTCAACATTATAAATAAATAAGTAATTTTTAATTAATCACAATAAATAGTTGAAAATAATATACGTGAGTAATTATTGTTACTCACCATAGGTAACTATAGATAGGTAATTAAATTATTTTAAGTATTATATCTATTTTTATTTTAGTATGGGCATGTTATTTTATTCAAATGTTTATTTAGGAGTTAGGTGGTTTTAATTTATAATTCTCTCTCAAATTTACTAGGACTATTAAGAACATATATTTTTGTATAGATAAATCTCTATAAACTTATTTCAATTGATTTAAATGAATATAATTATATTCTTCCTCTACATCTAGTATTAGAGCTCTTGAGAGTTCCTAAATCTGTGAAGAAAAACTTGTGCACTCCCACACCAAAGCCACCATAAGCTAAAATAAAAGAAAAAAGAATCACGTATCATCAAAGCTCTCCATATTTTTTTCTAAGTGTATTTATTTTCGCACGTTGAGTGTGATGATTGACAAAGAGAAGTGGTAATAAAAGGTTTAAAGGCATTCAATAGTTTCCCATGTCATGACAAAGAGATAAGTGTTGTTTTTCTCATTAAAAAACATATATCCAACATCATTCAAGATCTGCATGGTGGATATTAGATTTGACAAAATGTATTTTGGGATAAATATTCTTGATGTGGCATAATCTTGAATTCAACAGTCTATAAAATTGATTTGATAACCATCTAGATCATGGAATTAATAAATTTATAAAGTTTTAAATAATGTTTTTTGTGATAGACTGTTTGCCTAAAATAACAAGTGAAAAAATCAAATGATGGGTCTTAGTGAGCTTGGCATGAGCTTTGTGAAGTTAGATATAACACTTGGATGTCAAACAAATATCATTGGAGAAGAGGTTGGTCTCAATATATTTTTTTTAATTTATAAATATAAAATTTCAATTTATAGGTTTGTAAAATTCAAATAAGTGCTAAAACCACCCTTTAGGACCCAAAATTGCCTTTTGAATCCTCAAAATCACCCAACTTACTATTCCTTTTCTACAAATTTTATAAAAAACTGCTCATTTGGGAAACCCATGGTATTGGGTAAGGAGTGTTTTTGCTTTCAAATAGTCCATTTATAGCCTTTTAATACCTATTTATCCTTTTTAATACTTTAAATTATGCATAGGCTAGTTGGAGGGAAGTTTTATTAGTAAATCATAAGGTTTAAATCCCCCAAACATAATCTTTTGACAGGCTCCTCAAAATTTATCAATCCGCTAAATTTAGTTATAACTTCCAAAATTAGTAAGAAAATTAAAATAAAAAAAACTTAAAAGAAAAAAAGAAAAGGAAATTTAAAAAAACTAAAATAAAATTCCAAACTGAGCCCAAAGATCCCAAACACGAAAAAAGTGATTTTTTTTTTGCAAGCATTGTAAATCTCATTTTCATCCTGTATTAAAAGCAATTGTATATTGTATAGCAGAAAATCATGAGTTTTTAAAACTTGATGTAGTGTTTGGTAGTATCTATGCCTCTGACTCACATTTATGGGTAATGATACAATGCTTAGTTACTACATTCAACACCTAACATAGATATAATAATGATGTTTGGGAGTTCAAAATTTAAATAGTTAGGGAGAAATAAGGCACATACACTCATATCCTTCTCTTCATTTACATGTTCATTATAATCAAAAGTCATAAATCTTGACAAGTGGAATTTCCATTTATATAGCAAGGTTACATGCATGTATGTGTAAATTTATCTAATCAAGTGCTAGTGATTAGATGAACCCTTTTTATCACTTTATAGGTAATAATTATCATATTATTTCTTGTATGTATACATCTCTTTCCCATACCACTGAGTGTATATAAAAGGTGAGCTTATTATTGCTACTGATAGATATAAAGGAAGGACACGCATAAATAAAGGTCTAGTAGATCGATCTGATGGTATATAAAAATAGAGACCTATATATCTGGAGTGATAAGGAACCAATCCATCACCTAAAGACTTGATAATGGCTACACATGCTATAAAATTATTTCTCTAAGATTCATATCTCCTTAAAGGTGACAACTACTCTACCTAGAAGATAAAGCTTAGAACACAACTAGAATTTAAATAAATTTAGTCTATAGTAGATAGCTTGTATACTAGACATACAACATATGTTGATTAGAAATTTAAGTTTAAAAAATCCAACCAAAAGGCTAAGTTGATAATCCTATTCAGAGTACCAGATGAAGTTCAGCCACACATTTGTGAAGCCAAAATAGGTAAGGAATATTGGGATAAGCTCCAAACTATATATGAGGTCAAAAATGAGAGTAGTATTCTACACCTTCAAGGTCAACTCCACTCTCTAAAATTAAGATCAAGAGAAATAGTGGAGGCCTTCTTAAGAGGTGTTGTAATGCTAAGGGAATCACTTCAATCCTTGGTTGAGACATTTTTAGATGACTCTCTTGTACCTATTGTCTTAATAGCACTACCACCTTCATAGATGATTTTTTTGACCACTTTTACTGTCATAGAATAAAAAATAAGTTATGGGAAAATGGTAAATATGTTGCAATAGGAAGAGTCTTTTAATACTCATGACAACAAAGAATAACATGTACTAGCTTCTCATCAATAGAAAGGTAAAAAACCATTCAAATATTCATCAAAACCTAATTCAAGGTAGAATTTAAAAGGAGTAAAGTCACATAAATTATGTATCATTTGTGATCATCAAGGACATGAACTAAAATATTATTAGTACAATACATTCATAAAAGGATCTTCTAGTGGTCAAATTCCACTAATCAAGAATGATCCCCTGGCTCAATTAGTAAGTCACAAGGATAGAAAAGGGGACCTGGTAAAAATAAATCAAAGCAACAAGGAAATATTGTTAAACAAGATGAACATGATAATAAATATTATTACCTATACTCTATAGATATCCATGATGAATTCATATCACAAAGTGAAATACAATATGTTAACTCAGGTGCAACCTGACACATGAGAGGTGAAAAAGGTTTTTCTTAACTTTGAAGGACACACCCAATAAAAATCATGTTTATTTTGGTGATGATACATCATACAATGTGCAAGGAATTGGAAAAAATGCTTTACCCATAATCACACAAACATGTAGAATCACATATGTTCTCTATGTACCTGGATTAAACAAAAAATTATTATTAGTGAGTCAACTCTTAGACCACTATTTGAAGATTGACTTTGACTGTAAAGGTGAACAAAAGTTGTGTTTAATCAGAGATAAATACATAGAATACCAAATTATTTTATTAGTATCCCATTTGAATCGTATGTTTCATCTTAATTTCATTCATAAAAATAATTAAGTACTCATATGAAAGGACACAGACTTGGCACAACTATGACACAAAATATTTGGCCATGCAAGTTTTTTATATATTGACATGTGATCCACTCCAATAACATGGTAAGAGGCTTACCACCTCTTAAAAAGGGTAAAAACAAATGTCATGATTGCTTAGAAGGAAATCAACATGGAGTTCTATTTCCAAAAAGTACCTATAGATCTAATGGTAAACTTGACCTGGGTCACACTGATCTATGAAGTCCAATGACACATAGTCATGATGGATTTAATTACCTTGTGCTATTTATTGATGATTATTCCAAAAAAAAGTGGGTCTACTATGTGAATATAAGGAGTTAGGCTTTTGAAACTTTCAATAAATTCAAAGTGGGTTTTGAAATAGAATCTAGCCATAAAATCAAGACCATCTACTTAGATCATGTGGGGAATTTACCGATAATGAGTTTAAACATTTTTTGTAAGAAAACAAAATGTAGTTACTGAATAGAGGAACCATACTATTGTAGAAATGGTGTGATGTATGATACATGATTCAGGCTTGACAAAGGTATATTGCATAGAAGTTGTTAAAAGTATCATATATCTACTCAATAGAGTACCCACTATAACTCTTGATAGAGTAACTCCACATGAATCATGGTAATGGAGAAATACATCATAGCATGTCTTCATATTTTTTGATGCCAAGAAAGTATGGACATTCCAAAAGTGGAGCAAACTAAACTTGATATGAAAGCATTAAATTTGTGTTCTCAGGGTAAAGTGAAGAAGCTCTAGCCTATAGACTTATGGATTTAAAAACTAAAAAAATATAAACTAGTAGGGATGGTGAATTCTTTGAAATTAAATAGGTAGAAGATCCTTATACAAGTGCAATTGATAAATAAATTAGTCCCATAGAAAATAAAGATGTTAGTCCCCCATGTGAATGCAATAATGATGATGGGAATGATGGTGTAGCTCTATCAACCATAATAAATACTAAATATATTCCTAAATGCTATAAAAATACACTTAGAGATGTGAAATTGGATTTTTTTGCAATCACATTGACCAATGGAACAAGGACTTGTAGTATGCCTCATGGTGAGGTCAATTTGGCCATAATAAGTAGAGTTATTGAATCTATCGAACCTTTTATAATTTAAGAAGCCCTATAGTTAAAACATTAAAAATATACTATAGATTGAAAATATAATTCACTGATGAAAAATAAAACATGGTAGCTTGTAGATCTTCCACCAAGGAAGAAGCCAATCAGATGCAAATGGATCTTCAAGATGAAGTACAAAGCATATGGTAGTCTCGATAAGCACAAGGTAAGACTAGTTGTGAAGAGGTATGCTCAGAAAGAAGTCATTGATTATGAAGAGATATTTTATCCCATAATAAATATCAAAAACATCAAGATGATTTTTTCTCTATATGCATATTTGGCTGGAAAGTCCATAAAATGGGCATGTAAAGTGCCTTCCTTAATTGGGACTTATAGGAAGAAGTTTATTTGACTAAACTAGAAGGTTTTGTAAAATCTAGAAAATAAGATGAAGTCTTTAGACTTGTCAAATCACCGTTTGGTCCTAAACAGTCTCTCATAGCATCATATATCAAGATTGATGAGCATCTCTTCAATCTCTTTTGAATTTAAGATTTATGAGCATCTCTTGAAACATGGATTCAAAATAAGTCCATATGATCCAAATATCTACATCAAAAAGCAAGGGGGGAGATAGTAATTATAGTTGTATATGTTGATAATCTAGCCATCATTGGTAGTTTAGTGAAGATGATTGAATCAACAAATAAAGAACTAAATTAATCATTAGACATGATAGATCTTAAGATTCTACATTATTTTCTTGGCTTAGAAGTTTGGTAGAGATAAAATCTTATTTTTGTAGCTCAACTCAAATATAGCAGGGCAATGCTTGATAAATTTCAAATGATGGATTGAAAACCCATTTTCCACACCTATGGAGAAAAAACTTTAGTTATCTTGAACATATTCATCAACATAGGTAAATTTAACTCTATATTAATAGTTGATGAGGAGTTTCATTTACCTAGCCTAAACTAGGCCAGACATCAATTTTGTTGTCAATTATCTCTCAAGGTTCATGCAAGAGTGTAAGATTAGTCACTAGAATGCAACAAAGTGAGTATTAAGGTAAATCATAGGACCTATGCATTTTGGTCTATAATACAACAAGAATGATAACTTCTTATTGATAGGATACCTAGACTTAGATCATGCAGGAAAAATTGATGATAGGAAATCCACTTAAAAGTTTGTATTATTTTTAGGATCTAGACTGATATCATGGGGGAGTAACAAGTGAAATTATATTTCAAGGTTCTCTATAGAATTAAAATATCACATAGTAGGAAGAGCTATCTGTGAAGTGATTTGGCTCAGACGTATACTTAAAGGATTTGGATTACCATTAGATAAAACAACAATTATTCATGTATACAATGAAGGAGTAGTGAAGCTTATTTACAATCCATTATTTCATGAACACACTAAACACATTGAATTTCAAGTTCATTTCATCCCAAGATGCTAGACCTAAAAAAGTATCCCATCCAAGGTAATGACATCAATTATTTTTTTAAATGTAGTAAGTTTGATTCTAAAAATAATGGTTAAGGGTCTCTAATCAATAGGAAGGTATCATTGTACCTCCTCAAAGGGTAAAATAAAGGTCTCCAAGAAGAGGACACTAACTCCATTAAGAAGGAGATATCACATTGTCACTCCATGAACATGTGAGTTAATGTAAGTTAGAACTAGGAAGGGACAAATTTTCAATAATGGGAAGATATTGAAATAATAATGAAAAGCATCTCCAAAGTGAGATGAACATCCCAAATGAGGAGGTAAAACATTATTACTTCATCATGTTTTCACAATGAGAAACCCAAGAAATTATGGAAATAAAAAATATTCCATTTATTTTCTTCCAATGTAATAAGAATGGCCATGTAGCAAAGAACTATTGGTATACATATTCATGTCATTTTTTTGTATTGAATAAAAATTGTGGGCATTGTTTTGAAAAAGTAAATCCATACAAAGAAATCTAGTGTCCTTAAAAATGAGGATGCATGTTGTAAAGACCACTTTCCCAATCAGAATGTGGAAAAGGGAAAGAAGGGCATGTTATACATGTAAATGGGAAAAAAAATCATAGCCATCATTATATCATGAGTGAGAATTAGAATGAAAAATGTTGGGATCTTCATCCATAACTTTACCTGAAGAATTGAAAGTAGCATTTTGAGAAGGAATAGGCCGCTAGAAGCAAGAGGAAAATTGTTCAAACACATACAAAACAATAGGTAGAAAAGGAATAATCCCACATATCTAAAGAAGAATAAATGAATATGGAGTATCCCATAGAGGATCACCCATCACCTTTTCCAATAGTAGATAATGGTGAGAGATTAGTCTTAATAAGGTCAATTACAAAACTCAAATTTTGATTTACATCTAATTTAAGATCTATCCAAGGTGGAAACCATCAAGAGGGAGCATCCCATAGAGGATTCCTCATCACCATTGCAAGTGGTTATAGGTAAAAACTTATTCATGAATATAATATTTATATAGCTAGGATGTTATTTAGAATGCATATATAAGCACCTCAAAATTACATGCTATGTTCTATTGTTGAAAGAAGCAATATAACATCATTTGGTTGAGAATTATGGAGGAATGTATTTCATAAATATTTGATTATTGATCAACCATATAATCAATTTAAAATGCACATGCATGAACAACCAATTACATAAAATTTTTTGTATCATTTTCATGTTCATGTAAATTTTCAAGTTGGCATGTTTTCTTTACCAATTTCTTATAGGATATGACAAAATGGGTAGAGGAGGCACTCTAAATTAAGAGAAAGATCAAAGCATAGGTTGAAGTCCAAGGTATTAAAACTTGGTTGTAACATGTTGGTTTTATTTTTCTCCCCATGCATTTGTTGGATCACATCATTTGTAACATATCTAGTTATTTATCAATGTTGTAGCATGCATTACAGAAATGATGTGATTTTAGCATGGAGGAATTAATAAATTTTCATAAATCAAAAGTATTATATCATGTATTTTTTAGTTTTGTTATGTTTATGATAACCTTAAACAACCATATCAAGTTTTTAGAATGATTTTTAATTGTTATGTGCATGCAGAATAAGGTTGTAACAAGTTCTCCAAAATAGATTTATGTATGACAACAATTGGTACGGCATGTTTTTTGGAATATTATAACATGCTCATGAGCCCAATAGTTTTTACATGAAGGAAAAATAAGTGGAATGACATCAAGTCAATGGTACAAGGTGAGAACTACATTCATGGCAAGTAAAAATCCATAAGAAGACTGCTAGTTGTGATAGTTGTATGTTTTGATATACATGTTCCTTAATTGAATATGATTCATTTAATAAATTTTACACTAGTTTTGATGCAAAATTCTAGTTTTAAGATATGGGAAAATTTGTAAATGGAATTACATTATTCAATCCATGTATGTTGAATTTTTGAATTTTAAGACCTGTGATAAAGGAAATAATTAATTTTTGTAATGCCAAATACATAATGTAATAGTTTTTATTTAATTGTTGAAATAATTATGAGTATAAAAAAGGATGTTGTATAAGCATCTCCTCATGGAGTGATTAATCCTATCCTAAAAGCATATGTATCATAGAAAAGGTGCTAAGAGTAAGATCAAAGACACTAAAGAGTGAAATAACGTCAGTTGGTAGAGATTGGAAGGAGTCAAGGATTCTTAATCAAGTAGGGTTTGTAGGTTTCACATTTGGATAGTCACTTGCCAAGAGAGCAGAATAATGTACAGCCCAACAAGATGATAAAATAGGTATTCTAATTTAAAAATAGAAGGTGAATCCTTATATTTTTAGCATAGGTATTCTAATTTAAAAATAGAAAGTGAATCATAAAATATGGATTAATAAGATCATCCAATTTATTCTATAAGATAATTATATGTCAAATATGGGTTAAAAATAATTCTAAAGATGTCAAATCATGAAAAAGAGATAGTTTACATTAAAAGGGATTGAAAAATAAATGGTGGGCATAAAAATCACGTTTACAACACATATTTGGGTACCTATCAAAAAGTTATTCAAATTATGAAAGTAATGTTTGGTTTCAAATTTATATGCAAAAGTTATGGCCTTTAAAATCTAGAAGACTCTTAATGGTTATGAAACTACTAGTTTATGTAGGTGTTAGTTTCAAAAACTACCTCAGTGATTGCACAACTACCATAAACATAATTAAATTCTATGTGGTGGTTTCAAAACCAACCCAGTAGTTTTGCCTTGCATAATGAGATAAGTCTTCCAACAGGGAACACACATGAATTTTAATAGACCAAAAATTACATGGGCTTTGGTTATTGACTCTTTTGATTATTGTTTAAACCTAAGGAATGGTTATTTTTGAATTTAAGAGTTCATTAGATTTCAAATAAAGAAAATTTAGTAATGTCATTCATTGATTGAGTATCTAAGTAGATTCACTTAGTGTTGAGTGAGTTCAAGAGATTTGATCAAAGATGTCAAGTTAATAATAGAAGAAACACAATAGATGACTGGAATCTTCTTGAAGTGTAGAGAAGGAAATCAAGTGAAAATCACCTTTGATTTAAAGACTACATAGTTGATATGACTGAGTTCATTAGTCTTTTTTAATGAAGAAATGAGTTATTCACTGAAAAGTTTAGATGTCATTACAAGAGTAGGATGATATTATAAATTGGTGTCGTTATAATCCCAATAAGGAAAAATATTTTAAACTATAGAACATAGTGGATATGAGAAAATGTGGCTTCAAACTTCTATATCTTTCTCACATTGAGATTCTCTAAGGTATGTCTTGTATATCTCTATTGATGTTGTGTTTAATTTTCTTACTTGCATGTTTTTATTACCTTGCAAAGAGTCTAACACATAAAATAATTAAGAGAGATCAA
This sequence comes from Torreya grandis, assembly GCA_037957365.1. NCBI lineage: Eukaryota > Viridiplantae > Streptophyta > Pinopsida > Cupressales > Taxaceae > Torreya > Torreya grandis. The sequence goes on from JARHVA010002409.1 coordinate 1,890,844, forward strand.
GAATAAAATAATCCGATCATAGTAATTGTTCATAAAGGTTAATGAACCTCACATTCATTATTCACTTAAATATAAGTACGTTGAATTCTAGTCATGTATGGAGTAGTATCATGCCTAGGATTTAATGGGTTGTAAAGAGTGTAAGCAGCATGTGGAAATTACATGTGAAGGGTTGAATATTAAATTATGTGTTGAAGATGATATCCAAAGGGATAGAATACATATTTTGCTATAATTTTATTAGTTTGTCTTTAGCATATAACTTGGGGTCAACCACTTGTCAAGTATAAAATTTGTGTTTCTGAACTTTAAAGTGGAATACCCACCTAGTTTATAAATTAGGGTAGATTTTATTGATATTCACATCATATGGGTCCTTTTAGTTTAAAAAGGATTGAATTAGATAGTTGGTCCATAAATTGAAAAAAAAATAGATCTATAATATTGGGTTAACTAAACGGGTCAATTGATGGGGCACAGTTGATCACTATCACTAAACATTGGTTAGGGTACAAATTAGTGATGCAATTGGCTCATTGGCATAAATCATGAGGAAATTATTAAATATTTAATAATCTAAATAATAGTTAAATTTTTATTAAATTAAATATTTATTAACAAATAATATAAACTATAATGTAAAGTATAAAAATAAAATTATAATCGAGATCACTTTATGAACAATGAGATCATGGGGACCCCATGATTATCACAAGTGTCACTCATCCCTTTGTCACACATCAGAGTTCCTGTAAAATATTTGAGATAGATTAGTATTTTTTAGCACACAATTTTTTTAAGTTATACATTGTGGTTTATTGTGTTTGAAGTCCACAAGATGACTTTGGCCTTTCTCATCTTATTCATTAGGTTCATGTTTTAAAATCCAAAAACATTGATTCTATATATCCCCTTTTATTTTTGATTTAATCTTTTTTTGGTTTTTAGATCTCTCTCAACCTATAAGAGATGAATTATTATATTTTTTAGTTCAAATTCTTCTTAATCTAATACATGTGGTGTTTAGTGCATGTATCATGTATAAAATTATTTCAATGTCTAAAAATATTTCTTATTATCTTTATTTAGCATATAAAGTGCTTGATAATTAAGGTTGAAGGATCTTGTTGAAACAAGTGATTTATTTACAATTTTAGTCATGGAATTTGATGTACTTCACTCAGTGATTTTATAAATATTATTTTTCATATAAGAAGCAAGCAATGCACATATGATTGATTGATATATTATTTGTCTTTTAGATCTATCTTGATCTATAAGAGATGATTTATTTTCATATTTAGTTCAAATTTTTTTTATCACCACATAATAACTTCCAATATTTATAATGTCCTTCTAATGACTTAACATGTCATACATAAGAGCTTTCATTAACACGTGTGCACTTAATATACAACCTATACTTTTTAGAAGTCTAACATGATTATTTTAACCATGACTTATGGTTAAATCTCTTACTATTGATGATATTTATTCCAAATCCTTAATATACAAATTATAATTTTTGATTATCTCCAAAAATAAATTCATATAATCAATAAAAGTCTTCTAGAGTTTGAATCTCTTAATTATTATAAGATAGGTGACCATTATGCCAGGTTAAATAAAGATGGTAATTATTAGACTTACCAACAATTTAAAATCTATATTAATAAATTATGACATATAAAGTTCACACTTTTTGGCTTGTTCGTGTAAAATCTTTGGAAGCTTTTGATAATGACATATGTCATCTATTCTAGTATCACTCTACAATGTAATCTCCCCACCTAAACTTGCGCAATTTTTCCTCTGTGAGGTTCATGGACCCATGAAAATATACAATCTACCATAAAGTGAAAAAATGAGTGAATAAATCATAGGCTTAAATCACTAATGTGACCTCTAATGATATCATTAAGAACCTAACCAATGATGTTTTACATGACTACAATATATTTGTCATAGTTTTAAAATAATATTTCCCTATTTATAGAATCGAATGTATTTACAATTTTTTTAAAGGTTTCATATATACTTAAATGCCAAAAAAACATCACTATTTCAAACATGGTAAATTTCAAATTTATCTAAATAATAAAAATGTGTCAATAAGCATATACACATAATTCTTTATCTTCAATTATTCAACTTTCATTATACATTTTATAGATTAATTGCTAGTAAACTATTTTGTATAATAATGTTTTATAAACTATTTTTGAGTGGATGTATATATCTTAAACCTTATCTTAGAAAAATTTGAGATGTATTTATTCTAAGTTGCTTATTTTTGGAATCCCATTTAAGGGTGCTATCTCTCTTAGTGTATGTCAAAAGAGTTATGGGGGGTCACATGGTTAAAGTGATAAGGTTGTTTTATAATTTGAGTTTAAATTTGTTTAAATTTTAATTGTGGTGCAGAAGTGGTCAAGGTTACTAGTGAAGTGAATCCTTTGATTGTGTAGTTATCAAGGTCACATAATAGATTATCAAATTGATTTCATTGATCTATCAAAGTTACATGATATTATTAGCTTCTAAGATTTACAAAGGGGAAATCAATTCCATTACATCAATGGGGTCTTTATGCAAGAAAAAATAAGGTAATATTTATTAAAGTCTATTTTTATCTTTTGTGTTATAGGGGTTTTACACATTCATGAACACACATGCCCATTTAGTCAAATAATTGATTGTTAGACAATAGACATTATATTAATGTATTTCACATATATTAGAATATAAATCAAATTATCAAACACACATTCACATTCACACATGCCTATAAAGGATTATTATATCATATGAAAGAGTTATGGACTCTCATACAATTTATCTTGAACTGATATAACTTTTTGTTATCCTTCTAGAGAGTTTTGTTCTTTTCCATCTTGTCTCTCTCAAAAAAATTATCAAAAAAATGATTTAATTATCCTCATGTATTCCTCTTAACATACCAAAATTCATAGGGTATCTCATTACCTTCCATGATTATCACATAATGTACAATAGTCAAGTGGCCTTCAATTTTCAAAATCCAAACTGAACTAGATCAATAGTTATTAGGAATTATAAGGAGATGTTTTATGCTAAATGACAGTTTAAAAAACTACCATAACTTATAATTCATTGATCTAATGGATATTAAAATTTAACCAAAATTGATAGACAATTTTTCATCACCCCTCAAAATTTTAATTACTATGGATTAATGCAAGTCACCGCAGGTGAGGAACAACCTTGTAGACTACATAGATGACAATTTTAAGAAGGATGGTAATTACTAAAATTTCCATAAATTTAACTATGTACACAAAAATGATCTAAAATTTTAAACATAGCTCATATATAGTTGTTCATCACCATTTAAGATTTAAGTTACATCATGTTAATGTAGGTCACTACAAGTGAAGAATAAGCTTGTAGACTACACTGACGACATCTGTAAAGAATAATGGTAGTTACTAAAACTTTCACAAATTTAATGTGGTGGATCCAAATGATATGAAATTTGAAACATAAAAATATGACTACAACTAATACATATCTAATACATTTGATAACATAATTATTAACATATATCTACCATAAGGTTGTGAACCATTAAGCTATACAAATGCATTTTTTAAGCTAATTGACAATTATAAAAACTATCATAACTTTATCTACACTTATCCAATTAATTTCAAATGGGCATAAAATAATTTATAATTTAAGTATAACATATATTTACCAATTTATTTGTTCAAACTAATCTATAAATATTTTAAATATGTTTCATAATCTGATTATATTTATTTTTCTGAACAACCTTACTTTATCTCCGAAACTCTAACTAAAATGGGAGGTCTGAGCTATGTAATGAATCAAAAAACAAATGTTGTAACAATCACACATGAGAAGGCCTTATTATTGTGCATATTTGGTAGCATTAAATAATTAGTCTTATAATTTTTCCCTTGGCCTTCTTAGCTCTTATATTATATTCAAAAACCACATAGTAATTATTCTCATAATATACCTTCTATACATTATTTAGTAATTATCAATGTTATATAACCTATAATGTTTATGTTTGGTAAATTTTTAGTAGTCCATGGAAGGGATGTTCATAATGCATATTGATAATGGATCATACAATAACTCAAAGGGAGATATTTATGTTTGAGTTATATTCTGTTAATTAAGGAGCTAGTACAACTTTTAATAAAATGTTATCTAGAGCTAAAGATAACATGAGTATGATTCCTACCCATCAAAATTCTAATTTTATTTAATGTTTTTGAAAAAATTGTGAGAGGGGAATGGGAATTCATTTAAAATGGGTTAAATTCATATTGATCAATGTGGATTCTACTCTTCCTCTAAATACACTGTTCAAGACATAAAATCTAACAGAGTTGGAATTAGGTTTTAAATGTGGGTTGGAAGAAGTTTTTGATGACTACATACCCTATCACAAGAATTTGGGATTTATAAATTTTGAGTAATGATCATATACAATATTTTATATTTTTTCTTTTAGGGTTGTTGCCCATCTCTTTTTATTATTACAATGTCTTATATTTTCCTTGTAGTAGATATAAATTCAATATTTTATCATATTATATAATTTAATATTTCTTGAATGCTCTCTCTTGAAATTTATCCTCGTTAGAATACATTCGTTATTCTAGTAATAATTGCACATGACATTCTATGCTTAGAGAATTTATTTTGAAGCTTTCATATCGCAAGGCCAAACATGTTTATAATTTAATAATAATTGTATTTATGCTTAATATAACATTATTCATATATTTTAATTTAAATAAAAAATTGAGAGGTATGTATTTTATGGATTGAGCCTTAGTTTCACTTTCTTGTAGTTTCGATAATAGTTACTTACAATGTGGTTTCCTCTGGAGATACCATTGCCGTTGAGATAAGTACATTGCAACATTAAATGTTGTTAATTTTTTTCTATTACCTATCTTATTTATGGTCATAAATTAATAAGTATAAATTAAAGTTATATTTATGGTTTTGTATGCTTCCCCTTTGTAATATATTATTTTTTAAAGTTTTTTTTACTAAAAAACATAACATGTTGGTAGATATAATTTTTTGATAATTTTACTTTTTTACAATTCTTTACTAGCATTGTGAGATGGAATACACTAAAAATATCTATTTTCAAATATGTATATCTTTTTTATGTGCATCAATTAATAAAATTAAAAATATATGAATATATATGTCAATGTGCATTATAAGAGGATACATGTTATGTTCTAATAGAACGTCCATTTAGACAAATGTATATATTCTGGTAAATCATGGTAAAAATCAATTCTACATCGTATATATTTCATTGTAAAAAGTATATGTTATTATCAAAATTCAAGGACTACCTTAAGGTATGAATAGGTGAACCAAATTTAGACACTTCCATTTTAATTATTTATGTGTTATAGGGAAAACCTAAAAGGATTTGACCATGGTTGCACTTTACATGTAAATCTTATAGGTTATTTCCTTAATCTAACTTAGAGAGCAAGATGCATGACTAGAATCTAACCTAGAATGGATTTTCGATCATGGATTAATCATAAAGGTCGAAAGCTTAAGACATTACATATACCATATGTCATTGTGTTGTACATTTTCCTTGAAGGGTACATTATGGGGGTATATAAATTGAAATGTTTAATCATTAAAATTATTTATCCATTTTAGATACATTAACATATGTATTATATAAAAAAACAATTATAATTTTTTAATTTTGTGTCATAAAACATGCTTACATAGGTTTTATTCCTAATCTATGTGTAAGGAGAAGTTATAGTCGATCAATAATTGGGTCAAGTTAAGGTATAATATCTCAAGGATGACTTGATGATGAATCCATATGAATCTCTTTTAATATCATAATTCACACTCACATTAAATTCATACATGGTGAATGAGTGATTTATTCAATTGATAAAATCATTCATACCATGTAAATTTTATGTCTTAATACAATTGTGTAGCCTTTAACCTTAATGTTTGTATGAGGAAGCCTTATAGTTGATTGATACTTGGAATATGGTGATGGATTGTTATTAATTTGAGAGGAAAAACTATGGATGCAACAACGAATCTCATTATCACATATTTTTATTCATATAAATTATGCTCTATATGGTGTATGTTGGATGTTGGATTTTAAATAAAATCCAAAATTTGTTATCCAATACTGATGTGAATTTTAGGTAGGCATTGGCCATGCACAAATTTGTCCCATTTAAGGGGAGATAAATTATTGTCATTGGAAACTTGGGCTAGATAACTCCACTTAATGACATGTCAATGTATTTAAGAAATTCATATGGTTTGAAACTATTTAGTGAACATTTGACACTTCCATCAATTTTTTATGAATATAAGAAACATTCATCTATAACTTGAGGATTGGTAACTTTTCATGTGTTGAACATGTATCTAATTATGTCCAAAATAAGCATGCTAAGTGTACTAAAGAAACACACTAGAAAAGAAAAGTAACAAATTTTCAATGACAATTCAAAGTCCCTTGGGAATTACATTAGAAACTTTCCATAGTCATTGGAAATAGTTGAACAAAAAATAAATTCCTTCTTGTATTAATGAAATATTAACCCACAACCTAAAAATGATTTCAATTTAGAGATAAAATTTCATTTACATCCCATTCTATTAGGTGAAGCTATCTTGAAATATATTACTAAGTATGCACAAAAAATACAGAATCGATTATAAAGGTTCCACCATATGTTGTTGAGTATTTTAGAAAATACAAATTTAGACAATCCATCTTCAAATGCATTTAGGTAAAATCTAATTGATAAATTTTTTGATCATAGTGTACAATATTTCTATAATATGTTGAAAAAATCCCACTCATTTTGTGTATCTGACCATTTTTTGATTGAATGTTGACAAAAATATTCTACACCTCATGTCCAAGATTTGAACTAATTGACTTATAGATTTAATCTTAATTAAATCATACATGAAACCAAATTATACATTAGAGTTGCTATCTCTTATAGAATTATCAAAGTGTTTATCTTATGACAAACATCATCGCATTCAAAAATGGAAAATAATTATCGCTTATTTATCATGTATACCATCGATTATTTTAAATTTGATCTAAAGATTCTAATGCTTATGCATCAATATAAAAGATTTGTTTTTTACATTGCATCATTCTATAAGACTATTTTTTTACACTACAACATTATGCAAGACAAATATTATTAACATTTACATTGCATCATTCTATAAGACTATTTTTTTACACTACAACATTATGAAAGACCAAAATTATTAACACGTTTTGATTAATGCTTCCATGAGGAATCCCCTTCAAAAAAGGTGTAAAACATTTGGTGCAATATCTATTATTCTCATTGGTAACTTGGATCAATTTCCTGTAATACAGTCCATTTTAATGTATATTGGGACAAAACCATGTTCAATCATTTGGCAGCAATTTAGCAATGTTTTTACATTATGCACAACATTTTTTCAAAAAGGGTTTTGATCCATGAAAAGTAGCTTTATAATATCTCTTATTGAATATTTGAACTGATGAACTAAAATTTGAAGATACGAATTTTCTTATGTCTAGAATAGTTGCATCTTTGTCTTCAGAGGAATAATATCATTCTATTGTTTTTATACATTTTAATGCAATAAATAGTTTGGCTTAAACACATTATAAATAGATGACAAAATCATTGAATATCTAAATTACACATAGTGGTGTAGTGCATACTAAGGAAAAAGAGTGGAGATCTAAATGACAAAAAAAAATATACCAAAACTATTTTGTCAAATGGCCCAAAGGTTATGCTTGCTTTCTAATTTGTGGTTATCTCTACATCACATTCAGTCATTTATCATCACAACCCGGCTCTTATTGATATAATTTTGATAAAATATACATTATGGAACTCAAATGGATGAAAAATTCAATGTTGTTCATTAATTTTATTGCACTTATAGACATTACACCCCATCACTCCCCATCTTACCCTAGTTACCATTGTAGGCCAATGATCAATGCAAAAATTAGTTTGAATATGTTGTGTTGCATATCATCAAACTCATCACAAGCACTGTAGATACTCCATTAACCTCATTTAATTTTTTATAAGTAATGTAATCTTGTGTGTCTCTCCAATATTTTTTAGTTTTGATCTTTGTACCTATTATAAAGGACATCCCCAAAATCCCCAACAACCTTAACATATCCATCAACAGATTTTTCTTTATTATAATCCATCTTCTCACTTTTTCTCAACCCCTAAAATATACCATTAACAAAAACAAAAAAAATAATATTATACACTCTAGGGATGCCCCATAACCCTCATTCAAGATTGAACTAAAAAAATTCTTTCTTTTTAGAAAAACCCAATCTTCCCTTTGACTCACTATTTACACAGTGTGAAACCCTTAGAGTAGTAGTCATATAAAAAGTGGAAAATATACAAGATAGAGGAAACACTTTAAATTAGTAACATTATCATAATACAATGCAATACAAATTTATACGTATATTTTTGATTTTTTCAATGCTCATTGACTTTTTAAAAGTTATCATTGGGTTTTATTGGCAATGAGTTTTGTCAAGAGTGTGCTCTTTTCAAGAGTTTCATATTTCTCCTCCTTTTTCTTTAAAAAATTTAATAATAAAATTAAGATCATGTTTATGTCCACATCAATAAAAATAAAATAAAAGTCTACCCTCCATGTCTGATCAACATTTCTCTATTGGTATTTGCATTATGCCTCCTTCATGTAACTTCTAGTTATAAGGCTAATAGAAATAACATGTAATTTAAAATTGAGATATTAAACAGATTATATTATTATTTCTTCTATATGATGTTTTTTAAATTTTAGACATTTAACATGTGCTATCTCCGAAACTCTAACTAAAATGGGAGGTATGAGCTATGTAATGAATCACAAAACAAATGTTGTAACCATCACACATGAGAAGGCTTTATTATTGTGCATATTTTGTAGCATTCAATAATTAGTCTTATCATATTTCCCTTGGCCTTCTCAGCTCTTATATTATATTCAAAAACCACATAATAATTATTCTCATAATATACCTTCTATACATTATTTAGTTATTATGAATGCTATATAACCTATAATGTTTGTGTTTGGTACATTTTTAGTAGTCCATGTAAGGGATGTTATTAATGCATATTGATGATGGATCATACAAAAACTCAAAGGGAGATATTTATGTTTGAGTTATACTCTGTTAATTAAGGAGCTAGTACAACTTTTAATAAATTGCTATCTAGAGCTGAAAATAACATGAAAAAATTGTGAGAGGGGAATTGGAATGCATTTAAAATGGGTTAAATTCATATTGATCAATGTGGATTCTACTCTTCCTCTGAATACACTATTCAAGACATAAAATCTAGCAGATTTGGAATTAGGTTTTAAATGTGGGTTGGAAGAAGTTTTTGATGACTACATACCCTATCGCAAGAATTTGGGATTGTTAAATTTTGAGTAATGATCATATATAATATTTTATATTTTTTCATTTAGGGTTGTTGCCCATGTCTTTTTATTATTACGATGTCTTATGTTTTCCTTGTAGTAGATATAAATTCAATATTTTATCATATTATATAATTTAATATTTCTTGAATGCTCTCTCTTGAAAATTATCCTTGTTAGAATACATTCGTTATTCTAATAATAATTTCACATGACATTCTATGCTTAGAGAATTTGTTTTGAATCTTTCATATCACAAGGCCAAACATGTTTATAATCTAATATTAATTGTATTTATGCTTAATATAACATTATTCATATATTTTAATTTAAATAAAAAATTGAGAGGTATGTATTTTATGGATTGAGCCTTAGTTTCACTTGCTTGTAGTTTCAATAATAGTTACTGACAATGTGGTTTCCTCTGGATATACCATTGATGTTGAGATAAGGACATTGCAACATTAAATGTTGTTAATTTTTTTTCTATTACCTATCTTCTTTATGGTCATAAACTAATAAGTATAAATTAAAGTTATATTGATGGTTTTGTATGCTTCCCCTTGGTAATATATTATTTTTTAAATTTTTTTTACTAAAAAACATAACATGTTGGTAGATTTTTTTTTTGATAATTTTCCTTTTTTACAATTCTTTACTAGCATTGTGAGATTGAATACACTAAAAATATCTATTTTCAAATATTCATATCTTTTTTATGTACATCAATTAATAAAATTAAAACTATATGAATATATATGTCGATGTGCATTATAAGAGGATACATGTTATGTTCTAATAGAATGTCCATTTAGACAAATGTATATATTTTGGTAAATCATGGTTAAAATCAATTCTACATCGTATATATGTAATTGTAAAAAGTATATGTTATTAGCAAAATTCAAGGACTACCTTAAGGTATCAATAGGTGAACCAAATTTAGACACTTTCATTTTAATTATTTATGTGTTATAGGGAAAACCTAAAATGATTTGACCATGGTTTCACTTTACATGTAAAGCTTATAGGTTATTTCCTTAATCTAACCTAGAGAGCAAGATGCATGACTAGTATCTAACCTAGAATGGATTTTTGATCATGGATTAATCGTAAAGGTCGAAAGCTCAAGACATTGCATATACCACATGTCATTGTGTTTTACATTTTCTTTGAAGGGTACATTATGGGGGTATATAAATTGAAATGTTTAATCAATAAAATTATTTATCCATTTTAGATACATTAACATATGTATTAGATTAAAAAAATTATATTTTTTTAATTTTGTGTCATAAAACACGCTTACATATGTTTTATTGCTAATCTCTGTGTAAGGAGAAGTTATAGTTGATCAATAATTGGGTCAAGTTAAGGTATAATATCTCAAGGCTGAACTTGATGATAAATCCATATGAATCTTTTTTAATATCATAATTCACACTCACATTAAATTCAGACATGGTGAATGAGTGATTTATTTAATTGATAAAATCATTCATACCATATAAATTTTATGTCTTAATACAATTGTGTAGCCTTTAACCTTAATGTTTTTATGAGGAAGGCTTATAGTTGATTGTTACTTGGAATATGGTGATGGATTGTTATTAATTTGAGAGGAAAAACTATGGATGCAACAACAAATCTCATTATCACATATTTTTATTCATATAAATTATGCTCTATATGGTGTATGTTGGATTTTGGATTTTAAATAAAATCCAAAATTTGTGATCCCATATTGATGTGCATTTTAGGTAGGCATTGGCCATGCACAAATTTCTCCCATTTAAGGGGAGATAAATTATTGTCATTGCAAACTTGGGCTAGATAACTCCACTTAATGACATATCAATGTATTTAAGAAATTCATATGGTTTGAAACTATTTGGTGAACATTTGACACTGCCATCAATGTTTTATGAATATAAGAAACATTCATCCAGATTTTGAGGATTGGTAACTTTTCATGTGTTGAACATGTATCTAATTATGTCCAAAATAAGCATGCTAAGTTTACTAAAGAAACACACTAGGAAAAAAAAAATAACAAATTTTCAATGACAATTCAAAGTCCTTTGGGAATTACATTAGAAACTTTCCATAGTCATTGGAAATAGTTGAACAAAAAATAAATTCCTTCTTGTATTAATGAAATAATAACCCACAACCTACAAATGCTTTCAATTTAGAGATAAATGTTCATTTACATCCCATTCTATTAGGTGAAGCTATCTTGAAATATATTACTAAGTATGCACAAAAAATACAGAATCGATTATAAAGGTTCCACCATATGTTGTTGAGTGTTTTAGAAAATACAAATTTAGACAATCCATCTTCAAATGCATTTAGGTAAAATCTAATTGATAAATTTTTTTATCATAGTGTACAATATTTCTATCATATGTTGAAAAAATCCCACTCATTTTGTGTATCTGACCATTTTTCTGATTGAATGTTGACAAAAATATTCTACCCCTCATGTCCAAGATCTAAACTAGTTGACTTATAGATTTAATCTTCATTAAATCATACATGAAACAAAATTATAAATTAGAGTTGCTATCTCCTATAGAATTATCAAAGTGTTTATCTTATGACAAACATCATCACATTCAAAAATGAAAAACAATTATTGCTTATTATTCATGTATACCATCGATTATTTTAAATTTGATCTAAAGATTCTAATGCTTATGAATCATTATAAAAGATTTGTTTTTTACATTGCATCATTCTATAAGACTATTTTTTTATACTACAACATTATGCAAGACAAAAATTATTAACATTTACATTGCATCATTCTATAAGACTATTTCTTTACACTACAACATTATGAAAGACCAAAATTATTAACACGTTTTGATTAATGCTTCCATGAGTATTTCCCTCAATAGAGGTGTAAAACATTTGGTGCAATATCTATTATTCTCATTGGTAACTTGGATCAATTTCCTCTAATATAGTCCATTTTAATGTATATTGGGACAAAACCATGTTCAATCATTTGGCAACAATTTAGCAATGTTTTTACATTGTGCACATCATTTTTTCAAAAAGGGTTTTGATCCATGAAAAGTAGCTTTATAATATCTCTTGTTGAATATTTGAACTGATGAACTAAAATTTGAAGATACGAATTTTCTTATGTCTATAATAGTTGCATCTTTGTCTTTAGAGGAATAATATCATTCTATTATTTAATACATTTTAATGTAATAAATAGTTTGGCTTAAACACATTATAAATAGATGACAAACTCATTGAATATCTAAATTACACATAGTGGTGTAGTGCATACTAAGGAAAAAGAGTGGAGATCTAAATGACAAAAAAATATATACCAAAACTATCTTGTCAAATGGCCCAAAGGTTATGCTTGCTTTCCAATTTGTGGTTATCTTTACATCACATTCAGTCATTTATCATCACGACCCCCCTCTTATTGATATAATTTTGATAAAATATACATTATGGAACTCAAATGGATGAAAAATTCAATGTTGTTCATTAATTTTATTGCACTTATAGACATTACAGCCCATCACTCCCCATCCTACCCTAGTTACCATTGTAGGCCAATGATCAATGCAAAAATTAGTTTGAATATGTTGTGTTGCATATCATCAAACTCATCACAAGCACTGTAGATACTCAATTAACCTCATTTAATTTTTTATAAGTAATGTAATCTTGTGTGTCTCTCCAATATTTTTTAATTTTGATCTTTGATCCTATTATAAAGGACACCCCCAAAATCCCCAACAACCTTAACATATCCATCGAAAGATTTGTCTTTATTATAATCCATCTTCTCACTTTTTCTCAACCCCTAAAATATACCATTAACAACAACAAGAAGAATAATATTATACACTCTAGGGATGCCCCATAACCCTCATTCAAGATTGAACTAAAAAAATTCTTTCATTTTAGAAAAACCCAATTTTCCTTTTGACTCACTATTTACGCAGTGTGAAACCCTTAGATTAGCAGTCACATAAAGAGTGGAAAATATACAAGACAGAGGAAACACTTTAAATTAGTAACATTATCATAATACAATGCAATACAAATTTATAATTATATTTTTGATTTTTTCAATGCTCATTGACTTTTTAAAAGTTATTGGGTTTTATTGGCAATGAGTTTTGTCACGAGTAAGCTCTTTTAAAGAGTTTCATATTTCTCCTCCTTTTTCTTTAAAAAAATTAATAATAAAATTAAGATCATGTTTATGTCCACATCAATAAAAATAAAATAAAAGTCTACCCTCCATGTCTGATCAACATTTCTCTATTGGTATTTGCATTATGCCTCCTTCATGTAACTTCTAGTTATAAGGCTAATCTAAATAACATGTAATTTAAAATTGAGATATTAAATAGCTTATACTATTATTTCTCCTATATGTTGTTTTTTAAATTTCAGACATTTAACATGTGCTATCTCTTTGCCTTTCCAATAGGAAAGTTATCACCTTCCACATAGAGATTGTGCTCTCTAACTACAATCCCGTCAATTTTTGGAAAAATTATGGATGTGCCTAGATGTTACTCATAAATCATAAGAGTACCACCCCACTCATTATTTGAGTCAAAATATAATTACATGCAAACCATATTTTTCAAGTTAGATCAAATGGTGGAATGATGAGATCAATTTCTATGCCTCCTTTCTTGGGCATTAGGCAAACAAGTAGAGAGGGTTCTAAAATAGTTTGAACATGCCCTTGACAATGATATTTAGAGGTTACTATGTAACTTTAAAAAAAACATTTGATACCCAATTCTAAATTATTGCCTCCAAAATCAAGCACAAAGTTAAACATTTTAAATTCCACACTACGAGTGACAATATGAGATAATCCCTTTTACATTTTCTCAATGTGGTCAATCATGCTTCCAACTATTTTCTAAAATATGGTCTAAGATAGTAAGAGATAAGATCAAATCCATCGATGTTGAAGATGGATGGCTCAACTATCTTATTTAAATCTCATTGGATTTTTTGGATAATTATACACCATTGTTTAAAGGATCAAAAAATACTATGGATTGGGCTAAAGCATTCTTCAAATTATAGGATGTAGTTCTTCAGAAGCTAAGATCTTCAACGCAACAACTCTAGGACACTTTGCCAACTCTCATTAAGCTTTTTGTAGTGGTGTAGAACATGGCCAATGACAAAGCGCATGTAGTGGATAGTTTTCCTTGTGAGTTAACAAATCAACATGGTAATTTATCAAACCATACTTACTTTAGGGCTATTGTTAAGCTTTGCAAACAAAATAATAAGGAAAAATTATAAACCATGCTAAGATTTTATTTTCAAGCTAAAAGTGTGTGCATGTGTACACACATAAAGTTTATGGTTATGTAAAATATCTCTATTTCAAGGCTGAGCTCCTATTAAATTGAGAACCCATACATGACTTGAATTAAATTTTAAGGAGTCAATAGAAATATATTTTTTACAAATATATAATTACGTATGAGGGAACTGGTTCTATATCAAATGATAAAATTGGATTGTTGATGGAAAAAAATAAGTATAAGTATATCTTAAAAGATAATGTTTAATTTCTTTATTTCTCTTGGTTACCTCAAAATAAAAAATTCTTGTTATTAAGAACATTATTTTTAGTACCATGGTGGTGATTGTCAATACATAATATTTATTAGCATATTTTACTTTATTTTAAAGTTGTTTCTGATATTAATAATTGATTTATAGTTTTCAAAGTCCCTATTTTTTAAAAATATTGTAAATCTAATTATATTAAAAATTATTTCTATTAAAATTAGATTCATTATATGTCTCCTTCCTTTAATATAAAACAAAAAATATTAATAATTTGAATATAATTGTGATTATTACAGTTCTCTCAACCTTAATTGATATAAATTAAATTTAGAATAATTTTTTATATAAAAAATCTAATTAAACTATAATTATATAAATTTATTATTACTACAATTCTCTCAAACCCATCAATTATAATAAATCATTTAAAAATAAATTTACATTATATTATTCATTGAAATAAGGCTCATAACTTACAAGATAAGCAAACAATATAACATGTAAAACCACCCCTTTCACTTTCAAAACAACAATTCATATAATTCCTATAATTTTTTTAACCCTAATTCATATAAACTTCTATTATAACAATTTTTTTTAATAAAAAATACAACTAAAGTGATTATATAAATTTGTTATTACTACAATTCTCTGAAATCTATTAATTATGAAAAAATCCTTTAAGAGTCAATTCTAGTTATATTATCCATTAAGATAAGGCTCATAAAACTAATATAAAATGCAAAACCACCTCTTTCACTTTCACAACTATCATTTACATGCAAAATGTTAATATTATATATGCAATCCCCAATTGGCAGAGGCAAGTCTCGAGGGTGGTGCTATCATTACATACATACTCATTTTATGCCCAACCAAAATATAAAATAAAATTAGGTCAATTCCTACACACAAAAAGCATAGCATTCAACTCACACTCAAAAAGGCACGTCCTTTACAAATGAAAAAATCGTGACACATTACGCCTGATGCAGTATAGAAGAGAAGCATTAAAGAACATGGAAATTGTTTTCATATCAATCTTCGTTTTATTTGAAATTTCTGTTCCAAATTTAATTCTTAGCTACAAGAAAGAAAAGTCTACGCTGAAATTTTATTGTAAAAGAACAAACCTTTGCCTCTAAGGTTTTTTTTTGGTTTTCTATTTTTTAATATTATGTAGGTATAGGGCCATTAGATAATTTGAGTATAACGTTACTAAATTTGGGATAGTTATTCTAGGAAAGTCGCCTAATGCTTACAGCAACCTGCTTATTATTACAAGAACAAAAGTAAACATAGCCCACCATTTTTTCTTAGAATTTAGTTATAGGGAACAAAAGTAAATTTTTTGAAAATGTAATCGAAGACAAGATTACAATATGATTCGATCGATTTACTTTTGTATTGGTAGTATTAAAATAAAAATAAAAAATGGTACTGTGAAATGAAGAGCGAAATCTCATTCATGGCCTTGGTGGTATTGAAAAAATTAACTTAGCATAATATGACGTGAAGTCTGATTTGTATTTGCATTCTTAACAACCTGCAATTCCATTGCAATTCGATATCATGTGAATTCATAGAATATTTCCATTGAAATTCCATATCATGTGAACTCATAGAATCCTCTTGATCATGGGGATAATCGGGTTGATATGTGAATAGGCTTGTTTCAGCTTTGCTCCATTCATCATCATAAATATTATTATAAGCTATACTGCTTCTGATATAACGAATAAGCTTTATCACTTTTTGTGTAACCAACTATGTTGGGCATTGATTGTAAAACAAAACAATTTAAATTGAAAAACGTTGATAATACAATTTTGTATGACATTATGTTTTTTTAATATTTTTTTATTATAATGTTATATAGATTTCAAATTTTTTATTAATATATATATATATATATATATAAATAAAATATCCAAACACAATGTAGCATTTGTTTTTTAAAAAATTAAATAATATTTATCTTATATTTAATTGTTCTAAAATTATTTTCTTAATTATATAATTTTATTTTCAATTATTAAAAATTAATTTTTTTTAATTTATCCAATTAACAATGTAATTTTTTTTTAGTTGGATTATATACATACACACATGAAAGTTAGTGTAAATATTTTTTTAATAGATTTTGAAGATTGCATCCTATACATTATTAATTAGGATTAATAAGTTTTATGAGCTAAACCTATACCTGCATTAATAAGTTTTAGGAGTAAAAGATAACTGTCAGTTTCAAATTGTCATGTGAAGATAATGTGAGAAATACAGTTTCAATTCCCAACAAGTAATCTTGTTAACTAATCTTGTAAATTGTTAAGACTGATCATCTTCCTTTTTGTTATTGATTCTGTGAAAAGAAGAAGAAACACTGGAATTCTAAGAAGGGGTCTTTGAAGGCAGAGTACCTCTACGCGATTCTGGATGCTCCACAATTTGGATGTGAGTTTTCAGAGCAGATTTGCATTAACCTACAATTTGGACTCTGAAGGGCTATTTTCTGCACACCCACAATCTTTAGGTGAGCTTTTTGAATAGACTTGCAGTGACCTGACATCTGCAGGTCTTTTTGGCAATGACCCACAATTTCTAGGACAGTTTGGCAATGCCCCATAGTTTAGAGGTCAGCTTAGAAATGCCAGAGTCCAGATGTCGATTTGTAAATGTACCACGTGTAAACAAACAAACCACGGATTTGTAAATGTCCCACGTCGATTTTTATTTTAATAAAAGCAACTGGGGATTTAAATCATATATTTTTTGGCCTAGAAACAATTAATGGATAGAAAATTTATCGGCAAAAGATAGATATATCTGGCAAGCCCAACTTTTATATGATCATTAGTGAAATCTGTCTGAATTAATTTCGCACAAGGATCAATAATTAATTCGAGGATCAATGCAGTGACCTGTTATTTTATTTTTTAATTCAAAAGTTTCTGTCGTAATTTCCATCGGAAGTTTTCACATATTACACTATGAATTTTTTTGGGTTGTTATCGTCAAGAGCAATGTATCTTATATTCATTTTTCCATCATTTAATGTCATCGGGAGTTTCACCTACAACTCCGATAAGAAATTCAGACCAATAAGATCCAATTAGGAAGGCAATCAACTTTCAAATAGGGATTAAGAAATATTTGTAACATGTTAAGTTTGTAACAGAGTTAGTTTTTATTATAAGGGACTCAACAATATATGTTTGGTATAAAGATTATTTTCAATGTATATTTTTAGGTTTTTTTCGAAAAAGTTATATAAATTTGAAAAAATAATATGTAATTTTGAGTTTATATGTAACAGATATGGCCTCAAAAAATTAGAGGATTTTTTATGGTTACAAGACTGCCACTTTATGCAAATGGAAATTTTGAAACCAACCTGATGGTTTTGCTATGTATAAAATGACATTTTTACTTGCAAGAAATTCTTAAACACAATATTATTTCTTGTTGAAGAGGCAAGTTATCCACATAGTGCATAGATCATTATATTATTAATATGGTTTTAGATATTGGTGTCCTTCTAATCCCAAGAAAGCAAAACCTTCTAAATTGTAGAGCATAGGGGAGATGAAGAAGCATAGATTCACTCATATGGATTTTTCTCACATTGAATTTCTATAGGGTGTATCTTGCATATCTTTATTTCATGTTGTATTTTATTTCCTTGCTTGCATGTTTTTAATAGTATGAAACTAGTCTAACACATCAAATATCTAGAGAGATCAAGAAAAATTAACCCAAGCATAATACTTTTTCATAAAGGTCAACAAAGTTCACATTCATTTTACACTTTTATAAAAGCACATTGAATTGAAGTCATGTATGGAGTAGTAGCATGTCTATGATGTGAAGGGTTGTATGCAATGTATATGTCATGTGAGAATTACATATGAAGGATTAGACAATAGAGATGTATGTGGAAGATGATATCCAAAGGGATAGAATACATATTTTTCTACAACATTTTAGTGGTTGTTTTAAGGCTTAAAACTTGGGGACAACCCCTTATTTTTTAAATGATTCATGATTGCGAAACTTAGTGTGGAATATCCACTTAGTTTAAAAATTAGATTGATATTAGATAAATTTTTCAATTTGACTTGAAAGGGCTTTATAACATATTTATGAATTGTGTTATATATTATTTCATATTTTCTTAATAACAAGGAAGTTCATATTTCTTCGTTGCAGAAATTCAACCATAGGTAAAGCTTTCAAGTGAGAAAGACTTCAAGAGCGTGAAGATAAAAACCAAATCCTTCAAGAGGAAAATGTTCAATTAAAATGAATATGTGGTAGCACTTGGTAGATGAGAATCAAGAATTTCAAGATAGATTAATGATCCATGGAGAAATTCTCATGGGTATCATTGAAGAGATAACATGAGTTAAAAACCAAGGAAGAGATGTTGGAAAATTTCCAAGATGATGGTGCAGGAGTGAAGTAGAGAGAAGAGTCTAATATGAATAGGGTATCTTATCTACCAAAGATGTACAAACCATGAGAGAAGTACTTAAAATAAGTAATCCACTATATTCGCTTTCTTCCCATCAAGATCTAGATGTTTCCTTTTGTAAATTTGAGAAGCATTCTAAAAGATTTGGATCAAAATTGTTAACTAAGATGGGTTATGATGGAAAGATATTTGAAATCAATGGCTTGGGCTTGAATAAACGCATAAAGGTAAAGAAAATGCATAAATAGACAGATTTGGGATATGTTAGTGGCAAATAAGGACTTTTATAATGCTCTAATATCTAGGTGAAGTAAGGAAAGCTTCCAAAGGCAAAGAGCGCAAGACTCCAACTCTACAAAACTATCCCATCCATGGTATTGACGTCATTTCCTTTTCCAAATGCAATGAGCTTGATTATAAAAATAATGTGTATGTCTCTCATGAAGAGGAAGGTATCACTATGCCACCTCAAAGGTCCAAAGAAGAGTCTCTGAGAAGAGGACAACAAATTCATGAAGAAGGAGATAACACGTTTTCACTCCATAACCATGTGAGTGAATACAAGTTGGAATAGGGAAGGGTAAATTTTTTTAATAATGGGATAATATTTAAAGAATTATTCAAATCATATCTAAATAGAGGTGATCAATCCAAATGAAGAGGTAAAACATTACCACTTAATCATGCTTACAAAATGAGAAACCCAAGAAGGTACTAAAAGAACAAATCTTCCATTGTTTACTTCAAGTGTAAGAAGAGTGGACATGTATCAAATAACTATTTGTATACATATCCATGTTATTTTTTTTGGAATGAGTAACCATTCTATGGCCATGTGTTGGAAGAGTAAATAAATACAAAAGAAACATTTTCATTCAAAAAGCATGATGCGATTTGTAAATACCACTCTCTAAATAAGAATTAGGAGAAGGGAAATAAAAGCATGTTGTCCACAAAAATAGGTAATAATCATTGCACTTATTTCAACATGAGTGGGCATTAACATGAAAAATGTTGGGAGCTTTATCCAAAACATTACCCAAAGAATTGAAAAGATCATTTTGAGAAGGAATAGGCCACTATAAGCAAGAGGGAAGTTATTCAAGCACATACAAAGACAGAGGTAGAAAAGGAAAAATATCACATACTTAAGTAAGAATCCATGAAGAGGGAGTATCCGATAGAGGAACACCTATCACCAGTTCCAAGAGGTAATAATAGTAAGAGATAAATCCTAAAAAGTTTAGTTACAAACCTCAAATTTTGATTTGTATATAATTGAAGATATATCTAAAGTGAAAATCATCAAGAGGAGCAAACCATAGAGGATTCCTCACCAGCATTGTAAGCAGGTAATGGGAATAAATTATTAGCGGCTTGTTGAATAGATTATTTACATATCTAAGTTGTTTATAATAAATATGAAAGCATATCTAAATTTCATGTTATGTTACATTGTTTAAAGAAACAAGCTAGCATCATTTGTATGAGAAATCATGGAGTAATGTATTTCATTAGGAGTGGATTATATACCATCCATATAATTAGTTGGATTAGCATAGGTATGAGCAACCAATTACATTAAAAAGTTTGTATCATTTTTAGCATTTCCATGTTCATGTCAATTTTCAAGTTGGTGTGTTCTCTTTACCATGTTCTTGTATCATATTATAATATGGGTAGAGGAAACACTCTATGTTGAGAGAAATATCCAGAGCATATTTTGAAGGCCAATGTATTAAAAGGGTGGAAATATGTTGGTTTTATTTTCCTTCCCATACAAATTTAGAATCACATTATGTGTATCATGCCTAGTTATTTATCGATGTTGTAGCATCATTCAAGAACTGACATGATTTTTGAATGAAGGGATCAACTAGTTTCCAAAAATTACAACTACTATAACATGCATTTTTAAAATTCTGGTATGTATATGATAAACTTAAAAAATTGTATCATGTTTTTAGAAAGATTTTTAATTGTTACATGCACATAGAATAAGGTTTTTACAAGTTATATAAAATAGATTTTGGTATGAAAAATATTATTATGGCATGGTTTATAGAATCTTTTAGCATGTTCATGAGCCCAAAAGTTTTTCCATGAAGGGAGAATAAGTGGTATGGTATCAATTCATTGGTACACGGTGAGAATTGCATCCATTATGAGTAATACTTAATAAGAATACAACTAGTTGTGATGGATGTATATTTTGATACCCATGTTCCTTCATTATATTTATTTAATTAAACAAATTTTGCACTAGTTTTGATGTCAAAATTTAGTTAAAAGATATGGGAAACTTTGGAAATGTATTTGTATGTTTCAATCATGTATGTTGAAGTGTAAGAACCAAGATAAGGGAAATTTATACAATTGATGATTTGTTGTAACACCACATGCATAATGAAATACTTTTTCTTAGATTGTTGAAATAATTATGTTAAACAAGAAGGATGTTGTATAAGTATATCCTCATGGAATGATTCATTTTAGATTACAATAATATGTATCATAGTGAATGGGATAAAAGGAAGATCAAGACACTTAAGAGTGAAATAAGGTTGACTAGTGGATATTGGAAGGAGTCATGGACTTTTTATAAATCAAGGTTTGAGGGATTCACATTTTGATAAGTGCATAGAGTTGGGAAATAATTCCAAGTATTTTTTTGTAACACGATCGTATTAATAAATAATGTGATCACATTATTTAATTAACCTGATTGCATTACTTAAATTACGGCTCAATAATTACTGATCAATAGCGTGATTCTGTTATTAAATAACATGATCACATTATTTTAAAAAATAATGTGATTTCATTTTTAACATGATCTTATTATTGTTGTTTTCAATAATGTACTCACTTTACCTATTTCATAATAAAAAATTTAACCCTGAATGCAAATTCATCATTTTCTATTTGAGTTTCCTTTTCTATTTTCATCTTCTGCGATCATGTTTTATGTGAGAGAGATAAAATATTAACAAGAAACCACTAAATTCATCCCAAGAAGACATTAATCGATTATGTCTCCATGTCAAATAGGTAAGTGCTAAAAATCTACACTTTTTAACCCTAATTTTTAGTTATTTTCATTGTTTAATCATAATTTTTAGTAATGTTAGTAATTTTTAGTTGTATTTTTTTTTGTTTTGAATAGACCATCCTAATAACCCTATATATAAACCTCTTGTTCCTCCTCCTAATCATCCACCTAACCATCCAAAAAACCCTCTTGTTCTTCCTCATACCCCTCCATGTAACCCTCCTATAGTTAGACGTTATCCCCCAGGTAGTCAGGAGATTCTAATTGACAACATCATGCGAAATAAAATTTAAATTAAAGAATTAATTGGGAGAATGAGGGATCATAGTTCCAACAACCCCCACCACACCCATCTATCCAATTCTTTAGAGACATTATTAGTTCAAATTGATCTATAACAAGTCAAATTGATAGATGGACTTCATATCATGATAATTTTAAGGCTTATTATTGTAATAAATTATTAGCACTTGAGTTCAAGAACAAAAAAATATCAAAATCCTTGATTTTGACCTTATTTATTAACCCAACCACCAATATACCATTTCTAATAACTTCTAAATTTTTTCCAATCCATTGTTGCCAACATAGTTTAATCACAACCAACTTTTAAGATCGATGGTGTATGGTGTTTAATTATCCATTATATAACAACCATGATGTCTGATTATATTTTTTAAGGAAAATATATTGTGATTTTTTACACAATGAGATTATAAACTATTTTTACTCTAGTGAGTTTTAAGTCTGAAAGAGAGGCTCTATGCATGATTGGCTAGGTGCACGTCATACACTTAATCACTCTACAATGATCCATATCTAAAATCCATTTGTACCCAAGATCCCCTAGGTAGTTTAGTAGATCATGAATATTGACACTCTGAATGCTCTTATTTCTCTCACTAATACACTCATTCAACATATGAGTAGGCTCTCACAGATCGATGTTATATATATGCCACCTAATGTGCATACTTGATCCCACCCTTGTAGTTCTTGTAGAACTATGTACACTTGACCTTTTGATGATAATGGTGTTATTGGTTCATAGGAATTCAATAATATTATTATGAGTGATGATTTTTTGTCATGCATAATTAATTGGGAGAATGAGAGATCCCACTTCCACCAACCCCCACCACACCATCTATCCAATTCCTTATAAAAATTATTAGGTCAAATTGACTCTATAACGAGTCAAATTGATAGATGAACTTCATATTAGGATAATTTTAGGGCTTATTATGATAACAAATTATCAACACTTGAGGTCAAGAATAAATATATATCAAAATCCTTGATTTTGACTTTATTCATTAACCCTACCGCTAATATACCATTTCTAGTAACTACTAAACATTTTCTTATCAATTTTTTCCAACATAATTTAATCATAACCAACTTTTGATATTGATGGTTTATGGTGTTTGATTATCCATTGTGTAAAAACCATGATGTCCTATTGTATTTTTTGAAGAGACTCTAATACGAGTTTTTTCTCAATAAGATTCTAAACTATTTTGGTTCTAGTGAGTTTTAAGTCTAAAAGAACGGCTCTATGCAAGATCAACCAGGTTCATGTCATATGATTAATCAGTCTAAAAGGATCCATATCTAAAATCCACTTGTACCCAAGATTCCCTATTTAGTTTAGTAGATCATGGAGATTAACACTCTAGATGCTCTTAGTTCTCTCATTGATATACTCATTCAACATATGAATACGCTATCACATATCGATGCTAGAGATACACCACCTAATGTGCATACCTGATCTCACCCTTGTAGTTCTTGTATAACTATGTGCATTTTACCTTTTGATGATGATGGTGCTAGTGGTTCATAGGAGTTGGATAATATTATTATGAGTGATGATTTTTTGGCATGCACATTTGGTGTGTAGTCATTACCCACTAAATAGATTCAGGTATATTTTATATAAATGTCATGTTAAATTTAAGTTATATTTAAAAATTTAATTTATTTAAAAATTAATTTATATATAAATTGAATAATACATATGTCATTTTTTATTTTTCAGGACATGATGATGTCTTCATCATCACAATCAACATTTGTAACATCTACTTTGATGTAACAATTGTTTACATTTTTATATCCACCTACTAGCCCATCCGCTATTACATATGTCTATATTAGGACAACACCTTTTACATAAATAGAGGTAAAATTTTGAGTCAATCTTATGCTCTATTGATATTTATTCTATGTAAATTTTCCTTGTAAGTTTACGTTAAATTTATCTATCAAGTATCTTTATGCATAGGTTTTAACAAGATTATCTAATATCGATGGAAAAAAACACTTACATCTATCAAATACCCAACTTTGATATGTTTTTTGTCCTTCTTTGTCTTTTATACTCAACATATTTGTCTCTTTGATCACTTTTCATTTACTAGTTCTTTCTTACTCACTCTTACTTACTCAATCGATCTTAAACCTCCTTGTATTCAATTAATCCTCCTTCTCTACTTGAAGTCAGTTTAGTAATCAACTATATCTACAATATTTCCTTTTAATATCAACCTCTTCTATTCATACTCTATTTTCATGTTCTCTCTCTTTATACTTCCTGTGTTCTTTACAATCTTCTTATTTATTTTGATAGTTATGCATGTTAGTTTGATTTTTTCTTTCCAAAATACTCATAAGGTCATCTACTTACTCAATTACATCTCATTTCATGCATCTAAAAATTCCACTTAACCCCTAAGCTTGAACTCTTTACTCAAGTCTTTTGTCTTCTTTGACACCTTCCTTTTACTAACCCTTTTTGAGGTAAACCTCTTTGTTATAAGTAAAATACAAATCTCCCAACCAAAATCAACACATAATAATATATCCCTTCACATCACATAGCTCATGTGGGGACTTTCATAATTTAAATCTCTTTGCAGAACACCTAAATAAACACCCCTTATGATTAATTAGTTCTCCTATGCCTAATTTAAGGATATTACATGTGAAACCATATCATACAGACTCAAATCAACTTTAATAATTAAAAATCATCTTCCTCCTATATAAGTGCACTTGTCCACAAATTTTTATGTCTTTTCATTAGTGAAATCACTTGTTATCTTATTTTCCAATTTTAAACCCTATCTTGTGTTGTCTTAGTCCTACACATACCCGAGAGGATAATAAATGAGCTAAAATGACATTTAGACCCTAATCAAAGCTTCTAATGGTTGATATGGATCTACCCTTACCCCATGAATCTTCTAAAACTATTAATTTTCCTTTCTCAATTCTAAATGGTTCATAACATATAGTTTTATAGAATTTTTGTACCCCTCCAACATGACCATGTCAACAAATAAGACAAAATAAACCCTTAAGACACTTTAAATTCATTTGAGATAAATTAAAAGAATCAAACACATATGAAAAAAATATCACACAACATACACAATACCTTAAATCCTCAAAACTATTCCCAAAAACTCTATATGGCCTTTCTTTATGACTATGCAAACTCAAAATTGTTACTAATTAGATTGTATATAGTATTCCCATGTATTTTTCATTTTATGAATTGTATTGATACTTTAAATGTGTTTAAATTAATTTTATAGAGATTCTCTACCCCTTATTTTTTAAATATTTATAATGACACTTAAAATTGACTATGTTGTCCTCTTCTTGACTGTGCCTGAAGATAGGGTATTGAAACCTAGGTTTCACTACTTTGAACCTATAGACTACTGACTTGAATCTTCTCTAATAGAGATATGAACACCATAGGATTTATCATAAATCTATAGATACTTATTTACATTTTAATCTATCCAAATAAGCTTTACAAGTAAGGAAAAAGTTATTGATATGTCTCTTATTCCATTTCTCTCCCTAACTTTGGTTTATCGAAGTGATACTATTCTTTCCACCTCCTACTCTTACACTCATAGTTACTATATGAATTACAATTTTTATATTACCTCAAACATGTAAACTACTTATTATTCTTGGCCATTGCACATTGCATGGTAGTTACACTTCCATGATTCTTGGTTTACATTATCTTTTCATGATATGCATGTTGAAATATATTTCCCTATATATCTTGGTTTACATTGAGAAAAAAATGACATATATATATTTGATACTTTATATACAAATAAGTTATACCTTATTTACATGAACATTGGATGGCTCACATAGACACTTCTCCCTCTCTGTGAGTTGAGATAGACATAAGCATTACTTCCATAATGTCATTTGTACAAGCACTAACATAGTTATATATTAACTTGTTATTTTCAATTGTAAAAATAGACTTATTTTAATAATTTTAATACATAATTGGGAAAAATATAACTTATGTGAATGTATTATGTATCC
Source organism: Torreya grandis (assembly GCA_037957365.1). Classification (NCBI taxonomy): domain Eukaryota; kingdom Viridiplantae; phylum Streptophyta; class Pinopsida; order Cupressales; family Taxaceae; genus Torreya; species Torreya grandis. Next base: position 1,917,885 of record JARHVA010002409.1, read on the forward strand.
AAGGTTATCTTATTACATTTGATAGTCCCAATCAGATGATTAGTAGGGAAACTTATCATATTTCTCTCATATTTTAGATGTTTATTCCAACAATTGAGCCTACCATTGACTTGTTTAAGTGTAAAAAATATATTAAATAGGACTGCAAACTTGCACTAAGTGCATGTGTAAATGATTTATTTTTTTTATTTTAAAATTGCTTTCTTAACAATTGGTTTAATGCATTTTATATTAATTTTGTAATAATACTTATATTTGAATAGGTTCAACTACAAGTGAGTAATGAGTGTAGGACCCATAGTCAGACCTTGGAGCAATCCAAGGCATTAGAGGGGTCTCCATCTACTAGTAGGGTATCCCAGGGAGAGTCTTCTTTGAGGAAGTCAAAGAGAGATAGGTTATTTGATGAATAGGATGTCTTACATGAGATGTACTTTTTTGTATGCCTATATAAAAATCTATGCTTTTTTGGCATTGTATTTGCATATAAGACATTCACCCAAGATTATATACTATGTTGGTAGATGTAATTTTTGTATTTCTATCATGACAATCTATGTATTATTTACATTGCACACATGTGCCTATATTGTATTGTTATCATGACAATCTATCTAATTTATATTTAGTGTTTATTTCATTATGTGTTATTGTATAGTGTTGTTTTGATATTCTAAGCTATTATCTATTATATCTCATTTTTAATGTTATACACAAATAAGGATTGAAAAATTATTATTTTCAATGCTATAAATCTTGGAAATCTCATATATTTTAAAATTTATGTTTTCATTTCATTATGTGTATTAGAAATGACAAATGACACTCTTATCTATTTTACATTTTTCATCACTCATTTACAAATTTTCAATTAATCATTGACACAATTTTATTACACTTAAAGCCTATACCCAACCATTTTCAAACTTTTATAATGAAAATACAAAAAATCATTCATAAATCCATGCAAATTTCTCACTTGGATAACTATACATGTAAATTACCTAATCTTTCACCTTCACCTCGTTCTAGTGCCTTTTTGACTAGTTTTTATTAAAACTAGGCATACTTCTTGTATTCATTTTATGATTATTGTTCCTTTATATTTTTCCTTAATTCTTGATTAATCTCTATAAATACCTCTTTTGCATTGAACTCCTTTTGGTGACCATGTATATGGTCTACTTCTTCCTCTTTGTAGCTTTATCTTTGCTAAGATTGAAAGATGAACTTTTTCCTGACCTTGAATATAATTTATTTAGTATGATAAAATGAAAACTTAATAAATTGGAATAAAATATTCACTCATGAGACAATGATCCATCTTTGGCCAAAACCCTTTATCATTCCCTGATACCACCTAATGCACAATTTAATTTTTTATATTAATAAAGATATGAGAATTATATTCATAAGATCTAAGATCATGAAGAATTCCAACCTCACTTATCCACTCCTCTTCTCAAATCGATTCAAAATGCACTCCCAAATAATCTTCTTTTAAACTAGTCAATTACTCATTAGGTCTACTCTTAACTAGCCACCAATATCTTAGATCTACTCTCCTTATTTTGAATAATATTATTTAAGACATGTTTCATAGGTATTAGTAAAACTCTAGGATTTATGTAGGTTTAAAAACTTATGATAAATCAACCAACGATAGGTCTCTAAGCGATTGAGCTCTCATTTTCAAATTCTATCTTTATAAGTTTCTAGGTCTCTATACCTAGTTGTTACTCCAATGGGTCAATTTATCAAAATATTGTTTTTATATATTAAAAATTATATTTATATTATTAATTTATAAATTTTAACATTTTATAACCCTTACCCAAGTTTAGAAAACTCAATTAAACCAAAAACTCATCTTACCCAAGTTTTAGTATGTTCTATAGGCCAAGAGTTTAGCATAACTATTGTTCCAATGCTTCCTGACTAAAAAATGACACTACCAACAAATATAAGGGAGAGGATAATTTGTTCCATTAGGGATGATCCACAAACCCACCACCCATTCTGGCCGCAAGAATGCCCTTCTCAATACAAGAAAAATGTAAATTTTTAGCCTAAGTTTAAACACAGAAAATTAAACATGTAAGTCATTTATATGATTCATCAGATCTTTTTCTTTCCTATTTAATCCTTGTAATCTCATGTTTAATCACTCTATTTGAGTCTTTGATATCAATCCATTGGAAAAGTTATAGTGATGGGTCCAAAAATTCAATTTTTTGACATTAAACAAGTAACTTCTTGAGCTCTAACTACCATTTCTACCTCTAGGACCTCCCCCTAGGAATATATCACTTTTATAAAATTTATATAATCAAAATACATGTTATAAAACTTACACAACATTTAAATCCACCCAAAATTGCATTTTCACTACCATTATGGAGTGTAGAAACACTGACAATAAATGTTGTCAAAGTTTAAGTTATGGTTGAAAGACTGTGGTTTTGATGCTTCCTGACTAAAAAATGATGATAAAAAAATTTATGAGGGGTGGATAACATATGAGACCAGGTTTATTGCCTCCCATTATTATTTATCAACAAACCCACCACCCAATCTGGCCTTAAGAATGCCCTTCTCAAAATAGGAAAAATGCATTTTTTTAGCCTAATTTCAAATATGCATAAAATAAAACCTGTAAGTCATTTATGTGAACCATCAGATCATTACCATACCTATTAAATATCTATAATAACACCCTAAGTCACTCATTTTTATCCTTCAATAAAAATATGTTGGACAAGTAGCAGTGAGGGGTCTAAAAAAGCAACTTTTTTGCACTAAACAAGCAACTTCTTGAGCTCTAACTGTCATTTCCTCCTATAAGAAATCCATCTAAGAATATATCACTTTGATCACATATATATTGGAAAATTACATGTTTTCACATTGCCACAATGTTCAAATCCACTTGAAAGTGCATTTTTACTACCGTTTTGGACTGCAGAAACACTGATAATAAATGTTGTCAAAGTTTATGTTGTGATTGTAGAACTATGGTTTAGATGCTTCTTGGACAAAAACTAACATTTAAAACACATATGGGGGTTAATATAAGGTTTAATACTATTTTATTAGCCTTCCATAAGGCCTGATTAATAAACCCACTACCCATCTGACCTCAAGAACGCCCTTTTTAATACAAGAAAAATGAATATTTTTAGCCTAAGTTCAAACACACATAAAATAAAACTTGCAAATAATTTCCTGAGATTACATAATTTCCAATATGTGATTTTATCACTTCCAACCTAATATTCTCTGAACTTAGATAATATATAATTCTCTACTGACATTGCCAACCACATGAAGGTGGAAGCTTATCTGACACCACTAACTATAAAAAATTATTAGTAAGTAATTAAAAATAAAATTCATATATACTACCTTTGAAATAAAAATTATTTGGTAAAATTTATTACATCTACATTTTAAAATTCAACATACCTACATATTTCAATCTAACTAATTAGTAAGATCTACTCTAACCTTGATAGTAACATGAATAGTTTCATGGTCTGAGTCCCAAATTTTCCATATTTTCATGTTTATTGGCCTCCAATGATATTTTTTAAATTAAATATTCATTTCATGAATAAAATTTTAATAGTGTAGTATCTTCATGTGTATTTTAAAATCTTCAAACAACCATTGAATCCAATTTTCCATCTAGATAGACCAAGTGTACAATGAAGCCTTTCCTATCCAAATCTGATGTAAACAAATTGCAAGGCAAGAAGGATGTTAAGAGTCAAGTGCAAAACTCTAATATATTCTAGTTGGATATTATTTTTACTTTTTTTTTTTTTTTCATTTTATTTTCTTACAAAGTTTTCCCAATTGTATTTTTATTCTAAACAAAGCAATGTGTTCTCTAATTTGCTCATAGAACACCATGGATTTAAATAAGTTTTAGTTTGCTTATAGATAATTTATGGACAAAATAAAAATATTTTTCACATCTTACTACAAATATTTTTTGGTTTTTTATTATCAAGGCAAATGTATATTAAATTTATTGTTCCATCATTTAATGACATCTGGGGTTTCACCTACAACTCTGATCATAGATTCAGATTAAGAAGATCATCAAAGAAGTATTTACAACATGTAAACTCCTCTAAAATATTTAGTTTCTATTTTAAGGTCTTAAACAACATATAGTTGGCATCAAAATTACCTTTAGTGTATATATTTGGGTTTGTCTCAAAAAATTATATAAGTTTAAAAAAGGCACATGATTTTGAGTTCGTATGTAAAATATATGGACTTCGAAAGTTAGAAGACTTCTCATTGTTGCAAAAATGTCACTATAATGTAGGTTTAAATTTTGAGTTCATATGTAGGTTGAAATTTTGAAACCATCTCGATGGTTTCTCCATGAATAAATTAATAATTTCACTTGAATGTGTTAAATAAGAGGTTTAACAGATAGAGAATTTTTGCGTCTTTCATTTCTTACTATTTGAGCTTCTTATTTGATCCTAATAAATTGTTATTGTTCATTTATGACCCCAATGGGGTTCCAAGTAAGGTAAGTTACTAAATTAATTGATTGATTGAGTGTCTAAGTGGATTCTAAATAATTAATCAAATATGTGCAATTAATGAAAGGAATATCAACAAGATCATTCCAAGCTGAAGATCCGAAGTATTAACAACAAAAGCATCACAAGAAGATTTATAAGAGTTGCAAGGATGATATGTAAAGACAAAACCAATATCATATAATATCCATAAAATAAATTTTATATGTTACAAATAAGAAGCCTTACATATATAGGTGAGGATAATAAGAATTCAATTAAACTAACCAATGTGGGATGAATCCACAACAAGACAAACTAGGAAATAGACAAAAACTATTTATAGAACCTAACAAATATGACATTTAACTCTAACATGCAGCACACCCCCTTCCCCCTCCCAAGACCCCCGTTCAAGTGAATCTATGGTATAAAAATAGCCAAAAATAAAAGTGGCATATCCACAACATGAATCCCAAAAATAAGACCTGATGAGGTAATCATGTAAAATATATATCCATGAAATAGAGAAAGTAAGAAAACTCATACGAACAAACCCCACTCCCCCAAAATAAAGAGAGAAAAGAAGGAAATGAAGGAAGGAAGGACTTTATGTAGAATGCCCCATAAGTAAAAATTCCTTCACCCCAAATGAAGCTCAATACTATATATCTTGTGTGGGTGGAAAGGATGTAAGAAAACATCTACATAGATGGTGAGATAGTCCCAAAAATAAAATTGTCTTCCCATCAATGTACCTTCCTCTTGAGTGATAAGAATAATATGTCCCAAAGACACATCACCTATAGAAATATCTACACCAATAGGAGATACAATACCCTGTAAGATTATGTAAATACCTCTATGAGTGTATTCAATAGAGTGAAGTATGCAATATTTAAATCAAAGAGTATGTTTGTCAAAGGAACCAAGCATATAATCAGATGGATCAAAAGTTGGACAAGCAACAAATGAAGTAGCAAGAGTATCAACAAGCTCTGAATTAGAATGTGAAATGATAATAGGTTCCACATGAAAATTGCAATCAAAATAAACATCCTAAAAAAAAAGAGGAGTAGGTGATGAAGAAACAAAAACTATGGCATAATAAAATTCATCCTTAGGAAGTCATGATGGTGTCTCATCCATGATCTCAAATAGTGATGGTGAAAGTGCCACATCCTCAATAATCATGTCTTCTTGATAAATAACTTTAATATTAGTATAAACTATATGAGAAGTAATAAGTACCTCAATAAAACCATCGTCAAAAGATAAGTCGTCACTAACAATTAAAGAAGGTTGAATAGTGAGAGGTGTAAGAGGTAAGAATTACCCATCTAGATCACTATCAAGAAATATGTCCTCAAAAAATTAAGAGGAATCATGTTTCATGTCACTAGTAAAGAGTGAATCCTCATGAGGAGAATAAGAATGAAGTCCCAATAGTGCCTCACCTATGTCACTATCAATACTCAAATCTTGAACAACATTAGTGTCATCATGAAAACACAAATCCTCACTAACAAGAGGAGAAGGAAGTAGCACAGAAGGAGGTGGAGTAAATGGTTGATGGGATGATCCCCAAAATAATTTATATTCCTAAATATTTGATGCTTTGGACCCATCTATTGACCCTAAAATATTTTCAAAATTAAAACTAAAATATTAGAATATTCATGAATTGATGAATATTTACCATGGTTATAATTCATTCAATGTGAGTTAGTCTTAGTTTGTCGACCATATGATCAAACTCCATCTTATATTTCAAATATGATCATATGGATGCATATGTAATAACTGATTTATGAGAGAAAATTCTCATTTTGTATAAAAAGGCCTTGCTTTGCTTCTAATATACAAGAATCAGTCAGATAATTTTGGCCATCTGTGGGTAAATGGGTTTAATTTTCTTTAGTTTGTGATGTTTGAAAGTTTTTAGGGATGGAAGGCTTTCTCTTTATTTATTTTTTAATAAATTTAGTTTTTTATTACTTTTTTGGAGTAAGAGGTTTTTTTTTTAAATATAAAATAACAAAAATAGAAACAAAAAAGGCTTATAATTTTTACATTTTTTCAATTACTTTATATTTTTTGATTAATAATAATAAGATAATAATATTAAGAAAATTAAATATAAAAAGGCCTTTTGTTCTTTAGCTTTCCCTATTTTCCAACCACCATCCTCGCATAAACCCTTACATCCTTCCCTTGACCCATTCACAACTCCATATCTCCCTCCTACCACCTCTCTTCCTTAGCTTCTTCTGCCTCTGCTACTGGATGACCAACCACATATCCTCTCCTTACATCTCCTACTCACCCTATACACATCACCCTAAACCTCTAACCTTATTGTCACCTTGAGACACACCATACTTCATCCTTCCCCATGTCTCCCCACTACCTAACCACCCATATGGCCTCTGCCATGTCATGCCACTCTCCATTTCCCATTCTTCCCACCACCACTTCTATATAATGTAGCCCAATGTTTCCACCTAACCACCACCATAATACCCAAACCTAAGTCTTCTTGGTGCCACCCTAGATAAATATAATTCCATACCCTTTCACCTATTACAACTGACAAACCACTAATAACAACATCATTATTTAATTCACATTGGAATTTATTAATTATAAAATTTGAGTTTATAATTAATAAATTATAAACACAAACCTTGGACACCTTAAATTCTACTCTAAAGACCTTAGGCCACCTTCAATCACCATTGTTTACATGGGTGCCTTTTTAAAAAATTGATTCTTTGTTTATTTAACAAAAACATTTTTTCCACATATCTACTCAATTTGTTTGATGGGCTTGGTGGCTATCCAAGATTTAACTAAAAATTCTATTAAAATTTCATAAATCCCCCCCTTTCCCCAATGTAAAACTCATTTTTTCTTCCAATTTGGTGTCTTTTAAATGTTAGAATGCCCACTTGCCGATTTCAGCTTTCATGCTTGTGTGTTTACATGCTAATATAATCCATTTGTTGAATATTTTTAAAAACACACTTGTGTAATTTTGTTCATATCTTGAGTGTCACTTGGAGTTTAATGTAATTATTTTTGTATTATGAATCTAGCTGTATCATCCTTCAATTGGTATATTCATTTTCTTAGTGATTTGTTTGAAAATATGACCTTTTTATATTTCTAGAGGCCTTTTTCCTTATCAAATATTGCTAGATGTCAAACTACATTTTCTCCACATTTAGAACACATTTTTAGGTGCCATTTTTTTAGAAATTTATGTTTTTTACCCTAAATTTATAGTTTTAACCAAAATTGAATCATTATACATTTTTCAAAAATCACATTTTCAACTCAATTTGTAAGCAAGGTGATTCCTTTTGTAAATTATATCATTATAAGTAGTAAAGTGACATTATTTTGTCATTGTACTCATTATAAAGTTACAAAATTCTTGTTTGAGGGTAAAACTTGCTTATAACACTCTTAAGGATTGAGACTTGTACCTTTTGGGGTGTATTTTTGGTTCATGCCCTATCCTTGTGTTTGTACATTTATTTTTTGACACACTTGACGTTTGTGCCAAGCCTCCTTCAAATCCCCTTTATGAGAAATTTATTTATTATTTTAAGACTCCTTCAAGTCCTCTTTCTTACTGCCTTGTCCTTTTATTTTTTATAATGGTTTCATGCCTTGATATGATATTGAAATTTTGGACTACTCAATATCAAACATATCAATCTTGACTTGTGGCTATCCACCAACCCACCCCCATTGCTTTAAATTAATTTTTTGTTAAAAAAATATATTTTTCCAAAATATTGTTTTAATGTGTTTCATGGCATGGTCACTGATTTCATTTCTATGTTGTAAATTTATAGTTACACCTTAAATTTACTTAGTGACTAAGTAGTTATGTTAGGATTTATTTAATTTATGATTAAGAAAATAATCACATTTGGACATGAAAACTTGTTTTAAAGTACAAGTTTTTAACTCATATTAAAAAATACAAACTAAAACTACTTAAGTTTATGTAATCATTTGCATTAATGAAATAAATTGCATTTATGACCTACTTCATGCTCTATAAAAGTAATGCTCTCCCTCACTTTCAAATTAAAATAGAATGTAGAATAGAATGTGAGAGGTTAGGAATATATGTACTATTTTGTTTGTCTTATTGTAGGTAATGAATTCATGCTCTAATAACATGTTAGAGTTTCTAGACTAGCTAGGTTCAAACATACCAATCTTGACTAGTGGATATTTAAGTATCAGAATAAACATACAAGTATCCAAGTATCTGAACATCAAACTATATTTTCATGTAAATTTAGAATTAAACCTAAATTTTACTTAATGAGTATTAATTATCTTATAATTTAATATTTTCTTATTTGAAAAAAAACCTATTTAAATATGGAAAATTGTATTAAAGTCAAAACTACATAATTATATGGAAACTTGCACTAAATTCTACTTCGCATACAAAAATAAAAGTTATGCAACCATATACATTAATGTAATCACCTAAATTTATGAGGCATTTCATATTGTATAATATCAGGGCTCTACCTCACTCTCCAATAAAAGTGAGAAGAGAAAGTGAAATGTTATATGTGTTAACTTATTTCTACCTTAGTGTAGGTAATGGCTTCATGCTCTAATACTACTATATTGTAATTCTAGACTAGCTAGGATCAAACATATCAATTTTTACTTGTGGTTATCTACCATCCCTTGACAAAGTTTTTTTTTTAAGTTTTCCAAGTCTTTGGATTGGGAGAGGTCAAATGTTTGACCATCACTAAACCCCATTTTAATTTTAATAATGGAACTAGGATATGTAATTTTATTGATGTGGAATTTTTTTAAGGATGTATTTTTATTTCTTGAAGTGGAGGAAGAGATCACTTTGTAACCAAGCAGCCCACTTTTCAGCTCATGAGATAGATATTACATGTTAGGACTTGTTCCAATGTCTTAACTTAGCTTAGGATTTTGGAAAGTTTATTTTAAATAATAAATGTAAATGGGGCATGTTTATTTTTTTAAATACATCTGTATAAATAAATTAACATATTTTTATTTAGTTAGTTATATATTTTATGCTAATTAGAACTACCTTTCAGATGGAATTCATGTGGGAGTTGGATAATAGGTTAGTTATTATCAATATGTGGTGAAAACCTATAAATATATGTTTTTCAAAGTAAAAAGATTAAAAAATATTGGAAATATTTTTATGTACTTATTTTATTTTAGTTGATAAAATACTTGTGGACCCACCTTAGTGGGCACAAGATTTACCTTAGATGACTTTGTTTGGTTAAACATATTAGGGTGTTATCAGTGGTATCAGAGCATGGTAACATGGTAAATGCTCAGCAAAGGCAAGGTAAAAGAGAATATGGTGATCTTGGGGAGAAGATATGAAATAATTTATGTGATTGGATAAAGAAGGCTTACATAAAATTTATTTTGACAAATATAAGGTATGCCCCTTATTAATATACTTTGGAGTTAATATTTAAAAAATTAGTTAAATATCAATTTTTTTTTTTTTTTAAAAGCCTATGATTGGAGGATTTTTAGAATTAAAATACATTGAGAAATTAATTTTGTATGGATCATCTGAGAAACAACAAAATTATTTTTTTCATCCTCCATTTTTTGAAGCTTGATTCTCCCTATTAAAGCCTAGAAGTTAATTGTTTGATTCCAATTTTTAAAAATCTACCCAATAATTAATTTATATGGATTTATAAGCTTGTAAAACATCTATAACAAAGTGGTATGACCTCCATGAGTTGATAAAATAAAAAATTAAAGTAAATATGGATAAATCTCTATCAATTTTAAGATTATTTATGCCAAAAACTCTAATCCAAAACTATCCTGAAAGTTTTGAAATCCAATTTCTTAGTTGTATGGATTGGTTTTAGATTTTTACAACTTTAATAGTATCTAAAAATTCCAACCATATTTAATTTTTCATAAATCCATTTTTTTTAGTTTAAATTTTCTCTAATTTGCTTTAAAACTATATTATTTGGTCTTATAAGGATTTGTAAGGCCTAGTACATCAAGGAAAGAGTTTTGAGAATTATTTTTTGTAGCCATGGTGTCCTTAGACATATCATGGAATTGGAATATAGCTAAAAAATAATATTTTTTATTTTTCAATGTTTGATAAATTTTGATCAAAGATTTTATGGTTTGAGGGGTCCACGAATCAAAGAGCTTTTTACTTTTTCCAAAAGTTTCATGGATGAATTGATTTTTACTTGGAATTTTTTTTTTTCAAAGGGGAAAAATTAGTTTTAAAAATAAATTTCTCATTATATGTCTTTTAAAAGCTCATAGAGTAATTGGAAAGCATGATTTTGTAAAAAAATTTGGAAGTTGGAGGTCTAAGGTTCAAATCTTTCTTTTAGTAAAATTTTATATTTGGGAATTTACTTTTGGAAGAATAATATATTTTTTAGAATATTTTACATATTTTGAATATTATAAATAACATCAATCATGTAAAATAATGAAATTTAGTGGGAGAAAAGTAACAGTTATGTGTTTCATTAGTTAAATAAGGGTGTAATGGTGAAATAAGGGTGAAATAGGTGAAATAAGGGTGTAATTGGTGAAATAAAGATATAATTGGTTTAAATATTTTATTTTTTGTGAGGTTAAGTGTAAAACGCATCAAAAAATCTTTTTTTTCCTCTACATGGAGGTTAAGTGAAAAACCCTATAGAAGCATTATTTTGTGCAAAGTGTTATTGAGTGTGGTTTTTATTTCATTTTTGCACTTAATTTAATTTTAAGATGCCAAAAATTCAAAATTTAATTTCAAATGATGATATATTAATGATTTATAATTATTCTAATTAGAAATGTTTGATAGAAGCTTCATTAGTTTTTAATGAGCTATGGGGTATTGTAAAGATTGAAAATCCTACATTGCCTATAGAACAATCCAAATTTGATGTTTTTAATCTATGTGATTCTAAGGCTTTAGATTTAATCAAGGGTTATTGTACTTTGGATACTTGCATACATATTGGAAATTCTCCCTATAGTTACACTCAATGGAAAACCTTATCTGATTTATGTGATAAAAAACCTAAGCATAAAAAGATAGACATTAATATGAAGTTGTTTACTTTTTCATTAGAGGAAGATGGAGATATGGGAGAATACATGTCTAAGTTGAATAATATTATTACTAAGTATACTAAGGTTGGGTTTGAAAAACTAGATGATGATCTCATAGTTATTGTTGTATTGAAAGGACTATTTGGGTCATATAGAAACTTTTCATAAATGTTTCTTGTCTTTGACAAGATCACAGGCATCACTTTTGATAAATTATATGAGTTTTTAATTCAACATGACATATATCTACCTAATAAATCCAAGAAAAATGAAGAATCTCATGTTTCAGAGTGTAAGCCTAGTTCATATTCTTATGATTGACCAAACAATTGAGGGAATAATTATAGAGAGGGTCAAGGTTATAGAGGAGGCATATATCAAAATTGAGGTAGAGAATATTTAAATCAAGAATTATTTAGCTATTCTAATTCAAATGAGATGAGTGATATATGATGTGGTCATAACACTTATAAAATAAGAGGTCAAGGTAAATTAGACATACATTGCATAGACATGGGGAATTTAGTCACATTGACTCTCTATGTAGGATTATTTTTGACAAAATTTAGAGGCCACAAAAGGTGAATAAGTATAACTTTACTCAATATGTTGATCATGACTATGATGAGTCTAGCAATGTTGCTCATAAATCTGCATTCACTAATTCAAGGCACATTGATTATATAGAATATGAGGCTAGAGATGAGCTCACAAATGTATGGGTTTTAGATATAGGATTGACCAAACACATGACATTTAGGTGAGAATTTTAATGGATTCTCATAGAAGCTTCTATCTCTCCAATTGCCTTGCTAGATAAGTCTTTGTATACTCCACAAGGTCTTCGATTAATTTGAACTCTCTTTCCTAATGGATCAATCAAATAATTGTAGAATGTTTGGTATGTTACCAAATTACAAAAACATATTATTTCATTAGTAACTATTCAAAATAAAGGTTATCAAATTGTTCTTGAAAATGGGCTCATTTATATCAATTCATTGAAGGGTGGATACAAAACCATGTATACATGATATGAGGATGGAAATTTGGTTAGATTAAATTTTAAAGTGCTTCCTCCAATAGTGGAACTTACATTAGTTTTTGAAATAGGTACATGTACTATGTGTACATAGTGGTTGTGGGATCTCTGCTATGCACATTTGCATGTTCACTCTTTAGTGGACTTGCAGAGATATGGTATGGTGAGTGGGTTACCCACTTTTTGCAAAGATAGTATTTTTTATAAATTATGTGTTTTGGGAAAACATAATTGGAGAAAATTCTTAAGAATTCTTCTTGGAGAGCTAATAGATGTTTGCAGTTAGTTCATAGTGATGTATGTGACATGAATAAGTCATCCATTAGAGGGTGTAGATATTTTTTTAATTATTTATTGATGATATTTCTAGGATGATTTGGGTATTTGTCATGAAAAATAAATCAAAAGTTTTAACTAAGTTTGTTGATTGGTTACACTTAGTTGAAAAAGAAATAGGTTCACAATTTTCCACTATTCATTTAAATAATGGTGGTGAGTATACTTTGAATGAGTTTTTAGATTATTATCTGAAACATGGCATTCATTGATAATATAATAATGCTTACACTCCACAACAAAATGGAGTATATAAATGAATGAATAGAATTTTAGAGGGCATAACATGACCTATGATACACTATAAATAGATTGATGATAAGTTCTAGGCCGAAGCCATTGGTACTATAGTGTATTTGAGAAACATGTCCTCGATAGTTGCACTTTTGGGACAAACTCCATATGAGGTTTGGTATTGTTTTAAGCTAAAAGTTAAACACTTAAATGTTTTTGGATGCCTTTGTTTTGCTTTAGTTCCCACTAAACATAGAACTAGCAAGAACCATGAAGTTGAAAATGCATCTTTCTTGGATATTCAAAAAATAAAAAGGGGTATTATTTGCTTATACAGGATACATGAAAATTCATAGTGAGTTAGGATGTAGTATTCAATGAATTTGGTACTATGAACATTGTAGAGAGCAATTCTCAATTTGATAGGTTAGAGAGAAAGATTGGAAAATGTGATAAGGGATTGAATAATGAGGGTAATTCTTTGAGGTTGTGGTATGAGACTAATATAATTTCAATTTCATGTCCTTCATCTACTAATTCATAGGTTGATGACTTTGAAAATGTTGAAAATTATCTAATTCTTCCTTCAAATGGTACACATGATGAGAATTCAAGTTTTCTTAATTTGAATAATTTGAATGATTATCCAAAATGGGCTTGAAGTACTTTTTTGAGATGAAAGTAGATGAGGTTGACTTAACAAGTCCCATGAGTTCTCATAAATAGGTGAACTATGCAATGGTTTTTACTACTTCTTTTGCTAAGCCACATAATTTTGAGGAGGCCTCTACTGAACATGTTTGCCAATAAGAAATGCAAAGTGAGTATAATGCAATAACTAACAATAATACTTGGGTTTTGGTTGATCTTCCTCGACATATTTAACCCATAGGATGTAAATGGGTTTATAGGACTAGGTATAAATTAGATGGCTCCATTGATAAGCATAAGGCAAGACTTGTTGTGAAAGGATATGCAAAACAAGAAGGTATTGAGAATAAGGAAACATTTGTACCAACTACCAAATGGCACACTATTTGTATGGTACTTTCCTTAGCAGCACAAAATTGTCAGAAAGTACATCAGATGGATGTTAAAGGTGCTTTTTGAATGGTTATTTATAGGAAGAAGTATACATGAAACAAGCTCAAGGTTTTGAGAAAGTGGGTCTATAACACAAAGTATGTAAATTTATAAAAGCTTTGCATGGGCTCAAATAGGCACCCAGGGCTTGGTATGAGAAACTAGATGCATACTTGAAGACAATTGGTTTTTAATGTATTGAATCTAATGAAACTCACTATTTTTGAGTGAAATGTAATAAATTTGTGATTCTTGTTCTCTATGTCAATGACTTGTCTATCATAGGAAATTATGAAAAGCATAACAAGTATGTGAAGAAGGAATTAAAATATGGATTTAAGAAAATAGATCTTGGACTTCTTCACTACTATTTTGGCATAGAAGTAACTCAGAAAAATCATAATATTTTTATTTCACAACCTAAGTATATTTGTAAGTTATTAAATAGGTTTGGCATGAGTGACTGCAAATCGACCCTCACTCCAATGGAAAGTAACTTGAAATTGTCTAAGGATGATAGAAGTACCTTTTTTGATGGCACGAAATGTATACAATTAGTGGGAGGTTTGATATATTTGATGACTAATAAGCCTAATATATCATTTTTAAATAGAATTTTTTCTAGGTTTATGCATGAGCCTAGCTAAATTCATTGGCATGCAGCAAAAATAGTACTTCATTACCTTCAATGAATGAAAACATATGGCCTTGAGTACCGTTGTAATAAGAAATTCAAACTTGGTGGGTATTGTGATGCATATTTTTGTAGATATATGGATGAAAAACTATCCACAACAATATACACTATGCATATGGGTTAAACTACCATGCTTGTTGTTGTAAGAAGCAAGATATAGTGGAAAATTCATTAGCAGAATCAGACTACATTATAGCATGGGATCCTTCAAGAGAAATTGTTTACTTGTGATGTATTATTGAAGATCTTCAAGTTTCTTATATAGCTCCTACATAGTTATACCTTGATAATCAAAGTGCAATAAAGATGGCCAAAAATCTAGTATTTCATGCCAAAACAAAACATATGGATGTCAAATATCATTATCTAGTGAATGTTGGTGGCAAATAAAGCACTTGATCCTATGTATTTTCCAACTTTTGAATAGACATCTGACATTGTCACAGAACTCCTTGACATAATCATATTTGAAAATTTTATAAAAATGCTTGGCATGTGTCCAAAGAACTAACTTTGGATCATGAGGGGGTTTTTTAGGACTTGTTCCAAAGTCTTAACTTAGCTTATGATTTTGGCAAGTTAATTTTAAATATTTAATGTAAATGGGGCATGCTTCTTTTTATAAAGATACACACATAAATAAATCAACTTAGTTTTATTTAGTTAGTTTTATATTTTGTGTTAAAAATTAGAACTACTTGTCGGGTAGAATTCTTATGGGAGTTGGTTAATAGGTTAGTTGGTTTTTACCATTATGTGGTGAAAACATAAAAATATATGTTTTTCAATATAAAAGAGTGGATTTGTCATAGAAGGTAACCATGCCTCCCATAAACTCATTTTTTTCCAAGGCCTTTTAACAACTGAATTCAATGGAAAAATTATATAAGCCCATTCTCATCTCCATAAAGTCTGTTTCACATGTAGTTTTCTTTTAAATTGCTTATTTTCCCTTGATCCTTCCAGATGTATAGTCATTTTTTCTTATTTTTCATGGATTTCTCATGAGAGATCACTTTTGGCACATGAGATTTGACTATCTGCTTTTCACTGGGTCATTCTTTCTTTTGTTTCATGAGGACATAATTCTTTGGAGACATTCTAGTGCACTTGTGATTTTCACAATGTTCCTTGAGTGGGACACCTTTTTGACATGCTTACGACATATGTCAGCATTATTTTTTAGTTTTATGAGTACACCAAAGATATTTTATGGGTTGTTTCTCTACCATTTGAACTCCATTTTGGGCATAATATTTTTGAAAATACAATTTTTTTTAATTTTATACATAATGGTGTCTCTTTTATAATTAAAATGTAGTTAATTTTCCTCAATTTTTACATGGTACTTAACATGGACTTATTGTTAGGTCCCTATTGAGAAACTAGTTCTCTTTTTTTCATATAATTTTTTTTCAATAGGAATAGTTTTTTTTAGTTTTTTACATTTTTTAAATAGAGGATTTGTGCCATTTGTCTATCTAATTTATTAGTTCTTCATACTTTTTGACACTTCAACATTGTGATCATTCCTTGTGGTGATCACTTATGACATCCCCAAAATCTATTAGTTTCTCCTTGTTTAATGTAGATTATTTTGGGCGATATGTGTGGGAGTTTTTGACTTGTTATGATTTTATTTTCCATCTTTACTAGTAGTTGGATAGTTTCAACTACCATTTCTTCTCTAGCCATTATTTTTGATATATTTGGTCTGCTTTATATATGCCTCATTACATTTTTTGGATGAGATTCTTTTTCTCATATGTTCTTTTGACACCATGAAAGTATATCCAAGTTCTTGTGATGTGTTATTTTTGGCATCACGAACACTTATGTGGTGGTAAAATATTAGATTCATACCACTCATCCAAACTTATCCATTCCACCCTTTCAAAATTTTGGGACAGGGGTTGTTATACTCCTTACTTTGGGTGTTGTATGTAGTTGTTTTGGATATCTTTATGACACATTTAAACACCTATTTAAGTTCAATGGTGTATTATGACACCAAGTATTCATTTTTTTGTGATGGATTCAACACACCCAAGATACTTATATTTCAATATATTGTACTAATTCATATATTTCCCAAGCAAAATGAGGTTGTGGACATTGGAATTAGTGGAAAAATATGTGTGTTGTGATGGGTATGAAATCAAAGAGTTTGAAATGACTAGTTATCATGATGTATTAATATCTGATGTCACCACTAAATGAACACGGAGAGATTAATATAACTTCGTGCTCAGTCGAGTCTTGTTGGATCCATGTGCATTAATTTCACACCAAGACAAAATAATTTCTAATTTAAATATAGCAAAAAAAATCCCAATTTATTTCTTCAATCTAATTTAAAAATATGTTAAATGTGTTTCATAATCTAATTGCAGTTATTTTTCTGAACAACCTTACTTTATCTCCAAAACTCTAACTAAAATAAAAAGTTTTTACATAATAAATGTTGTAAGAATTGGGCCATCACTCATGGGAAGGCCTTATTATTCCTGAAGATGCAGCATTCAATAATTATTCTTATCATTTTGCCCATGGATTTCTAACCTCCTATATTATATTCAAACATCACATAATAATTAT
This sequence comes from Torreya grandis, assembly GCA_037957365.1. Classification (NCBI taxonomy): domain Eukaryota; kingdom Viridiplantae; phylum Streptophyta; class Pinopsida; order Cupressales; family Taxaceae; genus Torreya; species Torreya grandis. Next base: position 1,935,562 of record JARHVA010002409.1, read on the forward strand.
TCTCATAACATACCTTCTATACATCATTTAGTTATTATGAATGCTATAAAACCTATAATGTCTATGTTTGGTACATTTTTAGTAGTCCATGAAAGGGACGTTCGTAATGCACACATATTGATGATGAATCATCCAAAAACTCGAGGGAGATATTTATGTTCTGGTCATACTCTCTTAATTAAGGAGAGAGCACGATTTTTAGCAAAAAATTATATAGAGCTCAAGATAACATATGAGTATGATTCCTAGCAAACGAAATTATAATTTTATTTTAATCTTTATGGATGATACATAGAAAAATTTGGGAGAGGGGAATTAATGTAAATTCAGTTACAATGGGTTGAATTCAGGTTAATCAATGTGGATTATGCTCTCTCTCAATACACAATACAAGTCATAAAATCTAGCAGAGCTGGGATTCTATTTTAAATGTTGGCTGGACGAATTTTTTGATGACTGCATCCACTGTTGCAAGAATCTGGGCTTGTTAAATTTTGAATAATGATTATCTATCACCATGAAGATCTCACATATAATATTTTAGTTTTTTTCATAGGGTTGTTCCCATGTCTTTTTATTATTTCAATGTCTTATGTGTTCTTTGTAGTAGATGTAAATTCAATTTATTATCGTACTATATATAATTTAATATTTCACGGGACACTCTCTTAAAATTTATTCTCATTAGAGTACATTAATTATTTTATTCCCTTTAATAACTGCACATGACATTCTATTTTGAATAATCTGCTTTAAGCTAAGACATTGGAGAGGTTGGATTAGAGAATTTTGTTTTGAAGCTTTCATATCACAAGGCCAAACATGTTTATAATCTAATAATAATTGTATTTATGTTTAATATAACATTATTCATATTTTTAATTTAACTAATCTGATAGGTATGTACTTGATGGATCGAGCCTTGTTTTCCATACCCGATCAATGGTCCACCCATTAGCTCAGCCATGGTGTACTACTAATAATGGTTTCTGGAAATGTGGTTTCCTCTACATATACCTTTGACGTTGATGTGATGCTAGATAACTACATTGCAACATTAAATGTTATCAATTTTGTTCTATTACCTATCTTATTTATGGTCGGCAACTAATAAGTATAAAATAAATTTATATTGATTATTGTGTGTAATATATTTTCTAAAGTTTTTTCCTGCTAAAAGACAAGGCATGTTGGTAGATATACCTTCTTATGCGTTATCAATGTTTTCGGTAATTGTCTCTTTTTACAATTATTTAATAGCATTGTGAAATTGAATGTACTAAAAAGGTCTATTTTAAAATATTTATATCTCTTTCATGTACATTGAGTAGTATAATTGAAACTATATAAATATATATGCCAATGCACATTACAAGAGGATATATGTTATGTTCTAATGAAATGTCCATTTATACAAATGTACGTATTTAGGTAAAGCATGGTAAAAATCAATCTTACATAATATATCGTTCATTGTAAAAGGTAGACGTCATTAGAAAAAAATGTACGTATTTAGGTAAAGCATGGTAAAAATCAATCCTACATAATATATCGTTCATTGTAAAAGGTAGATGTTATTAGCAAAATTCAAAGACTACTTTAAGGTATGAATAGGTAAACTAAATTTACACATTTCCATTTTTGTTATTTATGTGTTAGAAGGATAACCTAAAATTAGTTGACTTTGGTTGCAATGTACATGTAAATCTTATGGGTTATCTCCTCAACATAATTTATAATGCAAGATGCATGACTAGTATCTAACACACAAAGGATTTTTGGTCATGGTTTAATCACAAAGGTTGAAATCTCGAGACACTACATATGCCAAATGCCATTTTGTTATACATTTTCTTTGAAGGGTACATTATGGGAGTGTATAAATCAAATCATTTAATTAATAAAATTATATATCCATTTTGGATACATTAACATATTTTTTTAATTAAAAAAACAATTATAGTTTTTTGATTTTGTGTCATAAGACACATTCACATGGCTTTTATTCCTGACGTCTGTCTAGGGAGAAATTATAGTTGATTAATACTTGGGTCATGGTAAGTTATAATATCCCAAGGCTGAACCCAATGATGAATCCATATTGATATTTTAATATCGTATTACACATTCACATAGTATTCATACACGGTGAATGAGAGATTTATTTAATTGATAAAATCATTCATACCATATAAATTTTGTCTTAATATGATTATATAGCCTTTACCCATAATCTTTGTATTGGGAAGCCTTATAATTGATCAATATTTGCATTACAATGATGGATTTCTATTAATTTAAAAGGAAAAGTTATGGATGCAACAATGAATCTCATTATCGCCCTTTTTTCCACATAATTTGTTCTCTATATGTTATATGTTGGATTATAAATTTTAAACAAAAGCCCAAATTTGTTATCTCATATTGATGTGCATTTTTGATGGGCTTTTCCCATGCACAAATTTGTCCTATTTAATGGGATATCAGTTGTTGTCATTGAAAACTTGGGCCAACTACCTCCATTTAATGACATATCAATGTATATAATAAATTTATATGGTTTGAAACTTTTTGGTTAACATTTGACACTACCATCATGTTTATGAATATAAGAAATGTTGATCCAAAACTTGAGGATTGGGAGCTTCTCATGTGTATAACATGTATCTCATTATTTAAGCATACTAAAAATGTTGATTTACATCCTATTCTATCAGGTGAAGCTATCTTGAAATATATTATTGAGTATGCATCTAAAGTATGGAATCAATTATAAAGGTTCAACCATATGTTGTTGAGTATTTCACAAAATATAAATTTAGACTATCCATCTTCAAATGCATTTAGGTAACTTCTAATTGATAATTTTTTTTATCATAGTGCATAATATTTTTATCATATGTTGAAAAAATCCCACTCATTTTGTGTATCCAATCATTTTTTTTGGTTGAATGTTGGCCAAAATATTATACACCTCATGTCCAAGAGTTTAATTAATTTACTTTTAGTTTCAATCCTCATTAAATTATACATGAAACAAAATTATTCAATGGAGTTTCTATCTCCTATGGAATTATCAAAGTGTTTATCTTATGACGAACATCATTGCATTCAAGAAAAGGAAAATAATTATCACTTATTGTTCATGTATACCATCAATTATTTTCAATTAGATCTAAAGATTCTAATTATTATGCATCATTATACAATATTTGTTTTCACTCCATTATTATATAAGTCCATTTTTTTTTATACACTACAACATTATACAAGACCAAAATTATTAACACATATTGATCAATGCTTGCATGAGGATTTCCCTCAACATAGGTGTAAAATATTTCATGAAATATGTATTATTTCAATTGGTGACTTGGATAAATTTCCTATAGTACAATCCATTCTAATGTACATCAGGACATCACACGGTTCAATCATTTGGGAGCAATTTAACAATGTTTTGACATTATGTGGAATGTTTTTTCAAAAAGGGTTTTGATCCAAGCAAATTAGCTTTCTAATATCTCTTGTTGAATATTTTAAAAAGGCATAAATAGGCAGGTTTTTGATATGTTAGTGTTAAATAAGGAGTTTGATAATGCTCTAAGACAACTGCAGCAAGGAAAGCTTCCAAATAGAAAGAGCCCATGTTGTTAACCATACAAAACTAGCCCATCTAAGGCAATGATATCATTTATTTTATCAAATTTAATGAGTTTTATTATAAAAATAATGGGTAGCTCTTTCATGAGGATGAAAGTATCATTATGCCAACTCAAGGGCCAAAGAAGAGTTTTCAAGAAGAGGACAATAACTCCATGAATAAAGAGAGAGCACATTGTCACTCTATTACCATTTGAGTGAATGCAAGTTGGAATTAGGAAGGGGATACTTTTTCAATAATGGGAAAATATTCAAAGAATAATGTAAAGAATCTTCAAAGAGAGGTGAACATAAAAAAGGAGGAGGTATATATATCATGTTTTCATAACTAACAACAGAAGAAGGTACCAAAAAAATAAATATTCCATTGCTTCCTTCAAATGTAAGAAGAGCGGCCATGTATTAAAGAATTATTGGTATACATATCCATGTTTTTTTTTAATGAATAACCACTATGTGGCCATCTATTGGAAGATGAAATCCATCCAAAATAAGCCAATGCCATTGAAAAATAAGGATGCAAGTTGTAAAGATCAATCTCCATTTAATTAAAACATGAAAAATGGAAAGAAGGGCAGGTTATCCATGAAAATGGGAAAGAATCATTGCAATCATTAAAACATGAGTGGCAATTAGCATGAAAAATGTTGGGAGCTTCATCCAAAACTTTACTTCAATAATTGTAAGGATCATTTTGAGAAGGAATACCATGCTAAAAGTGAGAGTAATGTTGTTCAATCACATACAAAGCAAGAAGTAACAAATTGAGAATTCCACATGTCTAAGGAAGAATCCATGATGAGGTAATATCCAATAGAGAATAACCCATCACCATTACAAAGATGTAATCATCATAAGAGATTAATCCTAAGAAGGTTATTTTCAAAACATAGACATTGATTTACATCTAATTGAATATCCATCTAATATACAAACCATCAAAAAGGAGTATCCCATAGAGGATTATTCATCACCATTGTAAGAACTTATTAATGATTTCATGAATGGAGTATTTTCATAACTAAGATGTTGTTTAGAGTACATATGTAAGAACCTCCACATTTCATGTTATGTTCCATTGTTGAAAAAAGAAAGCTAGCACCATTTGTATGAGAAATTATGGAGGAATGTCTTTCATTAAGAGTTGATTATGAATCAACCATATAATCATTTCTAGAAGAACATGTATGAGAAACTAATTACATTAAAAAGGTCATTTTATTTTCTAAATTTTAATGTTCATGCCAATTTTCAAGTTGACTTGTTGTCTTTACCATGTTTTTGTATCATATGACAAGATTGGTCGAAGAGACACTCTATGCTGAGATAAAGATCCAAGCATAGGTTGAAGGTGAAATTATTAAAAATGTGGTAACACGTTGGTTTTATTTTCTCCCCATAAAAATTCAGAATCACATCATGTGTAGAATGTCTAGCTGTTTCTCAATTTTATAGCATGCATTTGAGAACCTACATGATATTAACATGAAATTATAAACTATCTATCATAAATCATAACTATTCTGACATGCCTCTGTTATCTTTAGTATACATGTGTTAACATTAAACAACTATGTCAAGTTTGTAGAATGAGATTGAATTTTTATATGCATATGGAATAAGGTTGCAACAAGTTCTCCAAAATAAGTTTTGGTATGAAAACAATTGGTATGGCATGTTTTTATAAGTCTTGTAACATGCTAATGAGCCCAAAAAAAATTTCATGAAGGGGGAAGATGTGGCATGACATCAATCCATCAATACAAGGTGAGAAGTGCATTCATGGAAAGTATCACTCCATAATAAGACTGCTAGTTATGATGATTATATGTTTTGATATCCATGTTCCTTCATTGATATGTTTCCTCCAATATATTTTCCACTTGTTTTGATGCAAGATTCAGTTACAAGATATGGGAGATTTTATAAATAGAATTATATGTTTCAATCCAGTATGTTGAATCGTTGACTTTTCTGACCCAAGATAAGGGAAATTTATAAAAGTGGTGATTTATTGAAATACCACATACATAATCCATTAATTTTTTTTCAATTTAAAAAAATGTTAGTATAAATGAGGAGGATATATAGACATCTCCTCATGGAGTGTTTCTTCCTAGTCTACAAGCATGTGTATCATAGAAAAGGGGCTAATAGGAAGATCACGAAACTAAAGAGTAAATTAATGTTAGTTGGCAGAGACTGGAAGGAGTCATGGACTCTTTATCAATCAAGGTTTGTATGTTTCACATTTGGGTAGTCACTTTCCAAGAGAGAGGAATAAGGTGTAGTTAAATAGGATTATTAAACTCACATTCCACTTTAGAAAATAGAAGGTGAATCTTTATCTTTTCTGAATAGATATTTTTTGGAATAAAAATCCTTACAATTATGGGTGTGTGATTATAAATTTTTGATCAATAAGATCATCAAATTCAATCAATAAGGCAATCAACTATCAAATATGGGTTAAGAAGTATTCCTAACATGCCAAGTTTGATAAAAATTCTAGTTTCTATAAAGGATTGAAAAACATATGATTGGCATAGAAAGTACCATTATAACACATATTTGGGTTCATTTCAAAAAGTTATGGAAGCTCAAAAAAAATATGATTTCAAATTTGTATGCAAAATTAATGGCCTTTAGAAGTTAAATGACTCTTCATGGTTGTCAACTGCCAGTTTATGCATGTGATAATTTCCAAAATTGCCTCAATGATTGTGCAACTACCACAACAATTTTTAAATGTCATGTAGTGGTTTCAAAACCAACTTGGCAATTTCACCATGCATAAAGTGACAACTTTTATAATAGGTAACACACATGAAGTTTAATCGATAGAGAATTTAATGGGCTTTGGTTTCTGACTCTTGGGACTCTTTTTTAAGCCTAAAGATATGTTCTTATGCATTTATGATCCCATGAGAGTTCAATTAGTAATGTACGTAGATTCACTTATTATAGAGTCATTTCAAAAAATTTGATCAAAGATATGTAGTTGATAGCAGAGGAAGCAAAATAAATGAATGAGAACTTTATGAAGTTTAGAGAAGGCAGTGAAGTACAGAGAACCTTTGAGTTGAAGACTACATAACTGAGATCTCTGAGTTTGGTCATATCTTTCAATGAAGACATAAGTCATCCACTAAAGAGCATAGAGATCATTACAAGAGTAGGATGTTATTGGATATTGGTGTCCTTATCAACCCAAGAAGAAAAAATATTATAAACTACATAACATATTAGATATGAGTAAACATGGCTTCAATCTTCTAGAAGTTTCACACATTGAGTTTCTCGAGGGTATGTCTTGTGTATTTCTCTTTCATGTTGTGTTTGATTTCATTACTTGTATGATTTTAGTACATTGAAACAAGTCTAATAAATCAAATGGTTAAGAGAGATCAAGAATCAATTAAACAAAGCCTAATAATTATTTATAAAAATTAACAAACTTCACATTTATTTTACACTTCTATACAAATACAACAAATTATAGTCATGTATAGAGTAATAACATGCCTAAGATTTGAAGAATAGTATGCAATGTATGTGGTATGTGGGAATTACATGTGGCTGAAGGTAATATCCAAAGCGATGGAATACATCTTTTTATATAATTTTAGTGGTCTTTATATGGCATAAGACTTGGGGTCAACCCCTTGTTAAGTAAAAAATTCGTGTTTGTGAAGGTTAGAATGGAATACTTACTTCATTTAAGGATTAAGGTTGAGTTTATTGATATTCTTGTCATCATGGTCCCTATGTGTGACATGGTTTGAATCAATTAGAGGGTCCATCAATTGATGAAATTTTAGATCCATACTATTGGGTTAGTTAAGTAGGTCAATTGACGGCGCATACTTGATCCCAACCACTAGATGCTAGTTGGGGTACAAATCAGTGATGCAATTATCCCGTGGATGTCAATCGACAAGGAAATTAAAATAACTAATAATATAAACTATAGTTTAAGATTTATTAAATTAAAAATTTATTAACTAATAATAATAGACACTATAATGTAAACTATATAAATAAAATTATAACTAAGACCATAAGGAGAGCATGGGGACTCCATGATTATGAAAAGTGTCACTAATCTCTCTGTCAAGGCCTGAGACTTTCTGGTAAAATATTTGAGAAATATTAGTCTTTGTTTATTATGTTTGAAGCCCATGGGACACCTTCGGCCTTTCTCACCTTATTCATTAGTTCAAGGTCTAAAATCGAACAAGATTGTATCTATAGCGGCGCTTTTCTTTTTGAGTCTGGTAGAGCTCTCTCAGCCTGTAAGAGATGAATTCTTATGCTTTTTAAAGTTCAAATTATTCTCTAATTTAATAGAGGAGGTGTTAATTGCATATACTATGTACAAAATTATTTCCAGGTCTGAAAAAGATTGATTTGTTTTCTTAAATTAAGCTGAAGGATTTTGTTGAAAAACCTTATTTCTTGCCAATTCTAGTTGTGGAATCCAGAGCGCTTCACGAAATTCATGGATCTGAAAGAGGAACAAACTGTGAACTCTGTTTTAGGTAAATTATGATTGTGGATAAATCACTGCCTGTCAATAAAATCCTTATAGAATCCTTGTTTTAATATAGCTGTAATGTAGAAGAAAACATCAATGAAATGAATGCCACTGCCATGATTCATTTATAATGAAAGGCCCTGGGCAAAGCAAATACCTTGTGGAACATTTCCATTTCTAATCTTTGTTATATCGCATGTTTCAATAAACAAGTGTTGTGTGGTTTTAGTTCGGGCATCCCCGCTGTCAAGTGCAATTTTTACGGAAAACATAGTGAGTTGGAGAAGTGAAATAAAAAATAAAAAAATAACAATAGAATGTATTTTATAGCAATAGTTTTAATGCAAATAGTAGCTGAGTTTGTCCTCAAGTTTACCGAGGACAATACCAACATTTTCCTTACAGGTACAATAAATATAACAATCCAGCGTAATTTTTTTAGTGCTAAAACTTATCAATACAAGCAATGAGTTGTGTTTTTTTAAGGGTTCTGTGTATGAGGAAAGGGAGTGTGTTGATGATGGAGATTGGATGTGTGCAATTTTTCTGGGGAGCATGTTTTTGTTGTCGCATGGATTTATTTTTTGAATAGGTTGTTTTCACATGCATGTTACATGTTATTTTGTAATGTCAATTTTTTTAAATATATTTCAGTATGAGTCCTTGCCGTTATTAATAGATATTTCGTCTAGCATGACGAGTCTTGGATGGTTCCATACATAAGTTCTCACTTTTATCTTGTTTCTTTAATTTTAATAAATAAAAATGGAAAAATGAAAACAAGAAGGTGATAATAATTTGTAAACAAACAATAACTTTTGATTTAAAAATTGATCCCCCAACTGTTGCAGAAATAGTCAAATGATAATAAATACTTGTTGATAGGGATTAAATTTTATAGTTGTTTTTGGCTATCATGATTTTTTGATAGTGGTTATTTATTAAACATTTATTTTAAAATATTAGTACAATTAATAACAAAATAAATAAGAACTAAAGATCATTTATGTTTTTGATGGTTTATTTAAGTTTTTTTATGAAGTTCATATAAGTTGCTATCAAAATTGATTGTATTTTTTAGTTTATAAAAATGATTATATTTTACAATAAAAAATTGAAAATATGATCATATGGTGATTGATTTTAGATGAGTAAAAAATTAATTAGATGAAAATTTTGATTGCTTTTAATATAGAATGTTTAATTAGATGACTCTAAAACCAATCATATAAAAAGGGAGAAATACTTCTTCAATGAAAGGCTGATAATATATAATCTAATTGATCGATGAAGTATTTTATATGCAAATAGATATAAATAGATTTATTCTCAAGATTTTTTCACTCTCGTTTTCAATGACACTTACAATAGTTATTGTATTCATAATAATAGAACGCATTTCTATTTATTTGGTGAAAAAATAAAATTTAAAATTGCCACTGAGACCATAAGTAATTCCATTTTTTTAATACTTTTTGGACCTAGGTTTAGATCCCAACCAATCTCTACATACTCTTTTTAAGCACTATAGTAATTTGGTTCATCTAAAATTATGCACCACCCTAATTTTTATAACACATTATACTTCATTTATAAAGCATTAGTTGATTAATTTTGTTTTGAATCAACCTAGCAACGAATTAATAAGATGCATTAAAACTCTATGGAAGTTATGCTTTAGTCACTCACTATCCAAACCATCTTGACCCACTAAAACCACTTCAAGCCCAATGTCTGCCACCGGTAAACAATTTTACATTTAAAGCACGTGGTATTAGCAATAACAAAGTTGTGCCTTTCAAGACTTTTTTATTTGAAATGTTTCAAGTCTATATAATCATGGTTAGGTTTCTTTCCTTTGATATGGTCTATGAACATCTCATTTTAATATTTTTAGTAGTTTCATGTGTTTGTTGGATGTTAGAATCCAATAATATTCATAATATTCAGATATATAAAAGTTTATTTTGCAATGTAGGTCAATTATTTTTACCTAATTTGGTCTATATGAAATCCCATTCCATCAGTTAAATGATGGGTTTGACATCAAAGGAAGTGAATGATTGAATGGGGATATTAAGTGCTGCTTTAAAAATAATTGGAGTGGTTGGGGATATGACTCAAAAAAAAAACAAAAAAATATTCTTCTAATGCCTCAAAATAGGGTTAATGTGGATTTGTGGTCAATTGGGCCCATGGTTGCATTATATGAAACATAAAATTCTAGGAAACATTTTGGTTTGGGGTGAGAAGGATGGTTATGTAAAAGAATAAAATGGGATTTTTTGTAAGTGTTTAGGCCAAAGTAGTGGTATTGAAGGAGGCCTATTGGGGCATATGCTATATTTGATCATAAATGTGGGTGATATTCCCAAATATATAGATGAGAAGATAATAGTTTTGTCCAAGATAGCTCAAATGGGAAGGTAAAAGGTGTGTGAAGCTTTGGGGAAAATATTTAAACTCATTTTCAAGGAGGATGTCAAGATGGATAAAGTATTAGAGTTGAAGAACACTATGTTAAAAGAATGTTTTTTTGGGAAAAGAATATCAGGTAGTAATTTAGAACATTGGTTGGTTCAATACTAGGAGTTAGTACTAGGTTACACTTTAGTCTTCCATATATTGGGAAGGGGATAACTCAGATTCATTTTAAAATTAGTAGAAGATGTTCCTTTTTTAGGTACCAGATGGTTTTAGGGGTTCACTCCCTTAACATTAAATTAGTGGTCATCAGGTTTTGACCGTTGGGTGGAGAGGTCTTTCACACAACTTGTTTGGGTTAATATTCTAAAATTTTCATTGGAGTTATGGAATGTGAAGGTATTTAAGGCCATAGGGAATTTTATCGAGGTAGATGTTATCTATTTGGAGATGTCTTATAGGATGATGGCTAGAATTATGTTTAAATTAGATTTGAAGGGAGGGTTAAAAGATAAAATAGAAATATAATATGGTAGTTGGAAGCATATACAATCTTTAGACTATGTGGGAATTCCTTTTAGGTGTGATATATGTTATGCTTATGGACATTTATCAAATTATTGCCCTCTTTACTTCATGTTTAGATAATGGAGGAGGAAGTCATTTTCAAATATTATGATTATGGGGGGGGGGGGGGGGGGGGGGCGAAGGGTAGGATAATAAGTTAAATAGTAAAATTTCAATTTGTTATTAGGTTGAGTTTGATATCATGGATACAATCCTAGGGAAAATGGTGGGTTCTGTAGTCATATAAAATGAAAAAATTGGTAACATGAGCATGGCTAAAGATTGTTTGCTCTTTAAACCCTCTCAAGCTTATTTTTATTGATTCCTAGTCATCTTTGGCCTTTCAAACTTGACCCCATATAAGCCAGGACCCTCTCTTTATGACTAATCCATCCCCCTAGGTCTCATCTACTCAAGAAAATAGCTCCAAAATTGGACTATAGCACTAGACCCTAGGGTGTCCCCTTTTTAGTGCTCCTGTCCAATCATAGTTTGAGCCCAAATTTTCATTTTTCCATGATTCCTTTTGTTCATTATGTTGCTCTAGTTTGGTTTTATCTAACCCATGACCAATAGATCCCTATAAAATCCCACTCAAAGATCATTTGGAAAGGGAATTGGCAAATATCATTCAATCAAGAAAGAATAAAAAGAAGACCACTCAAGAAATCTTCCATATTATCTATATATAACTAGCCTATACACTTTCAAGCCAACACAAGACCTTGCACTAGTCCATAGTTATCTCAAGCTTACCTAGTTTTAGCATTTCTTATATTTAAATTCACTATTGCATAAAGCACTCTTAAATAGAGAACTATATATGGCTTGATCCCTCCTCAAAATATTGGTATGTAGGAAGTATGCCCACACATAGGGTGTGAATCACATCTAGTGCATCTTACACAAACTAACCCCTTTTCCCCATTTATCAAATTAACTTTCAATTGCATAAAAGATACAAATATGTGAAGAATCAGATCTACAAATATCTTTATTGACAGTGAAGACCTAAAAATTGGTACATAGGATCACATTGAGTAGCTGAACAAAACCCAAAAAGCTTGAATCCTCAAGATAACAATGTCAAAAGTCTATAATGCCAAAGCCTAGGGTATCTAGTTCTAGGGCTTCTATCCAATTAGAAAATGAAGCCTAGGATCCTATTTGCAACAGTGCCCTAGTCTTGCACACAAATTTCTAGACCATGTCTCAATCAGAATAGTCAAAAATAAGCTAAGTTTAATTTTCTCTCTCTTATTGTTATTTTTAGAAAAGTTTTAACTATAATTTAATTTCATAAATCAGTATCTTTAATTAGTATTATTATTTACTAATTTCTCCTACTCATACCTATTTATTAAATAAGAATAAAACTCCATTAATCTCAAAAATAAATAATCATTTGGTGAACCCAACTTACTTCAAATTTCACATAAAAACCCTAGAAACCCTAAGGTAAATTTGTAACTAATTTTTACAATTAATTTTTGAATTTTTTCTTGAATATTAAAACCAAAAGTTTCGCTGAAATTTTAAAATTTTGTAGTAAGTTTTAAAATAAATTAATTTCAAACCCTAGTTGCATCAACTACCTCCAAATAAATTTCTAGCATTAGTATAATAATTTCTTTATTTTTTGCATGCACATATAAATAAAAAATTTATCTCAAATTTTAAAATTTTGTAGTAAATTTTAATATAAGATTTATTTCAAGCCCTAACTGTATCAACTAGCTCCTAGTAATTTTTGAATAATTTTCCAATCATTTTTTGAATTTTTTGTTGCATATTAAAATCATAAAATCACTTAAAATTTCAAAAATTCAAAGTAATTTGAAAAAAAAATATTTTTCTCAAAACCTTAGTTGCATCTACTAGACCCCATTAAATCAAGTATTTTTCCATAAAATTTTGAATTTTTTCTTGAATAATTAACTCAAATATTTTCATTTTCAATTTCAAAAATTCATAGTATTTTGAGAAAAAAAAAGAAAAATCCCTAGTTGCATGTACTAGCTCCTATTTTACTTCTTGAGGTATCACCTTACATGTTTAGGAGCTTTGTATCCTTTCTATGCATATTTTAGTTCCTTGTTTAGATTATATCAGTTTAATATTTTCAACTACTATCCATGTGGTTTTCATTATGCCACCAAAATTCCTTGTGTCTCTTCCTTCAAGATGAAGTGCAAGACTTAGTGGCAATCCTCCTGAATTCACCTAGATTTATTCAATTCGATCATACAACATGGATATAAAAGTAACTTAGGTTCCTGTTATAGATCCTACACATCCAAGTTACATAAATTTTCATGAGGATAACTCTAATAATGAGTAGTATGAAAGTAAAAATGATGATGTATACATCGATGCTCATGCTCCACCACATTGGACTATTGATCCACTTCTACCTATTGTTGATAATGAAGTTGTCCTCAACAAATATTTGATTTTACAAAGTTTTAGAGAAAAAATCAGGGAAAAATGATGAGATCATACTCTTATCTTGTAATCTATCATGGAAATAAAAAAGGCTAAACAAGTTGAGTCTTCCATTCCTTTAGAGCAACTAGTTATAAATGACACTATAGGGGAAATGATGTCTCAAAAAGCCCCTATAGTAACCCAACATTCTTTGGTGCCACTAAATATAACTAGTACATCTTTCTCTCCTAATGTGGTAGCCCTTATACAAGAGATGATATCTCTTCAATCCAAGGTATAACATCTTGAGCAAGGTGCCTCTAGACGTACATAGGTTTCTAATTCTTTTTGTCTTCTGCATACACCATTGGCATGCCACATTGATTCTACACCTTTGCCACAAGGTTTTATTCAACCCAAGATTACTCTTTATTATGGCAAGGGTGATCCAAAGACATGTTTGAGATCTTTTCACACAAAATGCTTAGACTATGCTCGAAATGACTATCTACTTACCAAGATAATTACATAGATCCTAAAGGATTATGTTTTGAAATTATTCTATAATCTACTAAATCATTTAGTCAATGCATTCGATACTTTAGCTGACACTTTCCTAGCACACATTAGTATCAACATTGGTGATAAGGTTTCATATTCTTAAATTAATCAACAAAAAAATAATGACTAAATGAGCATCTCACACACTATGTTCTTCGTTATAAAACCATCTTAGCTAAGATGACTAACCCCATGGTAGATCAAGAGTTACAGGACCTTTTCAAAAAAATTCTTCTACCAGAACTTCATGAATCAATCATGTTCAAAATATTCTCTTCATTCACTAAACTATGTCACACATTAAAGGAACGAGAAGTTAAACTAACATCAATGGTTAAACTAGAGTATGCTAATACATCAAACACAACTAATAAAACTAACAACAAAGTCCCATATAAGGTCAATTTTAATGATACTAAAGGGCATAATCAACCTATAGTTAATGCATCTCCAAAGCCTACTCAATGAATAATTTTATCAGCAACCCCTGCACATACTTTTTCACATCTCCTAGTTCCTCTAGCTAGGGTTTTACATTAGCTTTTAGATTGTATTATCATATCTCTCCCTCTTATTAAAAAAGTTGATCCAATAAAACCTCTTCCAAAGGGATATGATCAGTAGGTATTTTTCAACTATCATAGATCACCAGGCCATACGACAAATAGATGCATCAATTTAAAGTAAAAGATACGTGACCTAATAGATTCAAACCCATCTTGGCACTTCTATTGAGCCTCCATCAGAAAAGCAAATATAGCATAAAGCATTGAAAATTTCCTCATATCCATTTCCAAAACATTCAAGATAGGATATAGGGGACACATCATGGGTTTATCATGCATATCATGCACATACACCACCAAATACATGCATGCCACCTTTAGTTGAGTAACATCCTTTGATCATTATGATCAATGTATACAATTCTATATTTCTAGCTAGACTTTATATCTCCTTCTTAGATTAGGAGATCATCTAAAATGATTCAAATTATAATGCACTCTTTTTCATAGCTCACATTCATAATCAACCTATTTTTCGTGTTTTTATTGATAATGGTTCTAGTCTTAACATGTGCAACTTGACACTACTACAAAATTTGGGTTATTCAGAGCAGGATATCACTATGACAAACACAATTTTCAATGGTTTTCATGGGAATATATAGAGTTGATTGGATGAGATAGTACTTCCAGTACAGGGTGGTCTTACACATATGGACACACCATTCACCATAGTTCTTAGTGTAGGAGTTTTTGATGTGTTAATTGGTTGACCATGGATTCAAAAACTCAGAGTAATATCATCTACAATTCATAGTTGCATGAATTTATTCACACTAATTAGGTTTTTATAGTGAGTGGAGTTCTAAATGAGTTACCACTCCCCACTTTAGAGATATCTACCAGTTTGCAATCACCAGTTTTAGTTTTACCACTAATTTTAGTTTCACCACCATTTTTAGTTTTTCCACTAGTTTCAAATTCTCCTCCAGTTTCAATTCCTCTTCCACTTCAAATTTAGAAATATCTAAGGCATCCATTGCTAGTATAGAGGGTTCATATACCTCCACAAATTGAAGATTTTAGACAACTTCCAACTAAATTATTCACACCCAGGGTAGTCTCATTGAGATCTCATGCATCTATACATAGAACACATGTTCATATATCTTCTTCTACTTTTATATGGGTCCCTAAGAACCCTATAGTTGAATATACTCCTTAGAGTTACAGGGGAACCCCACATTTGGTTTTTTTACTTCAAATATTTTAGAACATTTATAGCTTTTAGAGCCATAGTCTCAGCATTTCCATCATTCTTCATGATCACTGATGATACCACTCCATGATATAGGACATCATGATAGGGAGTCTCACATGAGACTCATCGGTTAGTATCATCTCTTTCCATCTTTACTTGTACATAATCTCTTCTACTTGATTATACATAGTTCAAACTTTTCAAAATATAAAAATAATATAACATTTCAAAATCTAAAAAAATTCAAAAATGTCAAAACACTAGAAACATTTTGATTGTATGCATCATCCATATTATACATTGATAATATCATGTTAGGACCTATATTTATTATTTCATGCCATTGTATGTCAATTTATCTACATTACCATGCTTCACTTGATCTTCTTTGAGTGTGTGCAATGGCATCTAGCTACTTGATTGCTTCACTCTACCCATTAAGGAGGCATCCTAATTCTACATTCAAGACAAACATCGATATACATATCCACTGGGGAAATCTTCTACATGTCTACACCATCCAGATTATGTCATTCCTACACTACACACTTCAAGTTATCATGTTGATGTACCTTACTAGATTATATAGATTACTATATTGAGATTTCACTAGTATCTAGCACTTGTGTATTTCTTAGCATATACCTAGTCTTATAATAAACATGTATTGCATACTTTCACTCTTTCTTTGATTAGTTAGATGTGATTCTATCTTTCTAGTTATTACATGCTTTCTCTTCTTTCTTAATGTAGATTATTGGATTGTATTTCTATTTCCTGCTTGTCTCCTTTATGTACCTTAGGACATTTGCCAATTTCCTTTATTTCTATTTATGTGTGTGCCTTAGGACATTTTCCAATGTCCTTTTCTTTTACTCTTTTATGAGCCTATGGCCCTTATGCGAACATCACATATTTCACTTGTATGTGTATTTGGAATTTAAACATGCCTTGTATGCTTTCTTTCATGTTTGAGTGACATGTGCACATGTTCACTATTTATTTGGCCCCTTGGCCACTATTGTATGATTCTTGCTTCTTCCTTTATGTGCTTGTTTTTCAATTATTTCTTGATTATTACAATGCCATGATCCATATCATGCATTTTATTATTCTCTTGGATGCCATGATGGACATCATGATCCATCCCTCCAACTAACTAACAACTAACAACTAAAAATTAACAACTAATAGAGTAACAACTAAAATTTCTAGTTTCAATTCAATTTAATAACATTACACATGCTATTAAATTGTTACATCTATCTAGGCATACCCCTATTGATCTAATAATCTCTCAAATTGAAACATGTTATATCTTGAGATATCTTGTTGATTATCACTGCTATATCACATATATTTATAGCTTAACACACTTACAG
Source organism: Torreya grandis (assembly GCA_037957365.1). NCBI lineage: Eukaryota > Viridiplantae > Streptophyta > Pinopsida > Cupressales > Taxaceae > Torreya > Torreya grandis. The sequence goes on from JARHVA010002409.1 coordinate 1,952,890, forward strand.
GTCTTCTTCTTCTAAAGGTAGTCATTATACATTACCTATTCCTACCCTCAAAAGAGGGGGAAAAATAGGGATTTTTCCTATAGATATCATATCTCCTATCCATCAAAGAATCTAGTTTTAGAACAACCAAAAAAATAACTAGTCATCAAACCACTCAGAATACACTTGATAGGCAGTCAAGATTCTAAAATAGTGATTAGTTTAAACATAGGACAACAATGTTGAGGCTGGACTATAGTGCTAGACACTAGGGTGTCCATTTTTAGCACTCCTATCTAAATAACATAAAAACTAGGTTTTCTAGAAGCAGGCTAAAAGGTAGGTTCAACTACAATTTTATACAATTAAACTAGTTTAGATTAGCAATTTTTAGTACAATTTTCTTAGAGAATCTAGACATAAGGGGCATCATATGCAACATGATTAGTTCTCACTTGAAATTTTAGATACGATAGTTGGTATAACTTCTAGATCAAAATCCATGTTTTAGATACAAGTGATTGGGGGTAGATTACACAACACTTTTGCTTCTTTTCTTTCAGTTTTCAACATTACCTAGGCATTCTCAGCAGTTGCATGGCTTATTACATTTGTAGGTGGTTGGCATCATTTCAGATTGGCTTCTATAAAATCCTAACCTCCACATTCCCAAGTATCTGAGTGGCTTCAACATAAGCCAAATTTTTGGTTTTAAAGTGGCTTTCATACAAGCCTAATCTACATCTTTTCCAAGTTGGCCAATATTAGCCTAGTTTAGCACATTTTTGGCTATCCATGCCACATTTTTAGGATTTTAGAGAATTCAAGGGATTTCAAATCCATCTCATATAACATACACATTCATACATACCAGTATCAGTTCTTAGCTTCACTTCATGGGGTAATGATAGATCCAAATGGCCATCCTTTGTATTCTTGAGCCACCTATTTAGAGGGATTAGACACATAGTCCAAACACTAATCAACACATGTATGACCACCTAGTTTCACTTAGTGGGAAATGATGGATCCAAAGAGATAGCCTTTTTATTCTTGAGCCACATATTTAGAGGGATTGGACACACAATCCAAACACTAATTAGCACACACATGATCATTTAGATTCATTCAGTGGATGGTGATGGAGCCAAAAGGCCAACATTTGCATTTTAGCCACTTCATAGGGAATTTAGCACTCAATTTTATTTAGAATATAACTTTTGGTGCAAAATCATCAAACACATCCAACATTACTAAACCATACTTAACATGACAATAGGTTTTGTGTTGGTTCGTGTACTCGGTGAGGTGTATTCATTCGTTTTTATTCCTCTCTATTACCTAGATTTATAAATTCTTATTTTATATTTCATATAGTAAAAACTAATATACTCTTTGTTTTAATTTTACATATTCACACCTACACAACATGCTCTTTATGCACTATCCAACATTACTCAACATCACAAGCTTCATGGGTTTCACCTTTATAGGTACATTTAGGTATGCTTTCTATTTTATTTTATCATAGTATTTTTATTTCTTGCATCACAAGAATAAAGGGCGGGGGGGGGGGGAATGTATTCATATAAAATGCAAAAATTGATAAATTGAGAATGGATAAAGACACCCAAACCTCATGTCCTCTTGCTTTATCTCTAAACCCTCTTGGGCTTATTTTCACTGATTCCTAGTCATCCATTGCCTTCAAGACTTGAATCCAACAGAGCTAGGAACCTCTCTTTATGACTAATACATCACACTAGGTCTCATCTGCTTAGGATAATAACACCACATTTGGACTATAGCACTAGACCCTAGGGTGTCCCCTTTTTAGCACTTCTATCCAATCATAATTCAAGTGTAAATTATCATTTTTCTCTGATTCCTCTTGTTCATTGTGTCATCGTAGTCCATTTTCATCTAACCCATGACCAATAGATCCCTATAAAACCCCATTCAAGTATCATTTGTAAAGGGAGTTAGAAAATATCATTCAAGTAAGAAAGAATATAAATAAGACCACTAAAACAATCTTCCATATTTTCTCCATAAAACCAACCTATACACTTTCAAGCCAACTCAAGAACTTACACCAGTCCCAGTCATCTAAAGCTTACCCAATTTTATCATTTCTTTCATTTCAATTAAATATTGCATAAATCACTCTTAAATGGATAACTACATATGGCTTGATCCCTCCTCGAGGTATTAGTATGTAAGTAGTGAACCCACACATGGACTGTGAAGCATGTTCAATACATATTACATACACTAACCCCTTTCCCCATTTCCCAAATTTTCTTTCAATTGCATAGAAGATACAAGTACATAAATAATCAACTCTACAAAGACATCTATTGACAATGAAAACTTAAAAATTAGAACATAGACTCACATTATGCGAGTGAACAAAACCTAGAAAGATTAAATCCTTAAAACAATAGTGCTGGAGAAGGACTACAATGATAGAGCCCATGGTGTGTAGTTCTATCACTCCTATCAAATTATAAAATGAAGTCCAAGATCTTATTTGTGATAGTGTCCCAGTGTTGCACACAAATTTCCAGACCATGTCTCAGTCAGAATAGTCTAGAATAATCTAAATTTAATTTTCTCTCTCTCTCACAACCATTTTTAGAAAAGGTCTAATTAGAATTTAATTTCACAAATTAGTAGCTTTAATTAAAAATATTATTTATTAATTTCTCTTACTCAGACCTATTTGTTAAATAGGAACAAGACTCTATTATTCCCAAAAATAAAAAATTAGGTTCAAATTACACAGAAAATAAAATGATAAATAGTGGGCTTAAAAAAATAATGGGATGGGCTAGGAAAAAATATGTTACAATCTACCTTATACTTGCCATTAGAAGATATGAATCACTCTCTAAATGCATATGTCCAGGATGTGATGCTGTTGGATTTTAATATCATTCAGTATCCTCATTTAAAGGATAACATAATTAACTCAAAAAAAAGGATAGTGATGGGGGAACTGAGTATTATTTTTGATAATTTTGAGTATAGGTTTGAGAGGGAGGTCCACAGAGAGTTTTTGTGATAAATACCATAAAAATAAAATTGGGATGGAAATACTATTGGAAAGAAAATAAGATCTCAAGAAGATATGGAAGCCACATTGGTTGATGATGGAGAGGTTAGAACAATGATTTTTTTTTGAAAGATTAGTTAGGTAATAGGGATGATAATTAGATTTGGAATCAACTAAATATTTAGTTGATATCAATGAAGATATCCTTATGTTCTCCATAAGTAGTGGATGTGGTGTAATATGGTAGTATTGAAGGAAGCATATGCAGAGTGTTGATGATGGAGAGTTCTCATTTAGACATAGGTCAAATCACTCATTTTTCTCAATAATAATCCAAATTTATAAGTGAAATTATATATAGGAAACAAAAAAATAGTTTTATGGGACCTTAGAGTAGGGCAGGCCCTCGTGAGATGTAGCCCATTATCATCATATCCCTTACCATTCAAGGTATGGGTAACCCTTCAGTATTACTCCTAAGATATTGGTTGATCTTCATAAGATAAATATGGTTTTGATTTAGGAGACAAGCGGGGAAGGGACAAAGATTATTGGGGATTTATCCAAACTTTTCCAAGATTGGGATTTTTTGGGTATGGATTAAACAAGGAGCTCTAGGGGATTGGTCTTCGGATGGAGGAATACTACTTTCCTGGTTAGATCTAATTTTTTTTACTCTAGCATTGGTTTAGAAATTCACTCATTGAATTTGGGATAAATTTTGCATTCAAAATATTTATGGGTGTCATGAGGAGAGGGTAGATTATTAGGTAACAATATTTGCTCAAAATGTTTTGAAGCTATTTGTATCATTATTGGGGGATATTTAAAACTGATGACTAAAATAATTGAAATATGGGGGCCTACTTTTAGAATAGATCCATTGGCTAAACATGTTTAACGAAATTTTGAGGAGGCTAGGTTGGTGGATATGGAACCTATTAAGATGGTTGTCAGTTGGAAGAATGTTAGAGTTGTTACTAATAGAGTGGCCAAACATTTGGATATGTTTTTAATCAATGATTATTTATTTAAAGCATCTATGAGGATTATATTTTGGGTGTCAACATGTGGAGAATATAATCATCTTCCCATTCTGATATAGTTTGAGAAAGAGGACTATAAGCCTTTGAGCCCATGTAAACTTAATTAATCATAGTTGAAGGAGGACGAGTTCATTAACTTGGTTAATGATGAGTGTGTAGACATTAATGCCATTTCTAAGGAATTGGCTAGTATCCATTTTTCATAAAATTTTAAAATATTAAATAAAGCAATGGTGAAATAGGCTAACAACAATTGTAAGGAAGCTAAATAAGAGTTAAATTTAGTGGAATAGTTTAACGTAGATTTATAAGGACAAGATTTTGGATTTTTTTTTTATGAGACTACTAAAAAAATGATTAATATATTGGAGATATATAAGAGGAAACAATTAGTGTATATTTGAGCCTAGTGGATATTGAAAAGTAGAGATTTTTGGTTGAAAAATGGTGTTGAGAAAACTAAACATTTTCATTATTTTTCTAATCACCTTAAAAATAGAAACACAATTTGGGAAATGAGAAAGGAGGATGGTTTTATAGGGAAATCATTCAAGGAGATTTTTACATTGGGAGTACCACATTTTGATAGTTTGTACAAGGAACATAATAGAGCTAACATAATAGAGATTGTAAAAAAGTTACTTTATTCTTATGTTTTTTTAATGACTAAGAAAATGGGAGAATAGTTTACGAAGTCTTTAAGGAAGAGTCATTTTAATCTTAGATACCTTCTAGTAGGACAAAATTAATGGTCTTGATGGTTGAAATATGGAATTATTTAATCAGTTTTTTAATTTGGTTATTGAGGATTTATTAAGGGTGGTGAAAGACTCAAGGTGGTTATGGAAGATTCTCAGGTATTTCAACTCCACTTTCATTGACCTCATTCCAAAGAAGGACATCCTAACCTATTGTGATGGTTTTAGGCCTATCATTTTATGTAATTTCATCTATAAGATCATAGTAAAAAAATTTCCATAAGGGTTAAGAGAATTTTTCAGAGAAAATTTATAATGAACAGTTTTACTTTATGCATGAGAGATAAATCCACGATGCCATAGGGGTGGACTTATAGGGACTACACTCCTTTAAAACTACTAGATATTAACCTTACTTGTGTTCACTTTATAATTATCCTGAGTCTCTTTTATATGTGAATTTATTTTTATTATAACTTAATGGATTCACTTTAGGCTTAGCCTAGGTCTCTTTTAGATGTATATTTCTTTTTATTATAAATTTACTTTATCCCATATTTATGAAGCGTGTCTCAATTTTTTTATCATTTAATAGGGTTCTAAGAGTTATTTTTTCAAGTAAATCCTCCCCCACATTTCACACACTTCTCTTCACTCTTTGGGAAATAATACATTTGGTACACACTAAAGAGGCCTTTTAAGGTCATGATGAGATTATTATAACTCCCTGATCCTTTCTCTTGATATATTTAAAAATACCTCTCCTCCTCTCTTCTTCACCATCTTGTTCTAATAATCTTGAGATGCGTCTTTTGGATTAAATCCATTATTCTATCTCTTTCTCTTTGGTTCTATTTGATATTTTACTTGAATATCATTATTTGTAAGCCTTCTAATATATTCTGATGGTTTTCATTTATTTGATGATTCCTCACTTGTTAATTATTGCTTCTCACATGTATGGTTTGATTGTTATTAAGGTAATTTTGTCTCAATGCAATCTTAGAACAATTTAAGATGGTATTCAAGCTACAACATTTCTAATGTTGATTATTGAGTGTTTGTAAGTTTTGGGTGAAAGTGGATTTATCTTGGAACCTAAAAGAGTCTATTAACATTTAAATTGGGAACAATATATTTATTCAGTGGGTTTTGTATATAAATTTAAAAAATACTTATTTTTGGTGCCAATTATTAGACCACATGATCTGATAATGTCCCTTAATTGTGCATACTCCTCCTACTTCTTAGGAAAAGGGCGGGCCTGAGGCAAATCCTCAAAATGGTAATAATGATGTCTAGATCAAAATCACAAATAAAAAGAGTAATTCGACAAAAGGTGGTATAAGCCTTAGTTTTATACATATATAATTTTTGTGGCTCCTAGTGCCTTGATCTCTAATATAAAATCTATTATGCCTAATAAATCTTCTCCTCCTCTTTTACGAACACCACATGTGGTTTCTACCTTGGTTGATATGTTGCCTTCAGCTCTATAATCACAACCCACTCTTGGGATGATATCATCAGAAGAAGAATGTACCCTCATTACCTTAACCATAAAATGATCCTCTAGTACTCCATAATTCCCTCTGCTTCTCTTTAGGATAATTACATGGCTTATAACAGACAACCATTTCATGTGGGTGACTTTATACAATGCAAACTGACTTATATTCAATTTTCTACACTTGAACATCTTAAAGAAGAAAATGATATGAACCTCAATATTTATCAAAAATATTTTTTTCATGGAATGTTCGGGGCCTTACCAATATATTGCATAAGTATGAGTTCAAGAACAATTGTCATCTTTTTATCAATATGAAATTTTATTGTTTGTAAGAGGTCAATATTTTTGGGTTCCTCCTATAGAATGAAATACAAATAATTTGATCTAGATCTATTTTTAGAACAATATGCATGATGCTAGTTATGGTGGGTCTATCACACTATTAGCTCCAAATATTTCTCATGATATTATTTTTTGGTGTTCTAACCCAACCTATTGGGTTATTTGGACTCTTTTTTATTTTGGAAATCAAATCAATGGAAATTTAAGATTATATGCCTCTAATGATGTTGTGGAGTGGGATTTACTTTGGATATGGTTGGAAGATTCACTTCCATATGTGCATTGAGATCTCTATGGGGATTTAGCATGGTGGAATATCCTAATGATAAATAAGGTTGCCTTCGTATGTGTTGGTGTGCTATTGAATATGAGGCTTAGTTCTATATGCATAAAAAACTTAGGGTGTTTGATCCCAAACATCACCAGAGGAATAATTCAATCTCTACCTGGTTTACTTGGTCTTATTATATCAAAGAGAGGATTAGGTTCTTCAATGGCTACACTAAGAATTGTTATCTAAACAAGTTCTCTTATTGTTTTCTCTTATTCATGATAAACCAATTTTGGTACTCCTTGAGACTTTTTTGTTTGACCATTATTCTATCTACTTCAATTTTCAATGGTCTACCCCTAAAGTGAAATCTACATTGACCTTATATTACCTCAATACTTCCCACCTTAAACATGAAAGGATTATGGGGCATATTATAAGAATTTGGAATCTTATTTCTTGGCCTAAGGGGGATACTGCCTAGATCCATTTGTGGTCAAATTATCTTTCTCACATTACCACCTTTATTCAGGCATATGGTAAGCAAGTTTAATTTTTTTATGGTATCTTCATAATTATAGTAACCAAAAATACCTATAGGTATCAAACAATCTTGAATTTTCTCCTTTTAATGTTCAATTAAAAACCAAGTAGCACATTGGTGTCATAAGCTTCAAATGGAGAAGGAACACAATACCATAGGGTCTCAACTTTGAGCTCGGATGTATTGGGTAAAAATTAGGGACAAAGTCACCAAGGAATTATTTTGTCTTTTACATTCTAGATTGGTTATTGATAGAATTAAAGTTGTCAAGCAAAGAAATACTCGACTAGACAAACATCCTAACATTCTTCAAGATTTTTTCATTATTATCATAGATATTTTTCAATATAATTTGGCTCTCCTAAATTAGAAACAACTCTCACTTAGTGTCTTAAGACTATTCTTTGTAAAGTCTCTGATGCCTAACAAGTTACTTGTGGTAGGCAATTATCTCTTAGGGGACTTTGTTCTGATTCCTACAAATTATAATAGATTTTGGCATATTTTTCATGTAGCCATTTTATTGTAAATCTAGAAATCTAGGAATTATTTTTACTTTGATAATGAATAAATGGAACATAGTTTTTATGTTACTAATAAAATTACTATTTTCTCTAATGTTACTTTCTAGATTCAAAGCTAGAGTGATAGTTTGTCTAGAATTTAACCACCTTCAATGTTTTCTTGTCCATTGGGGAGTACCCCATGTGAAATTAGCTGAGAACCTCTAGAGATACCATGTTTACCTTCACCTCCTCATGGGCTAAGATGTGGTGAATGCTATCAACATATTTGAAACCAACATAAGATTCTTTCTCGTCATCAATCACCACCTCACTAGTCTTTTCTACGATGTGGTAGACTAAGTGGATATTCCAAAAGTAGAGGTGATGGTATGGGATGGGTCCCTCTCCTTTAAGATTATAGAGATGATAATAAGGGTTGGCATCATCCTACCCAAGATAAGTTTTGTTGGCTCACTCTTGCAATTTTTCCTAATAGAAACAAGGATGGAACTAATGTTTCTCAACAAAATGACCATTGGGAGCCATTATATTTAGACATTGATCCTCCTTCTTAGGGAAGATGGGGAGATATGTCATATAATCCACCTTCTTCACCTCCTCCTAAGGCTACCATGTTTATTTTGGTAGTTTAAATATTCTCTTTATTGCTATGTGATCTCTTAATTACTTTCTTAGTTGTTATGCACGATTGATTTATTGCTTTATTGAGTGGTCTTTATTATCCCTCTATTGGAATTTGCCTTTTACTTGTCAATTATTTATCCTTAGTATGACTATGCTTGTGGGGTGTGACATTTTCACCCATTCTTTTCTGTGCTTAGCATTGTACTTTGTGTTTATTTATATTAATATAGATACACTTTTTAATTAGAAAATGAACATGTTTCCTCTAACATTTTACTATTTGTTTCACTAATTGCATATATGTAACCAATTTTTTTAATCCAATATGCTAATTTTTATTTTCAATTAATAACCTTTGGCTATATTCTGGTTATTAATAGCTTTTTTTTGGTTATTATGAGTTTATGAAACCTTGGTGGAGTAAAATAGTTTTTTTCACTTTTTATAAGGAAATACAAAGTGATTGTCATTTTTTATTATTAGTTTTAGGCATTTATTTTGGTGTATATTGTTTCATCTTATGAATGCATATATGACTTTCCTATCTTTTGAATGATAAAGGTTGGTTAGAGAGATTACCACTTCTCTGACATTTATAATAAGTTTCTAAATTTTCTTAATTGGATTTATTACTCTTTCTACTTTTCTAAAACATAGTTATTTTCCATTTTTATCTCTTTATATATAATCCTTTATAGATATGTTTCATAATTTCTAGTTAAAAGTACTACCCCATACAGAATACCATTTTTTTTGTAAATAATTTCTCTTTTATGAACTTAATTTACTTTTTAATAAATGTAGCTCCACCTACTAATAAGTGAGAGACTTTGTCCCATGAATGTTGACAAGAAACATCCATCTGTCTTTTCTAAAAAATTTCATGTCAACACAAAAATATCTAAATAGGTAGAGAAAGAATATATGCAAGATATAGATTGGGAAGCAAGCTTCCCTTTATAGCTAAGAATATATTATAGAAAGGGCAAGTAGGTAGGACAAGAACAAAGTTATATATCAGGAAACTAAATTCCATTACTTTATCAAGTAGGGCATACCTAAGTAGGTAGGGTAAGAATAAATATATCTATTGGAAAACAAGTTTCCCTTGATAGCTATGACTCAATCCAAAAGTAATGCAAATCTAGATATAGGAAAATAAAAATTTCATTAATATCTATGCTTTAATACCTTTCTATCTATTGAGAAGATAATTTTCCCTTGATATGTTATTAGGTGAATTCAAGCTAGATATCAAGAAGGCAAGCTTTTGTTTCCTTACTCCTTGACATAGATGACTTAGATAGGTAAATCTGCCATTGCCTTATCAGATATGGAAAATTTTAAATGCTTTTTAAGCTTTAATTTTGATAAATCTAAGAATCCTAGAAATGCTAAAAAGAGATCTAGAAGGCATAAAATCCTAAAAATAACCATATGTTTACCCAAAATAGACATCAGTTGTAAAATTTATGACCCAAAATCCTTAGATTAAATACTAAATCTCTAAAAATGCTTGAGTACCAATTGGATTAGATTTTCAAAAAAATTATCTCCCACATCGCAAGGTATGTAGCTATGATACCAAATCTATCAGATGTAGATTGACCCCAACTTATTATATTTAATAAAATAAATTTTAAATATAAGGATTAACCTTGTACCTAACATTTATTTTAGTGTACCTACCCACCAAACTTCTAATTCATCCCTTTTTTGCAATCTACCCCCTTCAATACTTTATTTGATCCATAACACGTACATGTTATAGTGTGTAAACCTCATTTCACATACACATTATAATGCATATGCGCTTTAGTTGTCTAATATTTCAAACTCCCATGCCTTTGCTTTCTACCCCTTATAATAGGCCTTTGCCTTCTACCCTTTCTAATATATGAGATTTTTAATTTTTAGACTATTTTAAGGTTTTTATCAATGTTGATTTCTAACTATGTTTTTTTTAGGTCATTGGATGAAGAAACTATAATGCCTATATATGTATTAATATTTTTATTTTTGTTTATCCAAATGTGAGAAAATGTTATAAAGTCGTAAACTAGGCCTAATTATATATGCATTAAAAAACTAGTTTTTTGAGGTAGTTATCGAGGTCATATAATGATTCATCTATTTTTTATCAGTTTTCAAGGTATATATATAGGTCAAAAACTAAATTATATTATCTAAATTTCTAAAAAAGGGTTTCAAAAAATACTAAACCTTGTTATAAAATGGTTGTACTATACATATGACTATCTACTCTATTCTCTTTTAAAAAAAGGAGTTCCTCTTTAAATTTTAGATGTTTGACATATTTATGTTTAATTATTTTTTTTTTAAAATTAGTGTTTTGGAAACAAGACTTAAAATTATACAATTCATCTTCTTACACCATCCTTAAATTTTGAGTGTAGTCATCTCAAATTATCTATAGAAATTCATATTTATCAATTTTCAGGAAAAGCATGTCCATAAATAAGCCCCTTTTTATCCCCCAGCATTGTGCACTTACCCTAATGCATTTTATCAAGAGTGTGCTCTTTTCAAGCGTTTCATATTTCACCTCCTTTCTCTTTTAAATAATCAATAAAAATTAAGTATCATGTGTATATCCACATAAAAAAATAAAATAAAAACATACCCTTTGTGTCTAATTAACATTTCTCTATCAGTGTTTGCATTACACCACCTTCATGGAGTTGCTAATTATAAGGCCAATATACATAACATATAATTTAAAAGTGAGATACTAAATATCTCATATTAGTATTTTTCACATATATTATTTTTTTACTTTTAGTACATTTAACATGTGTTATTTCTACCTTTCTAATAAGAAATTTTTCACCTTCCAACCAGTGATTGTGATCTTCGACTGCAATCCTATCAATTTCTAGTGTAAGTTTGGATGTTGTTAGATGTTAGTCATAAATCATGAGCATACCATACTACTTTTTGGTTAAGTTAAAATCGAATTGCGTGCATACCCTATTCTTCGAGCTAGATCAAGTGGTGGAAAGATGAGATAAATATATGTGCATATTTTCAAGGGCATTATGGCAAGCAAGTAGTGAAGCTTCTATAAGGATCTGATGGTGCACTGGAAAATTAAAATTAGAGGGTTACTCTGTAGCTTGAGAAAATCCTATTTGATACCCAATTTCAAACATGTTGAATGCCACATTGTCAGCAACACTATGAGATGGTCCCTTTTACATTGCATCAAAGTGGTCAATCATGATTCCAAAGATTTTATCAAATTTCTAAGTAAGTCAAAGACTAGATCAAATCCATTGATATTGCAAATGGATGGCTCAACTATCTTATTTAAATCTCCTTGGATTTTTGATATAACTATACATTGTTGTTTCAGGGATCATAAAATACTATAAAGTGGGCTAAAGCATTATTCAAATGATTGGATGTGCTTATTCAGAAGCTAAACTATTCATATCAACAACTCTAGGATGCTTTGGCAACTCTCGATGAGATTTTTGTAATGGTGTAGAAGATGGCCAATGAAAAAGCACATAAAGTGGATAATTTTCTTTATGAGTTTAACAAATCAAAATGGTAGTTTATCATACCATACTTGCTTTAGGTCTATCGTGAAGCTTTACACAATTTTTTTAGGAAAAATTATAAATTGTTGAATAAAAAAGAAGCAAAAGCATGTCATAAAAGCCAATGCTTACTCTTCTTATTTCTCTTAGTTATCTCAAAATAAAAAATTCTTCTTATTAAGAACATTATCTTTTAATAACATGGTGGTGATTATCAATACATAATACTAAAGATATTTACTAGTGTAATTTATTTTATTCTAAAGTCCTTTCTGACATTAATAATTGATGTATAGTTTTCAAGTTCCCACTTTTAAAAATTATTGTAGATCTATGTTTATAAAAATTTGTTTTTATTAAAATTAAACTTCAAATAAAAGTGTTTTAAAATGTATATTAAAACACTATGATGTAATTTCATTTTTGAAAATAAAAAATAAACAATAACAATAGAATTTAAATGAGATAAATATTATAATATAATTAAATTTTTACATTATAAATATATTGTAAGTAACATCAACACACCAACTTGATAACATACAGTATTTGTTATATGTCTCCTTACTTCAATTTAAAATTTGAAAACAAACAAACAATTTGAGTGTAATTGTAGCTATATACATTTACAATTACTAATAATTGATATAAATTAAAATTACAATTAAATAAAATTATAAAAAATACAATTGAACTATTATTGTGGTTATATAAATTTATTATTGCTATAATTCTCTCAAACATATCAATTATAAGAAATCATTTAAAAATTGATTCTTAATATATTATCCATTAAAGTAACGCCAAAGTAAATTAACCGATATTAAATACAAAACTACTTTCACTTTCAAAACCACCATTTATATACAAAATATTAATATTATATATGCAATCCCCTGTTTGCAGAGGCAAGTTTCCAGGGTGATCCTATCATTACATACATAATTAAACCCGTAAGTGATCATTTTACACCGAAACAAAAAATAAAATAAAATTGGTTCAACTCACACTCAAAATACACGTCCTTTACAAATGAAAAAATCGTGACAGTTTACGCCAAACGTAGTATAGAAGAGAATCATTAAAGAACATGGAAGTGCTTTTCATATTAAATTTCATTTTATTTCTTACACAAGTAAATCTTTTTTTTTTTTTTTTTTTGGGAATGGAGAGAACTTTCTGTTCGAAATTTATTTCTTAGTTGTAAGAAAGAAAAGTCTAGTCTAGGCTGAAATTTTATTGTAAAAGAACAAACATTTGCCTCTCTAGTCTATGCTGAAATTTTATAGTAAAAGAACAAACCTTTGCCTTTAAGGCTTTTTCTGGTTCCTTCTTTTAATATTACATAGGTATAAGGCCATCAATAATTAAATTCTTGAGTTTAACATCATTAAATTTGTAATACATATTTTAGGAAAGTTGTCTAGTGTTTGCGTGAACCTTTGCTTGATTTTATTATCAAGGACACGATTATACGTAACCCACAATTTCTATTGGAATTTAGCTCAAAAATTTATAATATGATTCAATTTATTTTGGTACTGGTGGTATTGAAAATATAATGATAAGATAGTGTATATTGAAGAGCGAAATCTGTATTCGCTGAAAGTTCATTTGCATTTGCATCTTTAGAAGACTGCAATTCCAGTACAATTCGATATCATGTGAATTCATAGAATCCTTCCAATGCAATTTGGTATTATATGAATTCATATAATCCTATTGATCATGAGGATAATCATAGTAATAAGTGAATGGGTTTGTTTGACCTTTGGTCCAATAATCAAAAGCAACATTATAAGCTATATGGCTTCTGTGTAATGAATAAACCATATTACTTCTTGTGTGACAAACCTTTTTCGATACTGATTGTAAAACTAAACAATTTACTTGAAAAGTGTTGATGATACAACTATGTACAATGTTAAGGTGTTACAGTGTATTTTTATTATAAGATTATATAGATTTAATTTTTTTTATTAATATATTTTTTTAATCCAAATACAATGTAACATTTATTATTTACAAATTTAAATGATACTTATCTTATATTTGATTGTTAAAAAAATATTCTTTTAATTATATAATACTATTTTCAATTAATAAAAATTAAATATTTTTAATTTATTCAATTAATTATGCAATCTTTTTTTTTTCGATTTTACACAAATGAAAGTTAATGTAAATATTTTTAATTTTTTTTTTTGCAGACTGCATCCTATATCTTATTGATTAGTATTAATAAGTTTTATGAGCTAAACCTATACCTGCATTAATAAGTTTTACGATCTAAAAGACAACTGTTGGTTTCAAATTGTCATGTGAATATAATTGGGAGAAGTATAATTTCGATTCCAACAAGTAAGCTTTTCAACTAATCTTGTAAACAGTTGAGATCATCCTCCCTTTTTATTGTTATTGATTCTGTCAGATAAGATGGTGAAAAGAAGAAGAAACACTAGCATTCTAAGAAGAAGAAGCGGTCTTACAAGGCATAGTACCCTATACGCGGTTTTGGATGCTCCACAATTTGGAGGTGAGATTGTAGAGCATATTTGAATTGACCTACAATTTGGAATTTGAAGGGCTATTTTCAGCAAAACCACAATCTCTAGGTGAGCTTTTTGAACAAACTTGCAGTGGCTTGACATCTGCAGGTCAGTTTCGCAATGACCCAAAATTTCTAGGACATTTTGGCAATGCCCCATAGTCTAGAGGTCAGTTTGGAAATGTCCCTGGTGTATATGACATTGACCCATAATCTTTGGAATGGTTTACCAATGACCCATAGTCTAAACATCAGTCAGGTATTGTTTTAGGTCAGTTAGGAAATGGCTTAGATCCTATAGGTAAGTTTTTCAATGAGTGCATCCAAGAGGGTAGGTTAGAAAAGATTGATGCCAGGAGATTGAAATTTATTCCTCCTTTAGAATCAAACGTGCTGATTGAGGTTCCTGGGGGTTTCATTTTAACTCATTTTCATACCTTTGAAATTGCCCTTGCATGGTGCATAATAATAATAATAATAATAATAATAATAATAATAATAATAATAATAATAATAATAAACTATATTATTTATTTTGATTTCCAATTTTTTTAAAGCAAACAATTTAAAAAAGAAAAAATAGCAAACAATTTCACCTTTGCGGTCATGTTTTCATTCTCTCTGACTGGCCCTTCTTGGAGATTAAAATATCTTATTGACCATTTTTTAACTTGTATCAGCTATGAGGGAGATAAAAAATGGTTGTTTGCCCTGTATTGGTCATAAGCAATTTGATGACACCTTACTTATAAATGGGGTCCTCTCATTTGTACAAGTGTTTATGCCTTAACTACAAAAGCCAAACCAAGGATGCTAAGAGTCAAGTGCGAAAATCTAAAATATTCTATTTGGATATCCTTTTCCTTCATTTCATTCCTAATTCTTTTCCTTTTTTCATTTTTATTTTCTTACAAAATTTTCCCTATATTTTTATTATAAACAAAGCAATGTTCATCCAAGATTTTAATCAGAATTTTCTTTTGCCTACAAACAATTTATGGGTAGAAAATATATCGATAAAAGAAAGACATATTTGATAAGACCAAATTGTATATGATCATTAGTAAAATCTGTTTGACATGACTTTGCATATGGATCAATGCATTCACCTGTTATTTTTCAAAAAAAAATCAAAGGACTCTATCGTAATTTTCATCCGAAGTTTTCACAAATTACACTATGAATGTTTTTTTTTTTTGTTATCATCAAGAGCAATGCATCTTAAATACATATTCACGTATTTGAATGCATTCTGAGGTTTCACTTATAATTCTGATAAGAAATTCATATCAATAAGATCATCCAATTCAATTGGTAAGGCAATTAACTTTCAAATGTGGATTAAAAAGTATTTGCAACACATTAAGTCTTGCAAAAGAGCTAGTTTTGATTATAAGGGATTAAACAACATATGGTTTGAATCAAAATTAACTTTCATGTATATATTTGTGTTCCTTTCGAAAATTTATTTAAGTTCAAAAAAATGGCATGTGATTTGGAGTTCCTACGTAAAAGATATGGCATCCAAAAGTTAGAGGACTTCTCATGGTTACAAAAAATACCAGTTTATATATGTGGCAATTTTGAAACCATCCCGATGGTTTTGCCATGCATAAATTGATAATTTTACTTGCAATAAATGCATAATATTTTTCATAGACAAAGAAGTTTTTGGACTTCGATTTCTAACTCTTTGACTTATTGTTCTATCCAAGGGAATGGTTATTGTGCATTAATGAACCTATGGGGGTTCAAACGAAGGTCATTCAGTAAATTCATTCATTGATTGAGTGTCTAAATGTATTCTATTATGCTGAGTGAGTTCAAAATATTTGATCAAAGATTTGTAGTTTATTGTAGAGGGAGCACATTGAGTAAATGGAAGCTCCGTGAAGTGCAAAGAAGGTAGTCAAGCATATAGAACCTCTAAGAAGAATACTACATAATTGAGATGGCTAAGCTCAATAGTATTTCTTGTTGAAGAAACAAGCTATCCACATAGTGTAGAGATCATTACTATCTTAATATGATTTTGGATATTGGTGTCCTTTTAATCTGAAGAAATCAAAATCTTGTAAACTGTATAAGATAGTGGAGATGAGGAAGCATGGATTCACTCTTATGGAGTTTTCTCACATTGAATTTCTATAGTGTATATCTTATGTATCTTTATTTCATGTTGTATAAGATTTTCTTACTTGCATGTTTTTCATACCATGCAACTAATGTAACACATCAAACACTTATGAGAGATGAAGTATAAATTAACCCAAGCATAATACTTACTCATAATGGTTAATAAAGTTCACATTCATTTTACACTTCTACAAAATCAAATTAAATTGAAGTCATGTATGGAGTTGTAGTGTGTCTAGTAAGTGAAGCATTGTATGGAATGTATGTAGCATGTGGGAATTACATGTGAAGGGTTGGATGATAGAGATGTATGTTGAAGATGATACCCAAAGGGATATTATACATTTTATAATAACATTTTAGTGGTTGTTCTAAGGCTTAAAACTTAAGGACAACCCCTTATTTTTTAAAGGATTCATGTTTGTGAAACTTAGAGTAGAATGTCCACATAGTTTACAAATTAAATTTCTATTACAGAAAGTTTTTATTTTGAATTGAAAGGGTTTTCTAACACATTTATGAATTGTGCTATGAATGAGGGGACCCAATATTTGTGTAGGGTCCAATAGTTGATAAGGTAGTTGAAGGTGTGAGGCCCAACTCTAAAACATATTTTAAATTAAAAGTAGATGCAGTTTTCATTAATTATGCTAATATTTCTACCCAGTACTTGAAAATTGGTATTTTAAATACATCCATAAAGATTTTTTAACCTATGTACAAAAAATGATACTGTTATTAATACACAATATTTTAATTACAATTATCTAAATATAAGATTTACATATGTAAATGTAAATGTTGAATTCAAAAATATAAATTTTATATTACTTGTCAAATATAATATTTCCTTCTAATTGCTATCAATAGTTAGAATTCTATGAAATAAATATAATAATATGTTCAAACTTCTATACCAACTTGTCATGTTTCAAAATATTTTATGCCTAACTATACATCAATTTAATCTTCTATTTATTTTTACTTGAATAGTCATTACTTCTACAATCATAGTCCTTAAATGATTGAAGAAAACATACAAGGGTCACCAATATATTAAATTCGTATTTGAGACTTTTCAACAATAACTTATAATATAAAACTAATTTATACAATCATTTATTTTAATTTATAATTCTGATTATTTTTGGCAGTTTTCCTTCAAGGGAACAGTCTATAAATGCTATGAATGACCCATATGATATGAATTTATCATTTTTTTATTTTTTGGTTGATTCTGATGACATAGACTTGCTTATATAGGCTTAAAATTTAACCTTTATAAATTCATAGCTAAAGCACAAGATGCTTGATGAATGGGTAAAGGATTTTTATGTGATAATGACCATGGGAATGATCTACACATGGTGTTAACCTTTTCAGCCTTGGTTTAAATAATAGGAATAGCTTCCACCCATTTGATGAAATATTCAGTTGTAGTGATGATAGAATGATATCTCTACAAAGAATGGTGTTAATCTCACCAATAAGATCTAGATCACATTGCAAGAATGGACTAAAATCCTTGGATATTTTGAGACTATGGCTAGGTGCATGATGTAAATTGGCATGTTTTTGACATTTAACACAATTATTTATAAAATCACAACAATCATGGTTAAGAGTATGCTAGTAGAAGCCAAAGCAAAGGATACATTTAGTGATAAATAAACCACTAAAGTGTCCTTCACAAATGCCATCACGTGTTTCACTAATAGTATGATAGGCCACATGACTATGTAGATAATGGAATATGAGACCATCAAATTTTCACTTATAAATAATTCCCCCTAGTATGGTATAATGAGAGCTTCTCTGAATGAATACTCATCAAGCAGTGTTAAAAAGATCGAAAGGGACAATGGCAAGGTTGAGATAGTCAAAGGTTTGATTATACCATAGATCAGGTTGGGTCTCTTCCACATTAGAGATGATTGGAGAGTGTGACTTGATATAAGAGGGCTCAATAAAATGATCGATAATGACATATAGATTAGATTCAAAGGGTGCAGATGGGATCTGGGAAGTGATAGAAGCCATTGTATCAGTAAACTTGTTTGTACAGCATAGGGTGGCTTCCATAAGGTATTGATCAAATGATGTCAATAATACATCCACTAGTTGTTTATACTATTGTAAAACATCATTCTTACACTAATAAGAGCCATTAATTTGATTGATGATAAGCTAAGAGTCACTAAAGATACTAATTGTTTTGAATCCAAAGGCTAAAGCAGTTTGGAGGCCTATTATTAGGGCTTCTTACTCAGCCATATTATTGGTACAATAAAAATATAGCTTGAAGGATAAATGAAGAGGTTCATCTTCAATGGAGATAAGGATGATACCATCTCCCCCACCATGTTGACACTTTTATCCATCGAATAACATGGTCACTTGATCGGTGATGTCTTCTTGAAAAAGGGTCATGATGGACTCATCAAAAAACTTGAAAATACATGGTTGGTTGCTTGCTATGGTTTATTCAGATAATTAATCGACAATGACTTTCCCTTTAATTGAATTTTTCTAAAGGAACTCAAGATCAAAATTAGCTAAAAACATGAGCCACTTAGACATATGTTGATTTTGGTATGGCTTGGAGTGCATATACTTGAGAGGGTCAGTGTTGGTTATGACAATGGTTTTTGGTTTAGAAGGTGATTGTAAAGTTTAGTGGCCACAAATACTAATGTGAGGAAAAGTTTCTTGATATAGGTGAACCAAGTTTCTTACTCTATAAGTATTTGGCTTATGTAGTAAATGGATTATTCTTTATGCTTATCATCATGATGTGTAGGTATTGCCCCTAAGGAGTGGTTAGTGGCAGAGATATAGAGGTAGAAAGGTTGATCCTCTTTTAGAGGAACAAGAATAATTGGAGAAATAAGGTATTATTTAAGTGAATTAAAGGCATTTTGATAGTCCTTGTCCCAATTAAGGGATATATCATTCTTGATAAGGTGATGGAAAGGTTGGCATCTATCTAATAATTGAGAGATGAAATGATAGGTGCAATGATGTTTCCCCTCTAAGATGCAAAGATAATTTAGGGTAGTTGGAGGAGGCATGTCAACTATCAATTTGATTTTGGTAGGATCAACTTAGATTCTATGAAGAGAGATAATGAATCCCAAGAGTTTCTTGATAAGACCCCAAAGATACACTTCTTAGGGTTAAATCAAACATGGTAATGGATGAGGCATTCAAAGATAATCTTAAAAACATGTAAATGGTCTTTATGACATTTAGATTTGCCAAGAAGGTCATTGACATAGTCTTATACAATTTTGTGAATAAGGTTATGGAATATGTATGTTATAGTGCACTAGTAGGTCACACAAGTGTTATTTAGATTGAAAGGCATGACTCTATAATATAAAGTTCCATAAGGGATGATAAAGGTAGTTTTATGCTGATCTTTAGGGGCAATCAAGATCTGATTGTAGCTCAAAAAACTATCCATAAGAGATAGCATCTTATGGTTGGCTATAGGATCAACAAGCTAGTCAATGCTTGGTAAAAAAAAGTCATCCTTTAGACAAGCTAGATTGAGGTCATAAAAATCCATGAAAATGTAAAATCTCCCTCTTGATTTTGTGATAGGACAACATTTGAGACCCATTGAGGATAATCAATGGGTTGGATGAAACTGATAGACTGGAGACACTAAAGCTCCTCTTTGATAAGAAGGGTTATACAAGGGTGCATCCAATGAATTTTTTTTTAATAAGCCTAGCCTCATAGATGGTAACAATATTATGGGTGAAAATAGTGGGGTCAATTCTTAACATATCATTATAAGACCAAGAAAATGCCATGTTGTAATCTTTCATAAAAAAAGAGAAGTCCTAGCACTCTATGGAAATTAGAGATTTTTCAATCTTGATAATGTGTAGGTTGTCATGAGTACCTAACTTAACATCCATGATGGATTTTTTCAACATAATTTAAGTCTTATGAGGGAGAGATTTGTGGATATAAGAATATTCTACACCAAGATACGTTAGAATGGAATCGTCATCCTGACATTGAATGGTATTAATGGTATGAGAGTCTTCTTATACCATCTTAGGATGAGTCAGAGGAATAGTCATTGTTACCCCATCCTTTTGATAAGTCAGGGGTCTAAGGCTAATAATGTTGATGATATAAAAATCAGGTGGGATGACATCAAAATCTTCACATTCTAATGGAGAAGTGGATGATGAGGATGGGATATTTTCCTCAACAATGGTGATGGGAGGCAGGTTGGTTTGCTTTTTAGGTGTTATCAATTTGAGGTGATGATTTTTTTGAGGTCTTCGGGTCCTTATTGGAATCAAATCATGTGGTCCATGTTCATACTGACCTAGACCAAATCCCTTCCAAGAATAACAATAGAGGTATGTCTTGGAAAATTTAGGTTTCTCCAAATAAGAGAAACTAGAGGTGAATGGTCAAGGTGAAAATGAGGTGGCAGAGTGTCAAGGGGCATATCAAGTCCCCCATAGATAAAATTGGTTTAGCAAGTTGAGGGCCTAAAAGGAATAATGGTTCTAATATTAGGGTCATAACTGGGTTGTTGGTCAATATTATTATATTCTTGGGGAATAGGAAAATAATCTTGTGTTAAAAGGTGATACTCCCCTAATGAAATACATTTCAATGTTAATTCTAAAGGGTCTATTATACGGATTTGAGAAGAAGGGACATATGAACTGGTAGATGGTTCATTGGTAGAATAAGATAGGGGTTCATATTTTGTTAATGTATTCTTGTTTGATGGTAGAAGGAGAACATCATTAGGCCAATATGTCATGTTACATGATGTAAAAGGACTCAATTTAGCTTGTATGGCAACAACTTGACCTTGGTTTTTAATTTTGATGCATCAGTGCAAGGTATATGGCACACAACCCATGAAATAAATCCAAGGGTGTTCCAATAAAACATTGTACTATAATTCACCTTCTACTATGTAGAAGAGATTAGGAAATGTGTGAGGTCGTAGATTAATGTGGAGGACAATAGTTCTTAAAGTTATGGCCATGGTGTCATTGAATGATCAAAGCATCGATGAGGTTTATGACATAGTGCTCTCTATCAATATTAGTTGTTTATATGCATGGGAGAAGATAATATTGATGCTATCTCCTCCATTAATAATAACCCTTTTGATGATTTTTTTTTCTGTATACGGTAATGAAGAGGGGAGGATCTAGATTGTCAAGATGGATGGAGGGTATTTTTAAGTCCTTGAAAGTAACGAGGTTTGAAAGCTGAAGAGAGCTAACAAAGGTCACTAGAGGTTACATATTTTTTGGTTGAACCTCTATGGATTGTAAAGCCTTTATTGCCATTTGGTGGTAATGGGGTGAGGTATTGATCAATTCATATAAACTCATCTTCACTAGTGTTTGGTGAAGTTATTTTAGAACTACTATTTGGATTTATTTAGAAGGGTTGGATTGAGAGGTACCCAAGATGGATACCTTTGGTTTGGTTTAAGGTGAAGATGTTTTGATTTAGTTTCATGGTTGATTGGTGGAAGAAGGGTATGCCCATGGCATGGACAAATTTTCCTTCCCCTTATCCTTTTGTTGGGCTTGTGATCATGTGACCACATGGATATTATGGATTTGGGGAAGAGTTTGATCAGTAGGTTATTTCAGTTCTTCCTCACTCTTAGGTGAGAATGGGGGAGTAGGTAGGTTTTGGGTGATGGATCCTAGTTCTTGGATCAATGGGGGGATCATTAGAGGCTCATTTGATACTAAGTCATCCTCATGATACAATTGATGGACTAAGTCTTGGAGAGCCTTACAATTCTCTATATCATGCCCAAGTATTCTATGGTATGAGCAAACTAAATCCATTATTCTAGGATCATCTAGGACTATATGGATCAAATGGTTTGATAGGTGGTAAGGTTAAGCAAGAAGCTTGTAATAATCTTTGAAAAATGGTTGAGTAATACTCAACCAAAGGTGTAAAGGGAGTGGGGGTCTTAGGTTTGGTAGTTTAGGTGGAAGCATTTTTAGGAGTAGGCATAATGGTAGGATATTTAGATGAGGGACTATTCCTGGTAGATTATTTTGGTGTATAATTCTTAGGGGTATAAGGCTTCTAGTATGATTTTTGGTTAAGAATGATCAGGTGAAAGTAGGTGAAGGTGAAACTAGGAGAGGAGGTTTAGCTAGAAGTAGTGATTGGATTTTGTTTGGCTTGTCTTGGTTGGTTTTCTAACTAAGGTAGAAGGTTGAGGTCCCAAAATATAAGTTAAGGTGGAAAGGGGAGGCAATTTTTTTGTTTTTGAAATATTAAATGGTTTCAATTTCATTTGTGGTTTAGTTTAGGGTTCTTATGGTATGCTAGTTGGAGTTAAATCCAACTTTAATGTTGGGTGAGTAAGGTTATGAGTAGGTAACATGGAAAGGCTTTTAGTGGGCTTGGTTGGAATGGTAGAGGGTGAATTAGTTACTTTAGGTGAGGTTGGCTTGGATGGTTCAACTATGGTTTGGTTGATAGAGGTTTGTAAAGTTCTAGTTACGATGATGGTGGGTTTATTAGCGGAAGTGGAAGTTTGTTGTGGAAAAGGTATGGTTGAGGGCTCTTACTAGTTAGATAAGGGAGCCCAAGTTACTAAAAAAACTTGGCCTAATCCAATTTAGGTTGGGATAGGAAATCAAAATTTTGAACTCATCTAGAGAAAGGTTTATAAACAAGTTTATTTCACTCATTAGTGGACTCAAAGGAAAATACCATAGGTTGAGAGAGGGGAGTGGTTACCATGTAATTTTTCCTAATCAAAGGTTCCAAGGTTTGGAAAGGTGATTCCTCCATGGAAGGGGTAGGTAATGTGGTATCTTCCTTAGGAGTGCTCTATAAAGGAAGAGTGGATTGTTTAATGATGGGGGAGAAAGGCAGAGTGGTAATAGTTGCCTCCTCTGGTGTGTCTTTCAAATGAGAGGTTGAAAACTCCAATACCTCAATAAGTGGAGAAAGGGAAATAACTTCCTTTATTTTGGTTTAGAAAGGAATATAAGGTGACTCCACTACCTCAATAAGTGGAAGGGAAGAAGAAGTGGTTTGGGTAATGATTTCTATAGTAGTGAGCTCACCAAGAACCATATTGATAGTATGTGTCTCATGGTTGTGAGAATATTTTGATTTATTGCTCTCATTGTTCACAGAAGGAACATGGTTAGGGAATGGCTATCTAAAGATGTCAAGTGATTGGTTTGGGGGTTTATTTGGGTTATCTAATAGAAGTTCCCCCTTGTCAAGTAGATTTTGGATAACATTTTTGAATGTATTTCCACTACTATCATGCCCAATGACACAATGGAAGGTACATAGTTCATTCTCTTTATAACAACTAGGTACAAGATGAGAGGAATCAAATTGTTATGGAGGTTTGATTGGATGAAATTTCATGATTTTTATTCCACCAACTTTTTTAAGACTGAAGCATATGATTACCCTAGCGTAGTAAATTGCTTTTGGTTGTTACAGCTTTGGTTTCCAGTGTTTTGATTAGAGGAGCTAGAAGAGTTAGGTTGGTTAACAACTAGTGGAGGAGAAGTTTTAAGGATAACTACATTCATGTTTCCCTTGTTTTTGGTTTTAGTGTTGGTTTTATTATTAGATTTGGAGGAGGAAGCCTCATTTGATTTGAAGGTGGAATTCTTGTTCATCAATTTTAGTTTCCCCTCATCAATGGATCTATTCTCTAATTTCCATGCCATGGTGAAAGCCTCATCAAAGGTTATGAGAGTCTGAACCCATAATGTGGAGGAAATGTGTTTATCACAAGCCTAAGTGAAAATCTCAATTAGCTTGAGTTGTGGCAAAGACAAAGAGAGTTGGTTTGTCAAACTTCTCTAATGGCTACAAAATAAGCAATTGACTCATCATCAAATTACTGAATGGAGTAGAGATCAGTGATGGAGACCTTCTTAGATATGTTTATAGAAAAGTGATATAAGAAGGTTTAAGTCAACTAGGTAAATGAAAAGAGGGAGTGCTTTGTAGTAGTATTGTACCATTTTAGTGTTAGGACCGATAGAGGATGGGAAAGGTATGAAGAAGGAGAGTATCATCATATCCAATCAAATAACAAGAATGCCTAAATTCTCTTAAATTTTAATGAGGGTGTTCCTTGCTTTGAAATTTTGAAAAGTTTATAATTTATTGTTAAGGGGGATAGGGCCTATGGGTACTCATGGATGAATTGGTTCATCACAAATTTGGTCATATGATAAGAGGTTATGTACAATAGAAATAAATGACTCCAAATTGGTTATCTTGTCAATTAACATCTTTATCAAATTGGCTTAGGGTTGTACACCTATAAAATATATTATGCATTCTACTAAGGTTGGGTAGTAAAACATAAAGGTAGCTAGTGGGAGGTTGAGAGGCTACCACATATTGGTATTTGGAAATGGATGGTTGAGATGATACCACATATTGATACATAGACACAAGTGGTTGGGAAGATGTTATGTATGGGTAAGTGGATATAGGCGGTTGGGTAGAAGGTGGAGGTAATACCTTTGTAGGTTAGGTATGTAGCTCAAGTTCGATGTAATAGGCACGTGTTGAAGAATTCTAGAAGATTGGGTTAGAGGTATAGTTGGGTTGAAAGGTAGAGTATGGGTGGTAACTTTGGTAATGATGGGTGGTAGGGTAGAGGGTATGGAAACTACCAAGCTTTAGATGAGAGTGGAGGTTAGTGGGTTGGAGATAGAAAAAGGAAGGGTAGAAACACTAGTAGAAGGTACTCCAATGGTAAAAGGAGTATTTGTGGCCAAAGGCTAGGTTGCTCCAATGTTATAAGAGTTTTTGTTAAGGGTGGAAGTGTTTGAGTGTTGGTAGGTTGGATGGGTTGGTTTTGGGTGGTGGTACTAGAAGGATTAGTGGTAGAAGAAGATGCATAGGTGATCAATGATTGTGTGGAGATGGTGTCAAAAGAGGTGTGATACATATCTTGGGATGGCATGCCATATGGTGGATCCATAGGTGGAACTGAAATACAAGTAGGTGAGACAAGGTGCTAAGGTAATGTTGAAGGGCAATATGATTGTTATCTAAAAAGATAGAAAATTCTATATCCCCTTTGATAAATGTCTGAGGGAATCTAGGACTTCTAGAAGGATGGGGAGAACTCTCTCCATCTAAGACATACTCCATGGATGAAGATGAAGAGGAAGATGGATGATTTAGAGGTGGATTATGATTTACTTGGTTTTTTAGTTGTTGCCTTGTTAAAACCATGCCAATAAAAGGATACAAACAATCTCACAACTCAAAAAAATAGAATACAATAAAATGTCAAGGAAATAAAACACACATTAGAGCACACTAAATCCTAAGTTTATTTTTAGTCTCTCTTGTGGCTTATGCCTTAATCATTAATATTTGTGTGACTCAACTTAGTTTATAAATCGAGTACTAGAAAATAAGTCTATGGTTGGTTTTAGGTAGTTTAGTTTCTCAAAGGGATTTGTGTTAGAAATCAATACATGGCTTGATATTGGGGCCTACCCCTTACTTCACACACCACAATGATAAGGGTGTCAAGTTCTTATCTAAGATATACTAATTGCTAGAGATTATACTCAGCTAGTGAACTGAGTTAGTTCTAACCTTGGTGATGAAGTCTAAGTAGGATATCTAAGGAAAGGTGACCATTAGGTGATGAAATCCTACTCAGGCCTTATGTTTGATTAGTGTAGGTGGTCTGGTCTTATGTGTGTGATAAAAGTGAAGCTATGATCACTTAACTTGATTAAAGTAAGCTATGTGATCTATATACACAAATAAAAAATTTATGTAGATTGATTTTAAGCCCAAAATGAAAATTTGATTTCATTGTATGAGTAGAAAATAAGAAGAAAAAGAACCGAGATGTAATTATGAACCCAATAAAATACTTAAGGGTCCAATCAAGTGTGTTAGAATGTTTCATTAAAAATTCATTTATTTTCTTAGAGGAAAGAGAGAATAAACTTGAGGAGGGTATGGTAGATAAAATTGATATGTTATGCATTCATTGATCAGAATGATTGTGAAGACTTGTCTTTGTTTAGAGAGAAATGCCCTATAGATAAGAAAGTAATAAATAAATGGTTGATTAATTAGATAGTCTGGTGGATTACCTAGCATGAGCTAGATCCAAGAAGCATAGGCTTCCTACGAGGCTATTAATCCACATGCTCAAACACTTAAGTTCTAAAAGTGAAAGATAAATTACTTGCATGAATAACATAATATACCAAAATCAAATACAATAAGTGATTTAAAAGAGTTGAATTTGACTAATTATATAAATAAATTATCATATTTCAATGATAAATAAATTAGACATGGTTCAAAAATAGTGTGATCCCCTATGATAATGTCGAAAGTCAAAAAGTGGGATTTATTCAGGTTCTGATAAGACAAATTAGCTTGCTATTGGAATTGATTCATAATGACCATTAATGTATGGGTAAGACCATAGATGTTTAGTTAACCATCAATGGTATGGTAGTCATCGATGTTCAGGGTAAACCATCAGCGATTAGGTGATCGTTAATGATTACTATTAGATTTGGCTTGGGTAAAATAAATCTGGTTGGGAGTATTGAAAAATGGGTCTGAAGGGTAAATCTAGATTGGATATTGGTTTTGAGGTAGAGGTTAGTGTTTAGAGTTATTGGGTATAGGTATTAGGCATTTGGATGGTTCAAGTTAATAAAGGAGGTGCTTAGATTTGTAGAATGTAGATATTGGCTGAAAATCTTGTTGTGGAGCCTAGAGCAATTCTTGTAGAGTGACAATACTTTACTTAGTGATTGATGAGTTACAAAAGCACTTTTGATCTCTATCATGATCATTGGTTCACTATAATTTTTCTTTGGATTCATTGGAAATGAATAGAGTACTTACACAAGAACTTATGAACAAGAAGTTTGGATCCCTGCTTGAATATCTTCTCCTCCTCTTCCTCTCTTATTATAGAGGAAAGGGAGTGGTGAAACAATAGGTTTAAAAAAGAGGTTCACTGTGCTATTTAAAATTAGCCTAACATGCATTGATTATGTTGATGGATAAATCAACTATTAATAAAAAAATTCAAGTTAGAGTTTTATGTTAATGTTAACTCCTGAGGTGGTTAAGCGTTGACTGTCAATGGTCGAGGCTAATCATCAATGGTTAAGGGTTGATCATTGGGAGTCGAGAGGGAAAAATTAAAATGGTAGAATTAGCCATTTTGACTTATGTTTGGTTATTGAAAGGTTTTTAAATAGTTTTAAGGGGGTCAAAGGGTGACCTAGGAGTTAGTACAACATCTAGAACTATAGTGAATGGATTTATAGTGTCTACAATATGATAGTTACTCAAATGTCAAGGTGCACATACAGTGTTTTATTTGTTATCCTTAATACCATTGAATGTCACTTCAGTATCCTTCAATAGATGAGGTACATTTAATGTTTTCCTATCTTTCAAGGTTTCAACCTTGGTTTTCATATTATTTTACACCTTGTACTAGTAGGTTTTGAGAATTAAGTCCTTGATTTTTTTATTTTGCTTTCTTCTGACCATGCCCTTATGTTTTAAATCCTTTTAATGTTATTACAGTTTTGTTCAAAATTATCATTTAGTCTACCATTCGGCACTTTCATTCGACACTGTCAAAGCTATTGTCATTTGGCACTATCATTTGAATCCTCTAATTGGCACTATTGGTATTCACTATTCGGTATCACCATTTGGTTCTTTAGTTTGGGTTATGTTGGTTTCCTTATTTGATATTGGGACCTAAGGGTAGTTGTACTAGATATATGTGGTGAATTAAAGGGATATATAATATATTTATTTAAATGGTTGGTGATCTGACCAAAAAATAATTTATATTTCTAAATTTTTAGTGATCTGGACCCATCTACTGACCCTAAAAATTAGCCAAACATAAAATTCAAAAATTAGAATATTCATGAATTAATGAATATTCACCACTAAAATTTACCATACCTAAATTTCTATTTATCAATACACACACACACACACACACAAATATATAGCCACTAAAATTTACCATACCTAAATTGCTATTTATCAATACACACACACACACACACACACACACACACACACACACACACACACACACACACACACACACACACACACACACACACACACACACACACACACTACGCGTGCACGCACATGCAAGTACGCACGCACGCATGCACACACACATGCACACACGCACGCGCACACGCACGCACACACACACACACACACACACAAATATTTATCAATCATATATAGGATCTCACAGATAAGATTGAAGTGGCCACAAAAATTCTAGCCACCCTTCAATGCCTCATATAAAAAGGCAAGGTATTGTAAAATCATAAACTACTAGCCACATATGGCATTACAAAAGGATCTCTACTATCTCATGCTTCGTTCATGTGCAGTGGTGTGATATACATAGGAAATTACCCGAGGTACTCTTTTTAGGATGTATTTAAATCTTCAAAACCTAGGGGATCATTCAAATATGCTATAAAAAATAACGCAAATAAATCTAGCAATCATAAAACCTCCCCCATGACAAGTGCCTACATTATGGAACATGTAGAGGAGGTTCCAATGGTGGATATTATAGAGGAAAAAGTGTTTAAGTATAGAGGGAATTTTGAAAAAGAGGAAGCCATTTTCAGATTTAATGGTTTATAGCCATCTACAACTACTTTATTACAGTGGGTACATGCT
>JARHVA010002409.1:1995000-2002500 GCA_037957365.1 Torreya grandis
AAAATCTAATTTCATGCAAACTTTATTCTTCAAGCTAGATCAAGTGGTGGAAAGATGAGATCAATATACATGCCTCCTTTCTTGGTCATTATGGAAAGTAAGTAGTCAAGGTTCTATAATGGTTTTATGGTGCCCTAGAAAATTCAATTTAGAGGGTTATTGTGTAGCTTAAGAAAATCCCATTTGATACCCAAAATTCAAACATGTTGAATGCCACATTGCCAATGACACTGTGAGTTGAGCCCTTTTACATTGTCTTAAAGTGGCCAATCATGCTCCAAAATATTCTTTCAAATATCAAGGTCAAATACATTGATATTTCACATGGATGATTCAACTATCTTATTTAAATCTCCTTGTATTTTTGTGATAACTATACACTAGTGTTTCAAGGATCATAAAATACCATGGAGTGGGCTAAAGCATTTTTCAAAATATTGGATGTTCTTGCTCAGAAGTTAAGCTCTTTACATCAACAATTTGAATGTAATTGTAGATATATATATTTACAATTACTAATAATTGATATAAATTAAAATGACAATTTAAAAAACTTATAAAAAATACAATTAAACTATTATTGTGGTTATATAAATTTATTATTGCTATAATTCTCTCAAACCTATCAATTATAAGAAATCATTTAAAAATTGATTCTTGATATATTATCAATTAAACTAAGGCCAAAGTAAATTAACCGATGTAAAATACAAAACTACTTTCACTTTCAAAACCACCATTTATATACAAAATATTAATATTATATATGCAATCCCCTGTTTGCAGAGGCAAGTTTCCAGGGTGATCCTATTATTACATACATAATTAAACCCGTAAGTGATCATTTTACACCCAAACAAAAAATAAAATAAAATTGGTTCAAGTCACACTCAAAATACACGTCCTTTACAAATGAATAAATCGTGACAGTTTACGCCAAATGTAGTATAGAATAGAATCATTAAAGAACATGGAAATGCTTTTCATATCAATTTTCGTTTTATTTCTTACACAAGTAAATCATTTTTTTGGAATGGAGAGAAGTTTCTGTTCCAAATTTATTTCTTAGTTGTAAGAAAGAAAAGTCTAGTCTAGGCTGAAATTTTATTGTAGAAGAACAAACCTTTGCCTCTCTAGTCTATGCTGAAATTTTATAGTAAAAGAACAAACCTTTGCCTCTAAGGTTTTTTCTGTTTTTTTTTTAAATATTACGTAGGTATAAGGCCATCAATAATTAAATTCTTTTGAGTTTAACATCATTAAATTTGTAATACATATTTTAGGAATGTTGTCTAGTGTTTACGTGAACCTTTGCTTGTTTTTATTATCAAGGACACGATTATACATAACCCACCATTTCTATTGGAATTTAGCTCAAAAAATTATAATATGATTCAATTTATTTTGGTATTGGTGGTATTGAAAATATAATAATAAGATAGTGTAAATTGAAGAGCGAAATCTGTATTATGAATTATGGCATTTGCTTTCCGCTGAAAGCTCATTTGCATTCGCATCCTTAAAACCCTGCA
The DNA here is from genome assembly GCA_037957365.1 of Torreya grandis. NCBI lineage: Eukaryota > Viridiplantae > Streptophyta > Pinopsida > Cupressales > Taxaceae > Torreya > Torreya grandis. The sequence continues at coordinate 1,996,533 of JARHVA010002409.1, forward strand.
ATTCCATTACAATTCGATATCATGTGAATTCATAGAATCCTTCCAATGCAATTTGGTATTATGTGAATTCATAGAGTCTTATTGATCTTGAGGATAATCAGGTTAATAAGTGAATGGATTTATTTTACCTTTGCTCCAATAATCAAGAGCAGCATTATAAGTTATATCGCTTCTGTGTAATGAATAAATTATATTACTTCTTTTGTAACAAACACTTTTTCGATACTGATTGTAAAACTAAACAATTTACTTGAAAAGTGATGATTATACAATTATGTATGATGTTAAGGTGTTACAGTGTATTTTTATTATAAGGTTATATAGATTTAATTTTTTTTATTAATATGTTTTTTTAATCCAAATATAATGTAACATTTATTTTTTACAAATTTAAATGATATTATCTTATATTTGATTGCTAAAAAAATATTTTCGTAATTATATAATCCTATTTTCAATTAATAAAAATTAAATGTTTTTAATTTATTCAATTAATTATGCAAACTTTTTTTTAGTTCGATTATACACAAATGAAAAGTGTAAATATTTTTTAAATAAATTTTGCAGACTGCATCCTATATCTTATTGATTAGTATTAATAAGTTTTATGAGCTAAACCTATATCTGCATTTATAAGTTTTACGATCTAAAAGACAACTGTTGGTTTCAAATTGTCATGTGAATATAATGGGAGAAATATAATTTCGATTCCCAACAAGTAAGATTTTCAACTAATCTTGTAAACAGTTGAGATCATCCTCCCTATTTATTGTTATTGATTCTGTGAGATAAGATGGTGAAAAGAAGAAGAAACACTAGCATTCTAAGAAGAAGAAGGGGTCTTACAAGGCACAGTACCCTATACGCGGTTCTTGATGCTCCACAATTTGGAGGTGAGATTTCAGAGCAGATTTGAATTGACCTACAATTTGGACTTTGAAGGGCTATTTTCAGCCCAACCACAATCTCTAGGTGAGCTTTTTTAACAAACTGCTTGACATCTGCAGGTCAGTTTAGCAATGACCCAAAATTTCTAGGACATTTTGGCAATGCCCCATAGTCTAGAGGTCAGTTTGGAAATGACAACAATCCATACGTCAATTTGGAAGAGTCCATATGACATTGACCCACAATCTTTGGAATGGTTTACCAATGAACCATAGTCTAAACATCAGTCAGGTAATGTTTCAGGTCAGTTAGGAAATGGCTTAGAGCCTATAGGTAAGTTTTTCAATGAGTACATCCAGGAGGGTAGGTTAGAGAAGATTGATGCCAGGAGATTGAAATTTAGTCCCATTTTAGAATCGAACGTGTTGATTGCGGTTCTTGTGGGTTTCATTTTAACTCATTTTCATACCTTTGTAATTGCCCTTGCATGGTGCCTTTTACAACAACAAATAAAAATAATAATTAAATTATATAAATAAACATTATATTATTTATTTTGATTTCCAATTTTTTTAAGCAAACAATTTTAAAAATAAAATAAAAAAAATAGCAAACAATTTCACCTTTGCGGTCATGTTTTTATTCTCTCTGACTGACCCTTCTTGGAGATTAAGATATCTTATTGACCTTTTTTAGTTTGTATCAGCTATGAGGGAGATAAAAACTGGTTGTTTGCCCTGTATTGGTCATAAGCAATTTGACGATACCTTACTTATAAATGGGGTCCTCTCATTTGTACAAGTGTTTAAGCCTTATCTACAAAAGCCAAACCAAAGGATGCTAAGAGTCAAGTGCAAAAATCTAATATATTCTATTTGGATATCCTTTTCCACGATTTAATTCCTAATTCTTTTCCTTTTTTCCTTTTTATTTTCTTACAATGTTTTCCGTATATTTTTATTATAAACCAAAGCAATGTGTTCGGTTAACATCCAAGATTTCAATCAGAATTTTTTTTTGCCTACAAACAATTTAAGAGTAGAAAATTTATCGATAAAAGAAAGACATATTTGACAAGACCAAATTGTATATGATCATTAGTAAAATCTGTTTGAACTGACTTTGCATAGGGATCAATGCAATGACCTGTTATTTTTTTAAAAAAAATCAAAGGACTTTGTCGTAATTTCCATCATAAGTTTTCACAAATTGCAATATGAATTTTTTGTTGTTGTTATTATCAAGAGCAATGCATCTTAAATACGTATTCACGTAATTGAATGGAATCTGGGGTTTCACTTATAACTTTGATAAGAAATTCAGATTAATCAGATCATTCAATTCAATTGGTAAGGCAATCGAATTTCAAATGCGGATTAAAAAGTATTTGCAACACACCAAGTCTTGCAAAAGAGCTAGTTTTGATTATAAGGGATTAAAAGACTTATCGTTTGCATTATAATAAACTTTCATGTATATATTTTTGTTCCTTTCAAAAAAATTATGTATTTTCAAAAAAATGGCATGTGATTTTGAGTTCCTACATAAAAGATATGGCATCCAAAAGTTAGAGGACCTCTCATGGTTACAAAAATGCCAGTTTATGTAGGTGGAAATTTTGAAAACATCCCGATGGTTTTGCCATCCACAAACTGTAATTTTACTTACAATAAATGCATAATAATTTTCAGAGACAAAGAAGTTTTTGGACTTTGATTTCTAACTCTTTGACTTATTATTCTATCCTAGGGAATGGATATTGTGCATTTATGAACCTGTGGGGGTTCAAAGGAAGGTCATTCAGTAAATTCTTTCATTGATTGAGTGTCTAAATGTATTCTATTATGTTGAGTGAGTTTAAAATATTGATCAAAGATGTGTAGTTGATTGTAGAGGAAGCACATTGAGTAAATGGAAGCTTGGTGAAGTGGAAAGAAGATAGTCAAGCATATAGAACCTATGAGATGAATACTACATAATTGTGATGGCTAAGCTGAATAGTATTTCTTGTTGAAGAAATAAGCTATTCACATAGTGTAGAGATCATTAAAATATTAATATGGTTTTGGATATTGGTGTACTTTTAATCCCAAGGAAGAAAAATCTTGTAAACTATACAAGATAATGGAGATGAGGAAGCATGGATTCACTGTTATGGAGTTTTCTCACATTGAGTTTCTACAGTGTATATCTTATGTATCTTTATTTCATGTTGTATAATGTTAACTTACTTGCATGCTTTTAATACCATGCAACTAGTCTAACACATCAAACGCTTATGAGAGATCAAGTATAAATTAACCCAAGCATAATACTTACTCATAAAGGTTAATAAAGTTCACACTCATTTTACACTTCTATAAAATCAAACTAAATTGAATTCATGTATGGAGTAGTAGTGTGTCTAGTAAGTGAAGCGTTGTATGCAATGTATGTAGCATGTGGGAATTACATGTGAAGGGTTGGATGGTAGAGATGTATGTTGAAGATGATAACCAAAGGGATATTATACATTTTATAATAACATTTTAGTGGTTTTTCTAAGGCTTAAAACTTAAGGACAACCCCTTATTTTTAAAGGATTCATGTTTGTGAAACTTAGAGTATAGTATCCACATAGTTTATAAATTAAATTACTATTAGAGAAAGTTTTTATTTTGACTTGAAAGGGTTTTCTAACACATTTATGAATTGTGTTATGAAAGAGGGGACCCAATAGTTGTGTAGGGTCCAATAGTTGATAAGGTAGTTGAGGGTATGAGGTCCAACTCTAAAACATTTTTTAAATTAAAAGTAGATGCATTTTTCATTAATTACACTAACATTTGTACCCCGTACTTGAACATTGGTATTTTAAATAGATTCATAAATATTTTTTTAACCTATGCACAAAACATTATACTATTATTTATACACAATATTTTAATTACAATTATCTAAATTTAAGATTTACATACGTAAATGTAAATGTTGAATTCAAAAATATAAATTTTATATTACTTGTCAAATATAATATGTCCTTCTGATTTCTATCAATAGTCAGAATTCTATGAAGTAAATACAATAATATTTGCAAACTTCTATACCAACTTGTCATGTTTTACAATATTTTGTGCCTAACTATATATCAATTTAATCTTCTATTTGTTTTTACTTGAATGTTCATTACTTATACAATCATAGTCCTTCAATGATTGAAGAAAATACATAAGGCTAACGAACATATTAAATTCATATTCAAAACTTTCCAACATTAGTTTGTAATATAAAATGAATTTTTACAATTATTTATTTCAATTTTAATTCCACCCAATTACATTACATAACCATTCTACATTGATTCATGTGAAATAAAATTCTACAAAATATATTGTATTATTGTTATCTTCTACACAATTGAGAATGAAAATGTCAATATGGCTTCGAATGTTTGTTAAAAAATAAATATGTACATATTAGCATAATTAATAATTGGTTTTTGTGTAGCAGTCACTACTTATACCTATGGATTTTTATATCCCACAAACGCTATGAATTTATAGTTGTTGTATTTTATTTATTAATAATTTTTTTTATGAATAATTTGGAATGATTAATCAAGATTGAGAATTTTTTTGGACCATTTAAAGTTAATTTGTGTAATAGATAACATGAATACAAATAACGGTTTTTTTTTTTTTAAGAATTACATCCATGGAAATGATCCTTCTTCTAATATTACTCACACTCAACAAAATAAATAAATTAAATATAAAACTGAAGTAATGAAATAATTTACTCTTAACCATAATACACTTTAACTGATGTCTTTTACATGTTCAACCACATATAATTATAACCTACAAACTCATATTAAATAAAAATATGATTAAATATGCAATCCATAATAATTTCCACTTGAATGTGCCTTTGGATTGAGGGAAAGCACAAAGGAAGTGTCTTTTATGGAAGACTTGAAGGATTTCATTCATTATTAGAAGCCATTCAAAGTCACCCTTTAATAGTGAAGATTTTCTACAAAATCCTTTATTAAAGGGCAACTTTGATTGCTCTTTATTGTAAAAAATAAAATGTTCTCATCTTAAACATATTTGTTAATAATAGAGGATTGCAAATAGAGATACTTGAAAGAGGTTAAGGTAGACATATCATTAACTAAATCATAGTAGCCACCTATTACACATGTTAACTTCAAATGGCTATTACTTTTTTTGAGACCACATTATCACAATGTCAAAAGAAACAAACCTAGAATACTAAAACAAAACCATTCATTTCAGTTTATGTGTGAAGACATACTCATTTCCTATGATACATAAATCGACTACATTGAATTGAACTATAGTTACTACATTATGAGAAATCATAGAAATATTCACATAGTAATAATATCTTTTATTTTTTAACAAACATTCAAAGCCATAATCACATTTTTTAAACCATTTGTCTCATAGCCTTATTGAGATCTAAAAAACCTGACCTATAGGAAATAAGACCTATAAAATGGCTAAGAAAACACCACTTACAAAACAGGTGGGGTATGGCCAGGTAAAGAGATGTTACAGAAGCCAAGAGAGCAGGCAGGCATTTGGCATCATTGTAGGCTGAAATAACCAAACATGGTCAAAATGATTGTGAAGTAGTGAGTATTAATTGTAGGGTTGTGACATAGCCTTAGTGAGGTATAAAAACCTCACTTAAAATCCTTGATGGCAAGCCAAGCATTAGTAAAATAAATTTGAATGATTCAAACCTTACACTACCATAAAAATGTTTAAGTCAAAATAACTCATTTTAAATGATTTAGATACCAACTACATTAAAATTAGCTAAAATTTAGGAATGTGAGGAATGATGGAAAGAAAAGAAATAAATATATTTTATTTGTAACAAGCATATGAATCCATATAAGTATTTTTTAAATGACTTGGCTCATGGCCTTAGTAAGGTATTTAAAATATCACATGTATGTAATAATGGTAACCTATGGCAAATAGTCATGCAATGAATATTGCTATTCCAATCATCTTGTCTCCGAAACACTCCATCTCCTCTTACCTTAAATAATAGTTTACATGAA
>JARHVA010002409.1:2007500-2017500 GCA_037957365.1 Torreya grandis
TGCTCATGAGTAATAAGAAGAGACATTCATGGATGTTATACACCATGCACATGATGAAGGCCCTCTAAAGGGGATTAAAAAGTGGAAAAAATTATTCCCAAGGTATGTTGTTCAAATCATTTGATTTGGTCAATTGTTTGTAACTTGGTAAAGATTTATAATGGCATGTAGAGGCTACCAAAGAGTTATTGAATGGTGGATTCCCTATTATGTACATAAGGGATGAAGATAAAATTGATTTTTCCATTTGTGGTACAAAGGTATCACTTTCCCAAAAAATGCCTTTTGGTATCTCTAGCTTTATTTTCAAGTTGTTGGAGTTCATATTGGCAGCCTTGAAGAATATGGACATGGAGGACACATGTGAGGTCAACATGGTAATGAATTGGGTGAATTTTGGAATTAATGGCATGGATGTTCTTCACATAAATAACCCACATATAAACGAGTGCATTATTTTTGGTAAGATGATTTCTTCCTAGATGAAGGGACAAGTGTTAATGGATTTACCATGAAAGATTCCAGCTCTTGAGAAACCCATATTGAAGAGTTTAGGGTAGGAATTGAAACATATATATAGTTGTTTTGAGTTGTTTGTGGAAACATGTGTTTAGGGAAGCAATTATCTTGAGAAATAATTGAGCCCAGGATTTGATTGGGGGCTTAATAGTGGATGTGGGGGAAACCTCCAAAACACAAGTACAATAAGGTACAATTTTAATTTGTAACTTATTTTCCATGGGAAGAAGTTATAATTATATATTACATAATAAGGTATGTTGGGACGCCTCTGTGGATATTGATATTTTTTAAAGACAAGTAAATTTGGGTAGGGAGGAATGTAATGTCCTAATTTTGAAAGTAAATTAACATTACTAGTACTACTAAAATAAAAAAGTATTTCTAAATACTTACAATAAAGTAATGATACTCTAATTTTCTTTTCACTTAAGTTGATACCTTTTGAGGGTCATGACTTAAGGCCTAAAAGTGAATTTTGTAAAGAAGCTTTATATATTATCTTTTTAAAGGAAGAAGATAAACTTTCACTCCTTATTTTGGGTTCTACAATTGGAAGAAGGATATAAAAGGTAAGGAGAGGCTCATTTTGAAAGGTTATGCTATTTATAATATTGAATTATTGAACAAGTACATCAAGCTTCTTCATCATAACTTGAAGATGAAAATCTTTAAGTGTGACAAGTGTTTGGGGATGAAATCCTCCATTCATACATCAAAGTAAGCTCTATTGAAGGGATGTAATTATGCTTTTGATTTACATGGTTGCCTGTAATTGGACCTATAAATGTGTTTTATAACACCACCTTATTAAAAGATAAATTGAATACCCTGAAGATTTATTTGCATTGATTTTTCATTGCTTAGTTGTGTAATTGAGTTCCATTTTAATGTTTGATGCAACCTAGGGATATAAATAGGGGTTTTTTAACTTTGGAACAACTTTTGGGGGACTTACTATGGAGGAAAAATTCATATTCTAGTTTATTTTTATAAATATTACTTTTGTGATTATTTTGAGCTAATGTTTGCATTGTAATTACAAGTATTCTAGAAGATATGAATTTTTGAAGTTTAAGTTGATTAAAGCAAATAATAAATTATGGAGGACTAAAAATTAGTGAATTAGTTCAAAAAGTTATTTGCATAATTTTCCCTAGTGTAGTGATTCACTTGGGCAAGGTTTGGAGTGTTTTTGGGCTCTATTTTTTAAAGAAACAATTTAGTTTATATTCTGAAAATTATTTTAATATTTTTCCAAGTGGGGAGAAGTGAATTGGCAAACTTGGAGACCTTGTTGATGGGATAAAACAAGGGTTTGAATTTGAGATTTATTTCTCTTATTTTATTTATTTTGGTGACTTTTTTGGAGGGGCTAAATTGACTATTGACAACCTTGATTCATTTCTTAGAATCCCTAATAAATTACAGACATTTTTGGTATAGTTTTCATGAGTTTGTGCAAGGGTTTCAAGGTTGCTTAGAATGGAAAACACAATTATAAAAATATCTCAAAAAATATAATTATCACAAGGAATTTCTATCCACATCACCATTCCATATTCCCACAAAAAGAGTTATTTTATTATATTTGCATATATGATATTTATTGGAGTTGTTGTGGAGTGTTATTGCTTGGAAATTAGGACATCTATTATTATTAGGGTTTTCTAGGTTTTATGGAAGAATTCATATTATTTTTAGTTTTGTATAAGGGTTTTTTGGAAAATCCCATTTTTTCCGAATTTTCCCATTTGGGGATATTACATATGAGCAGCCAATTACATAAAAAAGTTTGTATCATTTTCAATATTTATATGTTCATGTTGATTTTCAATTTGGTTTGTTTTGTTTACCAAATTTTTGTAACATATGTCAATATGGGTAGAGGAAGCACTCCATATTGAAATAAATATCCAATCATAGGTTGAAGGCCAAAGTATTAAAAGGGTAAAAACATGTTGGTTTTATTTTCATTGCCATACAAATTTAGAATGACATCATGTGTAGCATGTCTAGTTTTTTATCGATGTTGTAGAATGCATTCAAGATCTAACTTGATTTTGGAATGGATGGATCAACTAATTTTCACAAATCAAAACTATTATAGTATGAATTTTTTGGTTTTAGTATGTATATGATAACCTTAATAAACTATAGTATGTTTTTAGAAAGGTTTTTAATTATTATATGCATAGGGAATAAGGTTACAAAAATTTCTATAAAATAGGATTTAATATGACAAAAAATGGTATGACATGTTTTTTTTTAATCTTTTAACATGATCATAATCCCAAAGGTTTTTCCACGAATGGATAAGAAGTGTTATGACATCAAGTCATTGGTACAAGGTGAGAAGTGCATCTATAGTGAGTAATACTCCATAATATGATTTATAGTTGCGATGGATGTATGTTTTGATATCCATGTTCCTTTATTTGATTTGTTTAATTAAATGATTTTTGCACTGGTTTTTATGCCAATATTTACTTAAAAGATATGGGAAACTTTGTAAATGCATTTGTATGTTTCAATCCATGTATGTTGAAATATAAGACCCAAGATAAGGGAAATATGTAAAAGTAGTGATTTATTGTAACACTGCGTACGTAATGAAATAATTTTTATTTCAATTATTGAACTAATTATGTAAATCAAGAAGGATTTTGTATAATCATATCCTCATGGAGTGCTTTATCATAACCTACACACATGTGTATCATAGAAAATGGGCTAAAAGTAATATCAAGACATGGAAGAGTGAAATAATGTTAGTTGGTAGATATTGGAAGGAGTCATGGACTATTTAAAAACCAAGGTTTATGGGTTTCACATTTGGGAATTCACTTTCCAAGAGAGAGGAACAAGGTACATTCCAATGGGATAATAAAATAAATATTTTGCTTTCGAAAATATAAGGTGAATCCTTATATTTTCAACATAAATTATTTTTGGACCAAAATCCTTACAATTTTAGATTTATGATAAAAAAAATTGTAAATCACTAAGGCCATCTAATTCAATTGGTAAGATAATTAACTTTCAAATATGATTTAAGAAGTATTAACAACTTCTCAAGTCCTGTAAAAGTATTAGTTTCTATGGTAAGTGATTGAACAACATATGGCTGGCATAATAAGTACCTTTATAGTACCTATTTTGCTTCTTATTGAAAATTAATATAAGTTAAAAAAAACAACGTGCCATTTCAAATTTATATACAAAATTTATAGCCTCTATAAGTTAGAATACTCTTCATTATTGTGAAACTATTAGTTTATATGGGTGAGGGTTTCCAAATCTACTTCAATGATTGCATAATTAGCACAACTATTTTTAAATGTCATGTGGCAACTTCAAAACCAACCCGAATGTTTCTCCCTAAATAAAATGATAGTTTTCCCAATAGGTAATGCACATGAAATTTAACAAATATATAAGTGCATGGGCTTTGGTTTCTGACTCATGGAATTATTTTTTGAGCCTAATGAATGGTTCTTGTGATTTAAGAGCTCATGGGAGTTCAAATAAAGGTTCATTAGTAATGGAATTAATTGATTGAGTGTCTAAATTGATTTAATTAGTATTTAATTAGTTCAATATATTTGATCAAAGACTTGTAGTTCATAGCATATGAAAGAAAGTGAGTGAATTATAACTCTGTGAAGTGCAGAGAAGGCACTGAAATGTAGAGAACCTTTAAGTTGAATACTACATAATGAATATGTTTGATTTCATTAGTATCTTTTGATGAAGAAGTATTTCATCTACTAAATAATGTAGAGATCATTACAAGAGTATGATGTTATTGAATATTGGTGTCCTTGTAAGCCTATGAAAGAAAAGGCTTATACTTTAAAGCATAGTGGATATGAAGAAACGAGGTTTTAGTCCTCTAGATCATTCTCACATTGAGTTTATCTAGGGTATGTCTTGTGTACACCTCTTTCATGTAGTTTTTGATTTAGATAATTAAATGTTTTTAGGACCTTGCAACATGTCTAACACATTAATCACTTAAAGGTGATCAAGAATCAAGTAACCCAATCATAGTACTTGTTTGTAAAGGACAATGAACTTCACATTTATATTGCACTTTAATACAAATACATTGAATTTTAGTCATGTATTGATGTAGTAACATGTCTAGGATTTGAAGGGTATTATGAAATATATGTAACATGTGAAGGATTGAAAATGTTAAGTATAGGTGTCTCAAATAATTTGTACAAGTTGATGTTTATTATTTTTTATAAAAAAGTATATCCGCTTAAGACCCCATTTTAGCCCCCTAATTTCATTCACTTTCCCTAATATAAATTAAGATTACAATAATGAATTTTATTAACAATAAAGATAGATTATAATTGTGGCTACATGAATATACTATTATTATAGTTCTCTCGAACCTATGGATTCACCTTTCACAATTGCACCTAAAAATAATTAATTACTCTTACAAATACATTACAATTGGGTTATGCATCGTACTTATACAAGTGTTGGAGATGTTCTTATATACACTAGTGAATTATAAGAGATCATTTAAGATTTGTTTCTCATTATGTTATCCATTTGTGTAGGGTTCATAGTTTTCAAGGTAGAGCTACTAGTATAACATGCAAAACTACCACCATTTTTAGTTTTACAACCACCATTTTTATAGAATCATCATTAGCACATATGGAAAATGCAATTATTATATATGCATTCACTTATTTGGAAAGGAAAGTTTTCAAAGTGGTCATATCATTACATACATACATACACACATATATTTGTATGTTTTGTAATTTATTATTGATTAATTTTATTTTCAATGTTGTATATAATGTTAGAGTTGAATTGATGACAAGAGAGAACCTCATTTTTTTGTAATTATAAATTTTTAAGTTAATTTGTGTGTGTGTGTTCAAATTTTTAAATTATAAAAAATATTTATAATACTTTAATTATATAATAATTTAACCATAATTACAAATAAACACTTTTAGAAAACACCAAAATATATCTATAAAATAGTGATGATACATCATATAAATAATAATGGTAACACCCTGTGTCCACCATAAAAGAGCCAATAACTACTTATAACCTTATGGCCAACCAAAAAAATAAAATAAGATTCCAAACAAATAGCTCAAAACAAATTGTAAAAATATTAATATTTAAATGATTTTTAATTTATATTTTATTGTTTCTTTTTTTAAATTATATAACTTTGTTTTCAATTAATGAAATTTAAATATTTTGTATTTCTCCAATCAATATTTTTTATATTTTATTGGATAAATAACAAAGTTTTATAGGGATCCTAAAACCATGAAAGTATTATACATAAGTATCAACAGGGCAATCCATGGTCTATCAACAAAAATAATAAAAACTAACTATAACATACCAAAAGTAGAGAAAAATAGAAATAAGAAATATTAGGAGGGTGGGCCCTCTAGTGTTTCCTCATCCTCCTCAAGACTCTTCTCTATGATATCCCACTTAAACTTTGAGAGCTTTCCCCATGTGCGAATATTAGGTCCTTCTTCTACATCTCCTAGAAGAATCATACGTGTCCTCTTTGGGCCTTGAACCTGTAGGGGTGTCTTCTTAATGAAGGCCAATTTGGGGAAACTAGGTGTAGGTGCGGAGGTTATGTGGTCTTTCCCAACTATTTTATAAGGGTTCAATCAAGCTTAGTACATCAGATGAAGCACTGCAAAGTGGATTCAACTTGCTTATGTAGGGCATTATAGTCTTTTATGAGATTGAAAAGGGTCAATCCTACCTCCTACACCTTGATATTGAATTTCTCCAACTGTTCCTTTTTATTTTTCAACTCCTCCAAAAGAATAGATTTACCCTTCTGAGAATCCTCCTTGGAAGTTCCCTTGTCAACGGTGACCGACTTAGGTTTAGGGATGAAAATATTGAGAGGAAGGTCATTGATAGGGGTTTTAGAAATACTAGCTTGGTAGTGCTGACGGATGGGTGGTAGGACCTCGAGGTGGGGTCCTCCTCCTCTGAGTCCTCCTGAGAGTCCTCCTCGATAGAGGATCCCCCATGGGGGACCTCCCTACCTTGCAGAGTTTGGTCATGCTTAACAAGAAGCATAATTAACCCCTAGTGTAGGATGGGGTTGGACTCATTTACTTATAATCCAAGGCAATGCATTCAAGTGACTTAAGCAGGTAGAACATAAGGCTGATCTTATAGTCTACAAGTGATTTAATAGAAAAAAATAATGAGAAAAGATCAAGGTATATTTACTTTCTAAGGTCATGTAACACATTACCTAAAGACGTATTTCCATCCAATGTTGAGGAAGGTCAATCCAGTAGAAACCCTTATTGTCAGTCTTCATAAACTCATTCGATCAAAAAAATATTTGAAGGAGATCTTTATTCTTTGTCTATTACTTTAAGGCCTTTGTCCCCTCATAAGACATGCTAGTAACCTCTCCAATAAGATCTTCTTTGACAGTTATCTTTATGCCCTGAATTACCATCGTACATTTATTCCATACAATGACAAAATCCCTGGTCACGTTGGAATCATGCTCAATGATTATCACCATTAACTATGTGAGACCCCTGGTGCCTATGTTTTTTACAAACCTTTTTCTTCCCTGACACTTTTGCACATGAGATAGGCTCATGTCCTTCTCTATCTCCTTCCATTCATACAATGACCGTAGAACTGAGGTAAACAAGCAGATGGTTCTGAAGAGAGTGAGTTTGAACAATGTGAATAGTGCTTGGGAAGCCCATTGTTATCACCCTATAGCAATTATACCACCTCATATGATCATAATGGTGGATCATCATGATTAAAATCCATCCCTTGAAAGAAATATTTCACGCGTGTGATGAAATGATGTCCCATTCAAATAGTAGTACTTTCATCCCATAAGGCCTTTAAGACGTTATTAGGTACATAGCCTCCTTTATCCAATCAATATGAATTATATATATATATATGGAATTAATGTAAATATTTTTAATAGATTTTGCGGTTTGTAACATTGACCTTAAACATTAATAATTTTTACAAGCTACACAACAACTATTGGTTTGAAATTGTCATGTGAAGATATTGTGAGAAATACAGTTTCAATTCCCATCAAGTAAACTTTTCAACTAATCTTCTAAATAGTTAAGACTAGATCATCCTTCCTTTTTATTGTTATTAATTCTGTGAGATAAGCTAGTGAAAAGAAGAGAAAGCATGGGCATTTCAAAGGAGGGGTATTTCAAAGGCAGAATACCATATACGTGGTTCTGGATGATCCACAATTTGGAGGTTAGATTTAATAGTAGATTTGCATTGAGTTACAATCTGAACTCCAAAAGGCTATTTTCAGCACACCAACAATCTCAACGTGAAAATTTTTAATAGACTTGTAGTGACTTGACATCTGTAGTTTAGTTTGGCAATGATCCACAACTTTTAATATAGTTTGGCAATGCCCAATAGTTTAGAGGTCAGTTTGGAAATGACGCATAGTCTAGAGGTTAATTTGGAAATGTCCCATGGATGTTTTTCAATGACCCATAATCTCTGGAATGGTTCATCAATGACCCATAATATAAATATCAGTTTCGAAATGGCTTAGAGTTTATAGGTAACTTATTGCAACTAAGCCTCAATCTATAGAAGTACTCCATGAGCAGAATTTTACAGGATAAGATTGTAGAGGAGGTCAGCTCAATAGGACATTTGGGTATTCGTAGTGATCCTATTTTAGAAGGCCCTACAAGATTATGTCCCCATTGGATGTTAAGAAAGCTGCAATGGGAGTAATGCAATTATGTATATTCTGGTCTAATTATTGTTAGAAAGTAGGAGACTGAATCCTCAACTCGATGTTTCGGTCCAATAAATTATTTTTATCCAAATTTCCGTCTATTTGGAGACACATCAACTGTGCAATTAAAACATTCCTATCCAAATCTGATATAAACAAAGATCCAAAGAAGAAGAGAGCCCATAGGCAGAAATTCTGTCTTGATAGGGGTGCATTAGAGGAGGGTAAGTTGAGGATTGGTGCCAAGGTATTGAAATTCAGTTCTACTTTAGGATAAAGTGTATTAATTATTATCCTTGTGGGTCTCATTTCAAGTCATTTTCCTACGTTTATGATTGCCCTTCCATGGTGCTTTTCATTAAATTTGTTTTTGTAAATTATAGACGTAAATAATAGTATTCTTTATTTTGATTACCGAAAATATTTGCAACAAACAATTTTACCTGTGTGCTCATGTTTTCATTCTATCTGATCCTTGTAGATTAAGGTATCTTATTGACGTTTTTTATCTTGTATCAGTTATGAGGGAGATAAAAATTTGTTTGATAATTGATTTCTAGGAAAAATTATGTATGAATTTTGATTGATCTGTTTTCGTACCAAACAATTTCTCATAATGAAGGCACGCAATTTTACTTAAAAATCAATTACTATTCTCTTTTAAATTGGCCAAAAAACAAAGCTTATAAAAATTGATTGTTTGGCACCTCCTTAACTATAAAATGGGGTACTCTCATTTGTACAAATGTATGGGCCTTAACAACAAAGGCTAACCCAAAGGATGCGAAGAGTCAAATTCAAAACTCTAATATATTCTACTTGGGTGTCCTTTTCCTTTCATTTATAATTGTTTTCCTTTTTTACTTTTTATAATTTTACAAAGTTTCCCTACCTATATTTTTATTCTGATCAAAGCAATGTGCTAAGAGAACGTCAGGGATTTAAATCAGATTTTCTCTGCGTATAGACATTTTATGCATAGAAAATTTATCGACAAAAGAAATATATATTTTGCAAGGCCAAACAAATATTATGACCATCGATGAAATATGTCTGAGTTGACTTTGCTCATGAATCAATCCAGAAACCTATTTTTATATTGTTTTGTTATTTAAAGGTTTCTGTCATAATTTCTATCGGAAGTTTTCACATATTACTCTATAAATTTGCTATTTTTGGTTATCATAAAGGGCAATGCATATTAAATTCATTTTTCCATCATTGAGCAACATCTTGGGTTTCGCCTACAATTATAATCATAAATTTAGATTAAGAAGATCATTCAATTCAATTATTAATACAATTAACTATCAAACAAGTATTAAAGGTATTTACAATATGTCAAGTCCTATAAAAGAGCTTGTTTTTGTTGTAAGGGTTTAAATAACATATGTTTGGCATCAAAATTATTTTTAGTTTACTTATTTTAGTTCCTCTCAAAAAGCTATATAATTTTTATAAAAAGAGATGTGATTTTGAGTTCGTGTGTAAAATATATGGCCTCCACAAGTTAAATGACTTCTTATGGTTACAAAACTACCAACTTATGTTGAAAACAATTTTGAAACTATCCCAATGGTTTTTCCTTGCATAAAGTGACACTTTTACTTGTAATCAATGCATAATAAATTTAACATATAGAAAATTTCTATGCCTTCGATTTCTGACTCGTTTCACTTC
>JARHVA010002409.1:2022500-2112500 GCA_037957365.1 Torreya grandis
TAGGTCCATATTAATATCTCTTTCCACATTTGGTATCATCATATCATTCTTGGTCAACTTTTAATCCTATGATTCATCTTAGTCAACTCTTTTCTCAATGTCATATTGAAGCACACTGGTGTAGAGCTTGTTTAGCTTGCTCATCAAGTTCTAATCAGGGTGTATTAGTTTTATACGTCATTAAGAGTTTATGGGAGTTAATTTTATTTTTAAAAAATATACAAGACTAGTTACAAACTCTTTCCCTACACCAACCATTCATTTTAGAGACCCCTGCCTACTCTGTTCAAGATGTATGCAATAGACTTTCACACTGGAATAGTGTTATGGAACTTATATTAATACCTCTTTGATAAAAATAATGAATTTTAATGGTTTGAATTTATGTTTGAGTTACTCTTGAGACTCATTCATCCATATTTTTTGTTCCATTCTAGATACCCTACCTGCATATAGCCCATATGCACCTACATGAGCCTTTTACTAATGTTATGTTGAGAGGTGGGAAGCTTGATATGGGTTTTAATATTATAATATTGATAAGGGTACATTTTTAAATTTGGTGGAAGCATGTAAATGATCATAAACATATCCGTCTCTCATATTGCCCAAGATTCCATGCTCACTACCTATGTATGATAATGCCCACCTACAGGCTATACCTCAGGGTTTTCAAGGTCTTTGAAAGGGGAAATTTGGAGCATAGTAAAGTATTTTTCAAATCCTAACATGATATTTGATCAATACAGACCTTTCTGGGGTGTCTAATGGTAGAATGGAAAGGTAAACACCTTGGAGGAGACAAGGATTAAATTCTGGGATCGAATCCCTAAAATGAAGAAATAGAGGTCCAAGGGCATGTTGGGAATATCTTATAACATGTTTGAAAATAGTTATAAAGCATATAAATAGGGAAATCCTATATTATTTAAGATTTATAAGAGATATGCCAAATATGGGAATCAGAAAGTAAGTGAAAGGTGGTTGTTTGGGGTCTTGAAGATGCTCTTAAAAACATTAAAATCTTGCATTCATGTCTATAGGTTTGAAGGATTGAGTGACTTTTAATATCCTAAGGAGAAAAAAAAATAATTTATCATGTTGACCTAGTCCTATCAATTAAATGGTGTATAAAATGGCATAAATATCAATTATATGATGTTGATGATGGTATTTGAAGCTCCATATACACCTACAGGGTTCTCTGTAATGGAAAATGAGTAACTATAGCAGAACAAATAGACAGTAGGCTAGCAGGTGGTGTCTAAGTGATATTTTAGGACTTTAAAGTTGATTAAAAATAAAAATATATAATTTGTGACCTCAAGGGATTCAAATAAGGACTCTAAAAATTAGGACCAAGTTCAAAATAGCTAATGCATACCTATATGAGTCAAAAAGGTAGAGTTCATAGTCATGTCAGGGATAACTCAATTTAGTGAATTTAAAGGGAATATAAATAATACAAGTGAATTTAATATGATTAAATATCCTTTTAAAACTACCTTATATCCTTGATGACCTTAATGAACTCTTTTCATGATGAAACAAACCTACACAGACCTCCTAAAGCTGTATATACACCTACAACTAAAGATGCGGTCTTGAGCATGAATTGAAGATAAGGAGGTGAACTTAATTAGAATAAGGAGAGGGATAAAATAAAATAAAAATGTTTAATGATTTATCAATAAGGTATTTACACAATCTCTATGACTCCTTCAATATGATCATCTACTTTTCCTATTAGGCCAAAGGTAGCAGTCCGTACAATTGCACCAATGTACTCTTTGCTCAATGAGTAAGAATGAGGAATCTAAGAGATAGGAGAATTTTTATTGAATGATAATCTTATTTATAATAAATTTATGATGTATATAATTTTTAAGGAACTTAATATAATTTTTTAGTCCTTAAGGGATCTTTCTTAGGTGGAAGGAAAAAATGTAGGAAATAATCCTTTTTAGAGGACTTTTGGGGCATTTTGAGGCTATTAGGTGCCTAAATGAGTGAATATAGATTAAAAAAAATTAATTGCCTTATTATTACCTAATAAAAAATTTAAAATATTCAAATTTCCTTGCAGAAGAGGGACATACCTCACTAGTTTGTCTCAGAGGTCAGCTAGTCAAGAAAAGTCAAGGTTTGGCAAAATAAACTAATAAAGTTAAAATAGGAAAAGGGCTTGATAAAAAGCTTGAGAAACCTAAATAAACATAATTTTTGGTGTATTAATGGTAATTATGTTCTAATAATCACTAATTTAGGTTTATACCTCTCAAAATGACTAAAACACTCTTGCATACAATCTAACTAGATAAAGTTCAGTTAGACCTAGTTGGTGAATTAAAGAAAGAGATGAAAATGATAGATTGGATGGTTATGTTCTTAATTTTAAATATTTAATTATGTTTTTAAAATAATGAGACATGATCACAACCATGAGATATTGATCCAAATAGCCAAGACTATTAGGGTGCATGTTAAGCCTACTAGGCCTTGAATTGACCTAGAACCAATTGGGGGTCCAACATCACTTCTAGTTCTTGGTGAGTGTTATAACTGGTTGTATAAAATTTATGATATGTATTTAGAAATTTTTGATCTTTTTTTAAGAAAATAAAATCCTAATAAAGCTACTTTTAGCTTAGAGATAGTCCAAGCATGCAGGAAAAGTAGAAACAAGCTTGATAGGGTGATTTCAAGTGCTCATATCTCCTCTAAGAATTTAAATGGAAATGAAAGGAGTTTTTAGGGGTAATTATCATCTTTTAACATCAGTTTTGTTTAATTTTTTTAAGTTACAAATTTATAGCTTTATGAACAAATCTTAAGAAGGAAAACTGCCTAAACCCTTACAAACCCTCAATCAAGACTCGATGAAGGAAATGAAGTTGGATAGATAATATAATGACATATTTTGACCAATAAAGTGATTTTAAATTGTAAATTACTCTCTCTGACTCCTCCAAAACATTTTTTATTGTATGTAATTGTATGAACATGGTATATAATAAGGTAATTTTGACTATTTATGTGTTTTGTAAGTTGTAGAAGAGGTATGAAGATGAAATCAAGTTTAGGAGGAATATATGGAAATAATATAACTCCTTATTTAAATATATTTCTTTTAAAAATATTATAAATTTTCAAATAATATCTCTCATCTCAACCAATCAAAACTAGCATAGTGAACACAGTTGTGAGAAGGGTGAAAACTTCAAGTGTAAGCCTTTTTAAGGTATATCTAAGAATTATAAGATAATGGAGAGTATTTAAAAGTGTCATAAACTCTCTATAATATGTTTTCATTGAAAAATGAATCCAATTTTGAGGCCAAGTGTGAGGGGTGACTGAAAGAGGAGGTTGTTAGACTGCAAGCAGTGATGGCTTACTTCCAAGAGTTTCAAGATGTGTACGACTAAAACCAATGCATGAAGATGAATGTATGAAAGCATTACCTATAACTACAATAATAATACCTATCCATAATTATGTTTAGGATGTTCAAATAGGTCTAAATCATATAGGCAATTGTTTGAGCCAAGACAAGGAGTTTCATGCCACTTTTCATGAGTTTCATGACTTGTATGGACGCTTGAAATTCCTAACATTTTAGGTTTTATTTTAAATATATTTATCATGAATATATAACCTATTTTCATATTTATAGGTGTCCATGTGAGCTTTGGACTTCCCTTGTCTCACCCTTCTTCCAAATGTTATAAATACTGACCTTTTTCCCTTTTTTGAGTAGCCACTATTGGTTGATGATGAAAACCTATCCAATTTTTTACTTTAATGTCACTTGAAGAAATAAAACATGTGAATTTGCCTACTTACATGATTTACAATTGAGTTTTTTTACAATCATGTTGGTCTTGTCTAATAGAAAATTATCTTTTTTAGCTTGTTACCCTTGATTATTCACCAAGTGTGTAGAAGACTAATTGTTACAATTTTTTGTTAGTGTTCTCTTATAAGTTTAAAATTGGTTTATGAGTGTATTATATAAAGTAATAATTCAATACCCTCCTAAGCATCAAAATACCTCTTGAACCTAACATATGAAACATTGATGTAACAATCTATCTTGAGTTGTGAGTTTTGTGTGAAAGAAGCTTTATTTTTCTCTAAGTAGTATATTTTTAGTCAATAGGAAGAAATTCAATATTGATGAATCACCTTTTATTTTTCTTATTCTGTATTCTTAACATTCTTCACACCAAGTTTATAAATAAGAGAGTGTCTTAAAGAGTGCATCAAGAGAACTAGCCCTTCTAGAGATTCATCTCACCAAATTGTTTACCCATATCAAGTGAGATGTTTCTATTGTGACACTTGGATGAGGAGATATAGGCATTTCCTCAAGGGGTGTAAATTGAAGTGAAAACTATTTTTGGCATGCCTAGTGGGACTCTAAGTCTTAGAAGATTGTCTAATATTGGTGCTAGTCTTGGCATATTTATAGCTATAAGAACATATACATTCAATACCTGGTGATTCCAATAAGTTTTCAAATCTTTGGTAGCTAATCAATCCTTAATTTCCATTCCAAAGGTGACCACTAGGTCTATTTTTAAAGGTATACCATTTGAGTTTGTGCAATTACCTTTGTATTCTATCAAAAGATTTAGATTTGTGAATACTCATCCTTATTCAATGGAGTTAGTGTTTACTAATTCCAAGTTCCTACTAAGTTCAACCCCTAATACCCACAGTCTACATTCTAATATGGCTAGGAGATAACCTTTTATATCCTTCATCGGATCATCTCCTTTAAATCTTACTCAATATGACCAATTTCATAGACTATCCCTTAAGAGTGTTCCATAGTTTAGTGGAGAAGGTCCTACTACTCCCATTGAACACATTAGAAATATAGAAAAATTATGAAATATCCATAATATCACTCAAAATAATGTTGAAATTAGGTTATTGGCATTGTCTTTCAAATGGAAATCTTTAAATTAGTATGGGACTCTACATAAAAATTCCATTTCTTCATGGGATAAACTAGGAGATCTAATGTCTAAGAGGTTTGAAGAGAAGAGTGAGTATTTATCACTAGCTAAACCTTTTGGCATCAAACAAGTAACTTATTGAGCTCCAACTACCATTTATACCTCTGGGACCTACACCTAAAAATTCATCATTTAAATCACATATATCTATGCAAATTATATGTCATCACACTACCATGACATTCAAATCTACTTGGAAGTACATTTTCACTTCCATTCAGGAGTGAAAAAATATTAAAAACAAATTTTGCCAATGTTTAAGTCATGGCTTTAGAACTATTATTCAGATGCTTCCTAACAAAAACATAACATTGATAACATATTTGAGAGGGTGTATAATGTCTTGGACTAGCACCCATGCCAACATGAAGAATGCCCTTTCCAATACAAAAAAAATGAAAATTTTTAGCCTACGTTCAAACATACATAAAATAAAACATTTAAATTATTTACATGAATCATCATATCCCTCTCATTCCTCCTTAATCCCTATAATCATACCTAAGAGAACTCAAGTGTAAAATTTTAGATAAATTTATCTCCTTAATGCAGTGATAGGTCTAAAAATGCAATGTTTTGCAATTGAACAAGAACATCTTGAGCTCCAACTACCATTTATACCTCTAGGACATCCACCTAATAATATGTCACTTTGATCACATAATAATAGTAAATTACATGTAATTAAACTACCTCAATGTTCAAATCCACCCAAAAGTGCATTTTCACTAACATTTAGGAGTGCGGAAACATTGAGAACCAATATCATCAAAGTTTAAGTTGTGGTTACAGAACTATTATTATAATGCTTCCTAACCAAAAATTAACATTTCCAACATGTTTAATGGGGTGAATAATGTCTATGAATAGGTTTTTTGCATCCCATTAGGCCTGCTAGACAAACACACCACCACTTTTGTGTTAGGTTATGGAGCTAAAAGCTTCACCTAGAGGCTAATCAGAAGTGTTACTGAGTGCAACCAGTAATCAGCATTAGCAAAATTACTGACGTCGGTCAGGCAGGGATGAAGGATCGGTTGGTGTCAGTCAAAAGCAAACTGTTAGCAACTGACGTCGGTCACCTGTGCGCATGCATGCTTCTGCATGAATTTCTAGAACGCGTTTCCAGAATTAGATGCGTCTAATTTAAGAGGTTTGAGTGAGTGTTTGCATGTTGAAGGCTAATTTAAGTCTTGAGTCTGTGTTTCTAATTATTGTAATTAGGAGTCTAATTATTGTATACATGGGATCCTATTTAAGAGACCCATGAGGCATGTATTGTAATTAAGGCAAGTAAAGCATTGAAATAGAAAACAAGGTCAAGGAGATCTACAGGTGTAAGGTCAAGGAGATCAGCTGAAGCATTCAAGGAGGGGAGAGCAACTTAGGTTGTTGAGTTGGTTGTGGTTGAGCAAGAGAGAGAGGGAAGAAGGTCTTGAGGTGTGGCAAGCCTTTGAGGTGGAGGAAGAAGTGGCATCTTCCTTATTGTATTTTCTTCTGAATATTATTTAATACAAGAGTGTGTATTGTCTCTCAAATTCTTTATTGTCTCAAGTTTCTAGTTACTTAATCATTCTGGTATAATTCTGTGTTTAATTGCTTATAATAAAAGTAATCAATTATGCTTTCGTTGGATAGGGGGTTCCTAACAGTTGATATCAGAGCTACGGTTTGTAGGAAGCAAGTTATTGTTTGATTACAGGTCATTCTCAGGGATTTTTGACTGAGTGGGAGTTCAGCAATGGCAAAAGAAAGTAAGCTACAAATGGAGAAGTTTAATAATAAGAATTATCAACATTAGAGGATGCAGATAGAGGACTATCTGTATCATAAGGATTTGTACTTACCGTTAGGTGGGGTTGCATCCAAGCCCACAGATATGAAGGATGAAGAATGGAACGTTCTTAATCAGAAGGCTCTAGGATCTATAAGGTTGAGCCTTGCATCATCTGTGATTTCCAGCTTATCACAGTGTAAGACAACAAAAGAGTTGATAAAATCTTTGGCAAATCTATATGAAAAGCCCTCGGCTTCTAATAAGGTATTTCTTATGAAGTAGCTATTTACATTGTAGATGCAGGAAGGTGGATCGGTATATACCCATCTTAGTGATTTCCATGGTTTGGTAAACCAATTAAATTCAGTCAATATTGTTTTTGATGATGAAATAAAGGCTCTCTTAATCTCATGCTCATTACCAAAAAGTTGGGAGAGTTTGGTCATGGCAGTAAGTAATACTGCGTCTGCTTCTAAAATCTTAAAAGCTGATGATGTAGTTAGTGTAATCTTGAATGAAGATATTCATAGGAAAAGCATAGGTGAATCATCAGGGAATGCTTTGAGTGCTGAAAGCAGGGGGAGGCAATGAGAGAAGATGGAGCAAGGGAAATCAAGGTCGAAGATGGAAAGAGGATCCAAGTCCAAAAGTGGAGGTGTCACCTGCTGGTATTGTGGAAAGAAAGGACACACAAAGAAAGAGTGTTGGTTGAGGGATAAAGAAAATCAACATGAAGGTAAGGAAGAACCAGATATTGCAGATATTGTAGCACAAGATGCTCTTATACTTTCTTTGGATAATCAGATAGGATCATGGGTTTTAGATTCTGGTTCTTCTTTTCATGCATCCCCAAACAGAGATTTGTTCCATGAGTATGTCCAGGAAGACTTTGGAGTGCTTTATTTAGGGGATGAAATGCCTTGTCAAATAGTTGGCAAAGGGAAAGTGCAGCTGAAATTGTAGATGGACAACACATGGGTGTTGAAGGAGGTCATGCATGTTCCAATTCTGAAGCAGAGTTTGGTTTTTGTAGAAAGATTGGGTGATGAGAGATGCACAGTAACCCTCACAATGAATTCTTGGAAGGTTACCAAGGGAGCACTTGTTTTAGCAAGAGGTAAGAAAGTAGGTACGCTTTACCTATCTACTTGTATTATTAATTCTTCTTCTGATTTATCTGCTTCAGCTATAGATTCAGAGATGTGGCTTAAAAGGCTTGGTCACATGAATAAGGAGGAGATGCATGTTCTGGAGTCAAAAGGTATGAGTTCAGATTCTAAGGGCATAGATCAAATTAATTTTAGAAAAAGGAAATTTGATGCTTTTGACAAGAAAAGGGAAGCCTTGGTGTTTATGGAGGAGATGAAGGACAGAGATCAGTCACAGGGGCTGAATAATTCTGAGCAGGGTAGTATGGATAGGGGTATGATCCAAGATGAGCTCGTGGATGAAGAATTCATCACTTACAGGAACACATAGACACCGATGTCAGTCACTTGGAACTGACGTCGATCAGGTAGATACTGACATCGGTCATGTGCAGACCAGCAGGGTTGGTAGAGTCAGTCAGTAGGAATCGATGTTGGCAGAAGGGACACTGGCGTCAGTTAGGGAAATGACATCAGTAGTCAAGGTCAATGCAGGGAATCGACATCGGTCAGTTGCAGACTGGGAGATGGCTGAGATCAGTCACTGGAATGGATAATGGGCGAATAGCAAGTTGTCAAGGAGTCTCAAACGCTCATGTGGAGGTCAGAAATGGTAAGTGATACTCATATTCGGTGTTCACCTTCTTTATATTTCTTATTGATGGTTGAGAACTAGGAAGATGTGAAGAGGCAATGTAGGTAGAATCCAAAAACAGTGGGAGCATGGCATGAATTCTTCAGAAGAGAACCAAGCAAGAGATTTCGTAGAGTTGTCAGCAGGGATTCCCTTATTAGAGAAGAGAGTGGATAGATACATGAGACAAAAGGCCAAGGTATATGGTCTTGAGTAAGCTGCAGAACAATGGAGATTTAACCATTGTATTTTATTTTTACCAGGTTGGGTAATATTAGCTACATTATCTTATTACTGTATTGTGTGCTTTTTGCAGGGTTACACACATAGGGAGTTGACTGAATTAAAAGGTAAAGTTAGTTCAGAGGTATGTCATAAAGAATTGAGAGCAACAAAATTCTTTGGCATAAGAGACATGGAAGATCACAGGTTGGTTTTGTCTTAAGTGGGAGCTGAGTTTTCCCAAGCAGTGGAAGTTGTCAAAAAGTTCAAATGTGGCAGGGGACTTTGGATGACAGGTATAGCATCACAGATGTGTGGTGGTTGGTCTTCATATTGAGGTTAAAGATGGAGGTGCCTGAGATGGTTAGTAGAGGATGCTATACAGGTGCATCTATTTATCTCCAAGTGGGAGATTGTTAGGTTTTGGAGCTAAAAGCTTCACCTAGAGGCTAATCAAAAGTGTTACTGAGTGCAACCAGTAACCAGTATTGATAGAATTGCCGACATCAGTTAGGCAGGGATGAAGGATCATCCAGCGTCGGTCAGGAGCAGACTGTCAACAATCAACGTTGATCACCTGTGCGCGTGCATGCTTCTGCATGAATTTCTAGAACGCGTTTTTAGAATTAGATGCATCTAATTTAAGAGGTCCGAGTGAGTGTTTGCATGTTGAAGGCTAATTTAAGTCTTGAGTCTGTGTTTCTAATTATTGTAATTAGGAGTCTAATTATTGTATACATGGGATCCTATTTAAGATACCCATGAGGCATGTATTGTAATTAAGGCAAGTAAAGCATTGAAGTAGAAAGCAAGGTCAAGGAGATCTACAGGTGTAAGGTCAAGGAGATCAGCTGAAGCATTCAAGGAGGGGAGAGCAACTCAGGTTGTTGAGTTGGTTGTGGTTGAGCAAGAGATAAAGGGAAGAAGGTCTTGAGGTGTGGCAAGCCTTTGATGTAGAGGAAGAAGTGGCATCTTCCTTATTGTATTTTCTTCTGAATATTATTTAATACAAGAGTGTGTATTGTCTCTCAAATTCTTTGTTGCCTCAAGTTTCTAGTTACTTAATCATTCTGGTATAATTCTATGTTTAATTGCTTATAATAAAAGTAATCAATTGTGCTTCTATTGGATAGGGGGTTCCTAACATTCTGGCCTGAAGAATGCCCTTCTCAATACAAAACAAATGTAATTTTGTAGCCTAAATTCAAACATGCATAACAAAAACCTATAATTCATTTATATGAACCATTAAATCTCTCCCATACCTATTTAATCCTTCTAATCACACCCTGTATCACTCATGTGGAACCTTTGAGAGCTATCTATTGGACAAGTTATAGTGATAGGTCTAAAATTACAACTTTTTGGTATTGAACAAGCAACTTCTTGAGCTTCAACTGCCATTTTTGTCTTAGGGACCTCCATTTGAGAATATATCCCTTTGATCACATCCATATTGGAAAATTAAGTGTTATCACATGACCACAACATTTAAATCCACTCAAAAGTGAATTTTCACAACCTTTTAAGATCACTAAAATACTGACAATAAATATTGTCAAAGTTTAAATTATGGTTGTAGAATTGTCATTTTGATGCTTCTTGATAAAAAACTGACTTTGTCAACATATCTATGGGGTAGATGACATATAACACTTGGTTCTTATCCCCCCCCCCCCCGCCCCATCGTGCTTTACTGATAAACCCACCACCCATTCTGGCCTCAAGAATGCCCTACCCAATACAAGAAAAATGCAAGTTTTTAACACATAAAATGAAACTTGTAAGTCATTTAAATGAACCATTAGATCCCTCCCATACCTATTTCATCTACCTAATCACACAATAGATCACTTAAGGTGAACCTTCAAGAGCAATCCATTGGACAAGTTATAGTGATAGGTCTAAAAATGCAACTTCTTGCCTTTGAACAAACAACTTCTTGAGCTCCAACTTCTATTTCTACCTTTGGGACCTCCACCTAAGAATATATCACATAAATCACATCTATATAGGAAAATTATACATTATCACACTACTATTATGTTTAAATCCACCTGAAATAAAATATTTACTACCATTTAAGAGCTTCTTTTAGCTTCAAGAATATAGAATTCTCTACTGATGGTAGAAGCTTATCTGGCACCACTAACCTACAAAAAATGGTTAGTAATTAATAAAAAATGAAATTCATATCTACTACCTAGAAAAAAAAACTTTTAGTAAAATTGATTACCTCTACATTTGAAAAGTCAACATACCTACGTATTTCAATCAAAAAAACCACTAAGATCTACTCTAACCTTGATAGTATCAAGAATAGCTTCATGGGTGGACTCCTGAACTTTCCATAATTTCCTATTTAATGGCCTCCCATGATGTTTTTATAGTTAAATATTCATTACAAGATTCAAATTTGAATAGTGCAGTATCTTCCTATGCATTTTAAACTCTTCAAATAACTATTGATCTTAATTTTTTATAGGATATCATTGAAACCAAATCTGAGTGACTACCACTAATTGAGTGGGGTAGTTATTGTTTTCTCCATCTATAACTAGTTAAGTTCATTTTTTATTTCTCTCTACACATCAACACATGTATTAATCAATGCTCTCTTCATTATCCTTATCTATAATAACTACAAAAAATGCCTTGTATTAAAAAAACATTTTTAGTGACAATATGAAGATATATAATGAGAATAAACTATACATAATGAAAAATATTCTACCTAGTTGTACTAGATCATATACATTTTCAAAGTCATATGATGATATCATATTTATAAGTTTTAATATTGTTGGAACTTGATATGTGTTGATTGGAACTAGAGGTTTTTAACTTCAATCATCCATCCACTCTTGTGACTCACACTCATTCCAAATAGACTCCATGCATGTAGAACAAAAACATGCCAAGTGTCTCATATGAATAGTTCAAGAACTTGAATTTGAACTAATAAATGAGTGGAGGTCACTTGAAGCCATTAGAGTCATAAAATCTTCATAATTTTCCAAGTGTTCTTCCTCCATTAAACATAAATGTATTTGAAAAATAGAATTTAGTTGAGCACCATGACACATGTTCTTATTACACTATTCAACCATGGTTTTTGAATTTGTCAAATGAAGACCCACTTCAAATTTTAACTCTTCCCTTTCAATAGATCTTTTTACACATACTCCAACACTTTTATGCTCCCTCTTTCTATGCACAACCTTAGTGAAACTATAAATGTGTTCTACACCAATGTTAATGTGCATCTTGCTCAACCAATAAAATACCTATGCAATTTTGAATTACGATGTGCAATTATCTGATCAAATGAAATGTTGATCAAAATAATGTTTCTCTGACTCAAATGTTGATAAAACTTTTGAAAATAACCTTTCAAATACTTTAAAAAATGTGATTGGTCATCTATGATATATAAATTGTACTACCTTAATATTTTTTATTATTGTTATGTACTATCAGGTGTCTGCATGTATATGACAACTTGTGATGAGTTGTAATACTATGATTGAACTTCCATTTGGATTTTGAATGTATAATTTAAAGCAAATTCAACTAATAAAATAATCAAACCAAGTGGGAATATATCATTCTTATCTTAAAATTTCCATCCAACCATCTAGCCTTGTGTGTGTGCCTTGCATACTCATAAATAATTTTCTCCTTAAATTTGACAAAAAAATTTAAAAATATGTATCTTTTTTGTAACAAGATGACACCTTTTATATTCTTTTACCATCTTTTACTTGAAAATTCATTGATTTATGTTTTTTAAACCAACTAATTCCTACCCAATTACACCATTAATATCCTCATGGATATATTTTTTATTTTGGTAATCCACCACAAATGTTATAATTTCCATTTAAACATGATTTGTTATAAAATAATAATCCATCTAGTCTTTTGTAAAAGATATTTGGAATAAATTCTTTGGCTAATTTTTGTAGTAATTCAATGTCATACTCTTGTAAAATGTTGTTAGTATCCAAAGTACAATGAATATGGTGAAAAACATCATAGTTTATTAAAAATTCAACATGTTTCCTATAACATTAAGTGGTGTGTGTGTGATTTATTTTTACATGAAAGGTTTGAACATCTCAAAATATATTTGAAAAATATAAATTTGTAGATGTTTTTTCCAAAAATTTAGAGTACAATTATGTTTGATTCATGCCCAATAAATATTTAGGATGCATTTCATGGTTATGAAAACCAACTCTTCTTTTCACTAAATTTGTTGAATTAGGTGATACTCTTGTATCATCTTTCCATATTTGAACGTGTAAGTCTTTGAGAGTATTGGCCATACCCTTATCCTTTCATGGATGTCTACTAGATAATACCTATAAATCATTAGTAATGGGTTCATTAAGTCTTTCATGACTTGGAATTGCTTTCATTAATGTTTTTCTATTTATATTAAGTGTTCAACTTATTTTTAAAACCCTTCATTTTCCCTATTTGGTCACTTATTGCACAAGTTGCATGTATATGCTAGGCATCATTACTATCTTGGGTGCATGATTTTGTACCTACAATATTGTATGCATCATGTATATTTTCAACATTTTCATTCTTTTTATAACCCAAGTTATATGTGCTTATTCCTAATGTGTACATTATATGTATTATCATAGTCAATTTTATCAATGAAATAAATAATTGACATCTCTAACTACCATAATCCAAATTATGAAATAAACTATCCCAAATATTTTGAGCCAGTCTTCTTGAATGATGATCACACATTTTGTTAAGCATTAGTTCTAAAATATTTTCATCGACTTCAATTAAGTACTTATCTTCTCAACACATAATTCTTGGACGTGTTATTAATGGTGGAATTTGTTGAGAGGGTATTTCAAAATTGTTATTATTTTCATTTTTTAGAAGTGGGATGCCATTTTCTTACTTTTTTATTTATTCATTATATGTTTACATGAAATTTTATTAATTTTTAATTTCATCATTATTTTTTTCCATCAAAAAAATTTTATTCATGGGGGTTGAAGCATCATACATAGATTCATCATCAACAAAATTAAAAACATGGAACCTTGAATGTAAACTTCCAACATTATCTATTTCATTGTTATTCATTTCATTATGGTCAATTTCATCATTATTCAACTCATTATCATCAATTTCATCATTTTTTAAGTCATTATTATGAATTGGCTAAATTTTTATGGCATTTGGATCATTAGGATTAGAGTCTGTACCCTTGTCTACCATGAAGTTTTAGATTTATATCTTGTGTTTCTCTCACAAATATTATAATTCATCCATTGTTTTTTCTTTAACATCTTCCTATTCTTCAAACATCATCTATCACCTATCAAGGATAATTGATAGCTTTTCAAAGGTGAGGTCAAAAGTACACAAGTCTTGGAAGCCTAGCAAAAAATGTTTTTATGGATGAAATTCTTGGTTTGGGTTTAAAATAGACATTAAAAAGTCATATTAGTCTACAATAATAATGCAATCACATTATTCTTGATATTAGGTTCTAATTTAATATAGACATTGAGAAACGAGTTTTGTGTAAGTTAACAATAAGGTGATCATGTTATTCTTAATACTAGGTTTTGCTTGAACATAGACATTAAGAAATGAGTTTTGTCTATATTAAGAATAACATGATCACATTATTTAATAATGTTATTGTGTTATTCTTAATACTCGATGGGGGTTAAACATAGACATTGAAAAAGGAGTTTTATCTATATTAATAATAACACAGTCATGTTATTGAATAATGTGATTTTTAATTTCATCATTATTTTTTTCCATGAAAAAAACTTTATTCATGGGGGTTGAAGCATCATACATAGATTCATCATCAACAAAATTAAAAACATGGAATTTTGAATGTAAACTTCCAACATTATCTAATTCATTGTTATTCATTTCATTATGGTCAATTTCATCATTATTCAATTCATTATCATCAATTTCATCATTGTTTAATTCATTATTATGAATTGGCTAAATTTTTATGGCATTTGGATCAATAGGATTAGAGTTTGTACCTTGTCTACCATGAAGTTTTTAGATTTATATCTTGTGTTTCTCTCACAAATATTATAATTCATCCATTGTTTTGTTCTTTAAAATCTTCCTATTCTTCAAACATCATCTATCACCCATCAAGGATAATTGATAGCTTTTCAAAGATGGGGTAAAAAGTACACAAGTCTTAGAAGTCTGGCAGAAAATGTTTATGGACAAAATTCTTGGTTTGGGTTTAAAATAGACATTAAAAAATTTAATTTAGCCTATAATAATAATGCAATCACATTATTCTTGATATTAGGTTCTAATTTAATATAGACATTGAGAAATGAGTTTTGTGTATGTTAACAATAAGGTGATCATGTTAATCTTAATACTAGGTTTTGCTTGAACATAGACATTAAGAAATGAGTTTTGTCTATATTAATAATAACATGATCACATTATTTAATAATGTTATTGTGTTATTCTTAATACTCGATGGGGGTTAAACATAGACATTGAAAAAGGAGTTTTATCTATATTAATAATAACACAGTCATGTTATTGAATAATGTGATTTTTAATTTCATCATTATTTTTTTCCATCAAAAAAACTTTATTCATGGTGGTTGAAGCATCATACATAGATTCATCATCAACAAAATTAAAAGCATGGAATTTTGAATGTAAACTTCTAGCATTATCTAATTCATTGTTATTCATTTCATTATGGTCAATTTCATCATTATTCAATTCATTATCATCAATTTCATCATTGTTTAATTCATTATTATGAATTGGCTAAATTTTTATGGCATTTGGATCAGGATTAGAGTTTGTACCTTGTCTACCATGAAGTTTTTATATTTATATCTTGTGTTTCTCTCACAAATATTCTAATTCATCCATTGTTTTGTTCTTTAAAATCTTCCTATTCTTCAAACATCATCTATCACCCATCAATGATATTTGATAGCTTTTCAAAGGTGGGGTCAAAAGTACACAAGTCTTGGAAGTCTAGCAGAAAATGTTTATGGACGAAATTCTTGGTTTGGGTTTAAAATAGACATTAAAAATTCAGATTAGTCTACAATAATAATGCAATCACATTATTCTTGATATTAGCTTCTAATTTAATATATACATTGAGAAACAAGTTTTGTGTATGTTAAGAATAAGGTGATCATGTTATTCTTAATACTAGGTTTTGCTTGAACATAGACATTAAGAAAGGAGTTTTGTCTATATTAAGAATAACATGATCACATTATTTAATAATGTTATTTTGTTATTCTTAATACTCGATGGGGGTTAAACATAGACATTGAAAAGGGAGTTTTATCTATATAAATAATAACACAATCATGTTATTTAATAATGTGATTTTTAATTTCATCATTATTTTTTTCCATCAAAAAAAATTTATTCATGGGGGTTGAAGCATCATACATAAATTCATCATCAACAAAATTAAAAACATTGAACTTTGAATGTAAACTTCCAACATTATCTAATTCATTGTTATTCATTTCATTATGGTCATTTTCATCATTATTCAATTCATTATCGTCAATTTTATCATTATTTAATTCATTATTATGAATTGGCTAAATTTTTATGGCATTTGGATCACTAGGATTAGTTTTTAGATTTATATCTTGTGTTTTTCTCACAAATATTCAAATTCATCCATTATTTTTTTCTTTAACATCTTCCTATTCTTCAAACATCATCTATCACCCATCAAGGATAATTGATAGCTTTTCAAAGGTGGGGTCAAAAGTACACAAGTCTTGGAAGTCTAGCAAAAAATGTTTTTATGGATGAAATTCTTGGTTTGGGTTTAAAATAGACATTAAAAAGTCAGACTAGTCTACAAAAATAATGCAATCACATTATTCTTGATATTAGGTTCTAATTTAATATAGACATTGAGAAACAAGTTTTGTGTGTGTTAAGAATAACATGATCTTGTTATTCTTAATACTAGGTTTTGCTTGAACATAGACATTAAGAAATGATTTTTGTATATATTAAGAATAACATGATCACATTATTTAATAATGTTATTGTGTTATTCTTAATACTCAATGGGGGTTAAACATAGACATTGAAAAGGGAGTTTTATCTATATCAATAATAACACAATCATGTTGTTTAATAATGTGATTTTTAATTTCATCATTATTTTTTTCCATCAAAAAAAAATTATTCATGGGGGTTCAAGCATCATACATAGATTCATCATCAATAAAATTAAAAACATGGAACTTTGAATGTAAACTTCCAACATTATCTAATTCATTGTTATTCATTTTATTATGGTCATTTTCATCATTATTCAATTCATTATCGTCAATTTCATCATTTTTTAATTCATTATTATGAATTGGCTAAATTTTTATGGCATTTGGATCATTAGGATTAGAGTTTGTACCTTGTCTACCATGAAGTTTTTAGATTTATATCTTGTGTTTCTCTCACAAATATTCTAATTCATCCATTGTTTTGTTTTTTAGCATCTTCCTAATCTTCAAACATCATCTATCACCCATCAAGGATAATTGATAGCTTTTCAAAGGTGGGGTCAAAAGTACACAAGTCTTGGAAGTCTAGCAAAATATGTTTTTATGGATGAAATTCTTGGTTTAGGTTTAAAATAGACATTAAAAAGTCAGATTAGTCTACAATAATAATTCAATCACATTAATCTTGATATTAGGTTATAGTTTAATATAGACATTGAGAAACGAGTTTTGTGTATGTTAAGAATAACGTGATCATGTTATTCTTAATACTGGGTTTTGCTTGAGCATAGACATTAAGAAATGAGTTTTGTCTATATTAAGAATAACATGATCACATTATTTAATAATGTTATTATGTTATTCTTAATACTCAATGGGGGTTAAACATAGACATTAAAAAGGGAGTTTTATCTATATTAATAATAACACAATCATGTTATTTAATAATGTGATCATATTATACTTAATATACATTATGGATTAGGTATTAAGGATTAATGTCTTAGTGTATAGGGTTTAGAGATTAGGGATCAAGTCATTAGGGTATATGGATTACAATTTAGGTTTTAATTTTTAAATATTAGGGATTAGCGCATGTAGGGTTTAGGTTTAAGGGTGTATATATAGGGTATAATTGCATTATGCAATGTGAACCTAATTATTATTAAAAATGATGTTAATTAAGACCAAATCAATTGGTAAATATCAAAATATTATGGTTTACAATTTAGGGTATAGTGTTTATCATTTAATATATAGGGCTTAGGTTTAGGGTACATAGGGTCAATTGAAAAGATAATTCTTAATCTAAATGATGTTAACTTGGGATAAAATGATTGGTTTAAGGTTGAAAGATTTTATATTTATGGTTTAGAGTTTAAAGATTAGGAACTTTAGGGATTAGGGATTAGGGGATAAGTTTTAGGGTATATAAACTATAATCATGAAGGTGATTGAGGTAAATTTGAGTTCCTTGAACCTAGATTTATGAGTAAAGAATGGTACTTTAGGCTCAATTATCCCCCGCATCATCATAGATTGAGTTAATTAAGTCAATTATGGTTTAATGAGTGATGTAATTTTGACCAAGTTTATCATTGTGAACCTAATTATTATTATATATAAAGGATGGTAAATGGGGATAAATTTATTGGTTTAGGGTTTAGGGTTTAAGGATTATGTATTAGGGTTTATGGTAAATGGTACAAGGTTTAGGGTTAGAGTTAAATGGTACAAGGTTTAAGTAGTGAGACATCAGATATAGGGTCCAATCACTAAGTAAATTGAAGAACATTTGAGTTACTTGTTCACCTATTATCAAAAATACCTTCATGTTTACATTTATGATAAAAGTAGCATCAGTTAAGCCATACATGTTACATACATTTTATAATTAATGGAGTCATAAATTTAGTTTAGTGGCTCAATTTTTCCTAAATCATGCCCCTAATTGTACAAATTGACTAATTAGATCAATTCATGATAGAATCAAACTTTTATTTTTTTCCAAGATCATATCTTGATTTTTAAGGGGTTGAAATTGGCCTCATATGCCTCCTCAATTAAATGAATCAACTCTTTGGTAAATTATATATGACATGACATTAGGGTTAGTTTAACTATAGCTCATATCATATATAACTTAAAATAGGTTCATGTGGCTCATTTTGACCTTAATTACCTCCATAATTCAACTAATTGATATTTACATTCATTAAATGATGAGTTCAAGTTTATTGAGCTTAAAACCACATTCCATACATGTAGAATATACATATAAGTAAATAATGATTCTTTAGTTTAACCAAGTTAATGAAATTATAATTGATCAACCCTAAAATCACATTTTATAGTCATGGAATCAAGTTAAAGTGGCTCAAAATAGCCCCAATTTACTTCAGATGCATAGTTAGATTGGTACTCCAAAGGTTAGGTTTTGGCCATATGTTTAAGAAATGTATTTTATGAATTATTGTGATAAAATAAATTATATCATAAGGCATTTCTATTTGTAACATGTAGTGGGCATTAGGGAATAGGGCTTACAATTTATGTTTTAGGAATTAAGGATTAGGGTATAAGGTTTAGGTTTAAGGGCGTAAATAATTTCAAATCACTCCATGCCATGCGAACCTAATTATTACTATAGAATATGTTAATTGGGACTAAATAAATTGGTAAATAGGGAAAGATTATGGTTTAAAATTTAGGGTATAGTATTTAAGGTTTACGGTTTAGGGCATAAATTTTAATGTATATATTATTTTGGGTGTATAAGGGTAACACAAAAGATAATTGAGGATAATTTGAATCACATGGACCCATTTGTGACTATAGAATATGTTTTTTGGGTTGTCATTATATCCCATGTCATCATACATATTGAGTGAATTAGTCAAATGGGGCAATAAGTCATGTGATATAGGTGAAACTAAGGCTTGTGAACTCAATTCTTAGTTTTAATGATGATAATTTGGGCTAAAATGATTAGTTTAGGGTTTAAAGAGTTTATATTTATGGTTTAGAGTTTAGGGATTAGGAAATTTATGCTTTAGAGCTTAGGGTATATGTTCTAGGGTATATAAGGTCAATCATGATGGTGACTGGGGTAGATTTGAGCTCCTTGAACCTAGATCTATGAGTAAGGAATGTGATAATGAGTGATGTGATTTTGACCAAGTTTATCCCTATTATCCTAATTCTTACTATATATAAAAGATGTCAATTGGAGCTACATTTATTGGTTTAAGGTTTAGGGTTTAAAATTAATAGGATTTGGGTTTTAGGGATTAAGTCTTCAGGTTCAAGGTAAATGGTACATGGGTTAGGATTTAGGGTTTAAGTTAAATAGTACATGGTTTAGGTTTTAAGATATCAGATAGAGGGTCCAATCACTAAGGTAGCTGAAGAAACTTTGAGATATTTTATCACCTATTTATGATAATTACCTTCATGTTTACATTTATGATAAAAGTATTTTTAGTTAATCCCTACATGTTATACAATAGATTGAGCCATAAAGTTGGTTTAGGGGATCAATTTTATCGAAAGCATGCCCCTAATTGCATAAATTGACTAATTGGATCAATTCATGATAGAATCACATTTAAATTTTCCACAAATCATATCTTAATCTTGAAGGGGTTTAGATTGGCCTCAAATGCCTCCTCTTTGGTTAATTATATATGACATGGCATTAGGATTAATTTCCCTCCAAATCACATTGAGTATACCATTTAAAATACATTCATCTGGCTGATTTAGACCCTAATTACCTTCGTAATTAAACTAATCAATATTTGTATTCATTAGATAATGAATTCAATTTTATTGATCTCAAAACCACATTCTATACATGTAGAACTTGCATATGTATAAATAATGTTTCTTTGATTTAATAAAGCTAATGAAATTAGAGTTGATCAACCCCCAAATCGTGTTTTATATTCATGTAATTACATTAAAGTGGCTCAAAATAGCACCAATTTACTTTAGATACATAGCTAGATTGGTACTTCAAAGGCTATATGGCCAAAAAATACATTTTATGACATCTCATGATAAAATAAATTATATCATAAAATGTATAATGAGTTACACCTTAAAACCAATTAATTATAAGTAGTCAAGTCAACATATTAAAATGTCCATAAATTTTTTGAAGTCTAATATGATACCATAACACCCTAATTAATTATCCAAGGTTGGGGACATTTCCCATATCACATGAAATAACACAATTATTAGGGATAACAAGAACATATAAAATCATATATAAAATTTGAGGTAAAGAGACAATTTGGGTTATTAAGTGATAATAATATATAAGATGATCACATTATTTACTAACATGATCACATTAATAATGTGCTTAATAACACACTCATGTCAATACCACAATTGTGTTATTAACATGTTTTCACTATTTGAATTTTAACTAAAAAAACTACACCTTTTAGCTCAAGAATTGCTTGGATTCCCAAGCCAAAGAGTTGGACCTATCAATCTACTATTGAGTCTGAGACTTATGATAAATAAAAACTAAACTAAACTTAAATCACCTTATACACTACGAATTTCAATGGTAAAATTCAAAAACTTAATACCATCACAATGAGTATGATCTCCTCTTTCCAAAAATATGATTTTTATAATTTTTTGACTAATTAAAGATTTCAAACTATGTTGATTTCTAACTATACCTTTTTTATGCCACAACATTCTGTAAGTATACATTCCTATACATGTTCATGTAATTTTTTTTGTTGATCCAAGTGTAAAAATTTATATGGTCACAACTAGGCTTAATTCTACAAACATTCGAAAAATAATCTAATATTCTATTTTTTGGAGATAGTTAGCTGTGTCACACGGATGACTATCTACATTTTTATTAGTTTTCTAGATATATTTACTTGAAAAACTCATTAAAAAAAGTATTAATTGAATAAATATAAAAAAAATATAGGTCACAAACTAGAATATATTATCTAAATTTTCCCTAAATGATTTCATAGAATATTAAACGCTGCTCAAAAAATGGTGCCCTACATGACTATCTATCTACTCTCTTTTTTAAATAAAAAGGAGTTCATATTCAAATTCTAGATGTTTGGCCTAGTTATACTTAACCATTTAAAAAAAAGGGTTTTGGAAACTAGACTCGAGATGGTAAATTTCATGTTCTTATACCATCTTCAAATTTGGAGTGCAAATATCTCAAATTATATATAAAAGTTCATATTTATTAAATATTAGGAAAATTGTGTCGACGAGAAAGCCACTTTTTTTTCCCCTACCTTTGTGAACTTACCCTTAATTCGTAAGGTAATCGACTATCAAATATGAGTTAAGAAGTATTCACCACATGCCTAGTCCTAAAA
Source organism: Torreya grandis (assembly GCA_037957365.1). Taxonomy (NCBI): domain Eukaryota; kingdom Viridiplantae; phylum Streptophyta; class Pinopsida; order Cupressales; family Taxaceae; genus Torreya; species Torreya grandis. Next base: position 2,044,738 of record JARHVA010002409.1, read on the forward strand.
AAGAGCTAGTTTCTATCATAATGGTTTGAAAAACATATGGATGGCATAAGAAGTACATTTTTGTACCTATTTGGCTTCATTTTTAAAATTTATGTACATTAAAAAAAACAACATGTCATTTTGAATTTATATGCAAATTTTATGGCCTCTAGAAGTTAGATAACTTCTCATTATTGTGAAGTTACCAATTTAAGTAGGTGGGAATTTCTAAAAGTGCCTTAACAATTGCACAACTACCAAAACTATTTTTAAATGTCATGTGGTGACTTCAAAACCAACCCGTAGGTTTTTCCCACATAAAGTGATAGTTTTCTTGATAGGTAATGCACATGAAGTTTAATAAATAGAGAAGTGCATGAGATTTGGTTTCTGACTTTTGGATTTCTCTTACGAGCCTAGTGAATGGTTTTTGTGCATTTAGGATCTCAGGGTGTTCAAAGAAGGGTGATTTAGTAATGGAATTAATTGATTGAGTGTCTAATTTAATTCAATTAGTGTTGAATGAGTTCAATAGATTTGATCAAAGATGTGCAATTGATAGCAGATTAAAGAGAGTGAGTGACTCAAAACTCTGTGAAGTGTAGAGAAGGCACTCAAGTGCATAGATACTTTAAGTAGAATAATACAGAGTTAATACATTTGAGTTCAATAGTCTCTTTCGATGAAGAAGACAGTCATCCACTAAACAATGGAGAGATCATTGCTAGAGTAGGATGTTATTGGAGATTGATATCTTGGTAAGCCTAAGAAAGAAAAAGATTGTAACTACAAAACATAGTGGATATGTGGAAATGATGCTTTATTTTATAGAGATTTCCCACATTGAGTTTTTATAGGGTATGTCTTGTGTATATCTCTTTCATGTTGTGTTTGTTTTAATTACTTCTATGTTTTTAGTACATTTCAATATGTATAACACATCAAACACTTAAGAGAGATCAAGAATTAAGTAACCCAAGCATAGTACTTGTTCGTAAAGGGTAACAAACTTCACATTTATTTTACACTTTTATACAAGCACATTGACTTCTATTCATGTATGGATGTATTAACATGTTTAGGATTTAAAATGTAGTATAAAATGTACGTAGTATGAGAAATTTATATGTGAATGATTGTATTTTTTGAGTGTAGGTGTCTCAAATAATTAGTACAAGTTGAGTTTTCTTGGTTTTTAGAAAAAACATATCCAAGACCCCTTTTCGCCCCCAAATTCCATACACTTATCATGATATAAATTCATATTATATTAAAGAATTTTATTAAGAATAAAATTAAACTATAATTGTGGCTATATGAATTAACTATTATTATATTTATCTCATACCTATGGATTGAGCTTTCACATTTTCACCTAAAAAATAATAATCTTACATACATTACAATTGGGCTATGCCTCTTACATATTACAAGTGTTAGAGATGATGTTATCTACACTAGTGAATTATAAGTGATCATTTAAGATTTGCTTCTCATTTTTTTATACATTGGCGTATGGTTCATAATTTTCAAGGTAAAGTTACTAGTATAACATGCAAAACTACCACTTTCACTTTCACAACCACCGTTTTCAGTTTTACAACCACCATTTTTATAGGATCATCGTTTCACATATGCAAAATGTTGCTATTATATATGCACTCACTTGTTTCTAGAATCAAGTTTTCAAGGTGGTCTTATCATTACATACATACATACACATATATTAGTATGTTTTTAAATATTATATTCATTAATTTTATTTTTATGTTATATATGAAGTTAGAGTTGTATTGAGGATGAGGGAGAATGTAATGTTTTCTTAGTTATAATTTTTTAAATTAATTTTTGTAATATATATTTTTAAAATATTTTTAATAATTTTTTTAATTATATAATTATATTTGTAATATTTGAATTATATGATAGTTTAACCATAATAAATAAATAATCATTTATTTAAAAAAGTACATGTCATAATTAATAAATAATCATTTATTTAAAAAAAATACACACGCTTACAAAACTCAAAAACATCTTTATAAAATATTAATGACACATTATATAAAAAGTAATGGTAACACCCACTATCTACGTTAAATGAGCCAATAACTACATGGACCCTTGAGTGCCTATTCTATTTTCAACCAAAAAAATAAAATAAGATTAGATCAAACTTCTTTAAAAAGAAAAACAAAAACTAGCTCAAAACTAATTAAAATAATAATAATTCAACTTAAATGTTCTAAGAAAATAAAATTGGGTCAATGCCTACACCAAAAAACATAACGTTCAACTCACACTCAAAAGACATGTCCTTTACAAATGAAAAAATTGGTTCCTTAACGCAATAAATGCTTTGCATATCAATCTTTGTTTTCTTTTTTAAAGTAAATACTATTTTTTAAGGAATGGGCAAAAAATTCTTTTCCATTGAAATTTTATTGTAAAAGAATAAAACTGTCACTAATCTTCGTTTTTTTTTTAACACATGTAAAAAAAAAAATTGGAATAGGCAAATAGTTATGTTTCAAGTATATTTTACTGGGAAAACAACCAAAAAAACCGCTAATGTCCTTTTTGGTTCTCTATTTTAATAGTAGGTAAGTATAGGGCTATTAGATAATTAAACTCCTTCAGTTTAGTTTAGTGTTACTTTATCTGTGATAGCTATTCTACGAAAGTTGCTTTCTATTAATTTATTCCACGAAAGTCGCTGAGTATCAATTTATCTAAAATAACTATTCTAAGAAAGTCGCCAAGCGCTTATAGAAACGATTGTTTGTTATTAAAAACAAATTAAATATAACCTATCAATTTTTTTTACAAAACAAACACAGCCCATCGATTTTTTTTGGAATATATATATATATAAACACAGCCCGTCGATTTTTTTTTGGAATATATATATATAAATTATTTTTATACATATAATAGTAACATTTTTTTTTTCCAATACTACTAATATTCAATAATTTAACCAAAAATAAAATATATTTTAAAAAACCATATCTATCTATATTTTTAAAAATAGATATAGCTAGATATGGTTTTTTAAATATATTTTATTTTTAGTTAAATTATTGGATATTAGTAATATTGGAAAAAAATTGTTACTATTATATATATAAAAATAATAATAATAATAATATTCTTTTGTTGATTTACATTGTTGGTATTGAAAAAAATACCATATGATTAAAAAAAAAAATTATCTATTGTTGTATTAAAACTATTAAAATTTCAAACAATGATTTTGTGATTTGTAATATTAAAAAATACATATAATATTATATTCTAGAAGAGTAAAATATACTCTATATTGAAAAATTTATAATAATATATTATTGTATAAAGAGAAAAAAATCACTTTATCAATCATAACATTTGTAATATTGAGAAATATAATATTATATTATCATATGACGATCAATATCTACATTCACTTTAATCTTGACATTGATAGTATTGAAAAAATTACATACTATAAAATGAAGAGAAAAATCAACCTTGTTATAAATGTGTAATATTGAAAAATATAATATTATATTATCATATGACAATCAATATCTACATTCACCTTTATCTTGATATTGACAGTATTGAAAAAATTACATAATATAAAATGAAGAGAAAAATCAACCTTGTTATAACATTTGTAATATTGAAAATTATAATATTATATTATCATATGACAATCAATATTTACATTCACCTTAATCTTGATATTGATAGTATTGAAAAAATTACATACTATAAAATGAAGAGAAAAATAGACCTTCTTAATTTTAAAATTTGTAGTATTTAAAAATTATATCATCATATTCTCATATGAAAAAAAATATAGACATTCACTTTCTGAATCATGGAATTGACATTAATGAACAAATTATAATATCATACTATTATGATGAAAAGGAAAATCCACAGTATGAAACATGCACACAACTCTTAACCTTCACTTATGAATTTTTCTGTTAAGGATTCATAATATATTTTTATTTTGAAATTATATACAATTATTTGTTAAATGTAAAGTTTAAAACATAATTTGTTAAAAAGAAATATATTTTTTTTTATTTTTTAAATGATACATAGTTTATATTTTATTGTCATTTTTTTTAATTATATAATTTTATTTACAATTAATAAAACTTAAATATTTTTTCATAATCCAATTAATATTAAATACGTAAATACATACATACATACATGCATGCATGCATGCATACATACATACATACAAATAATTTTTTTAATAAATTTAATAGTTGGTATCCTATAAAAGCCAAACCAAAGGATGTGAAGAGTCAAATGCAAAACTTTAATATACTCAGTTGGGTAACCTTTTCCTTCCTTTCGTTTTTTTTTTTTTCATCTTAATTTTCTTACTAAGTTTCCATGGCTATATTTTTATTCTGAACAAAACAACGTGCTCAGAGAACTTAGGGGGTTTAAATCAGATATTCTCTGTGTATGGACATTTTATGCACAGAAAATTTATCGACAAAAGAAATATATATTTATATTTTTCTAAGGCCAAATTTATTATGATCATATATGAAATCTGTCTGAATTGACTTTGTTCAGGGATCAATGCAGTGACTTATTTTTATTTACTTTTGTTATTCAAAAAAATTTGTCAAAATTTTATATCGGAAGTTTTCACAAATCATTTTATGAATTTGTTTTTCTTGTTAGTGAAATGAAGGGATCAATGCAGTGACCTAAAATAAATAAAAAATCAAAGGTCTGTCTTAATTTCCATTGGAAGTTTTTACATATTACATAATGTTTGTTTTTCTTGTTATTATCAAGAGCAATGTATTCACAAGATTTAATACAATTTGGGGTTTCACCTAGAATTTTTTTAAATTTGTTTGGATCAATAAGATCATCTAATTCAATTGTTAAGTCAATCGATTTTTAAATGGGGGATTAAAAAGTATTTATAACATGCTAAGTCTTGGAAAAGACTTAGTTTATGTTATAAGGGTTTAAACAACATATGAGTGGCATCAAAATTAATTATTTATATATATATATATATATATATATATTTCAAAAAATTATGTAAGTTCAAAATAATAATTGTTTTAATAATGAGAAGAGCTTCAAATAAAAATATAAATCATCTCTAAATAGAGGTGATCATTCCAAAGGAGTAGGTAAAACATTACCAATTAATCATGCTTGCACAACGGGCAACCCAAGAAGGTATGGAAAGAAAAAATCTTCCATTTTACTTCAAATATAATAAGAGTGGCCATGTAACAAAGAAATGTTCATATACCTATCAATATATATTTTTTTTGAATGAATAACCATTCTATGGCCATGTGTTGGAAGAGTAAATAAAGCCAAAAAAAACTAATGTAGTTCAAAAAGGAGGATGCAATTTGAAAATACCAATCTCTAAATAAGAATGTTGAGAAGGGAAATAAGGGCATGTCATCCACAATAATTTGTAAGAATCATTGCACTCATTGCAACATAAGTGAGCATTAACATGAAAATTGTTGGGAGCTTCATCCACAACTTCACCCAAGTAATTGAAATGATCATTTTGAGAAGAAATAGGCCGCTAAAATCAAGACAGAATTTTTCAAGCACATACAAATAAATAGGTAGCAAATGAAGAATCCCACATATCTAAGTGACAATCCATGAAGATGGAGTATCTCATAGAGGAACACCCATCACCTTTCTAATAGTTAATCATGGTAATATATCAATCCTAAGAAAGTTAGCTGCACAACTCAGATTTTGATTTGCATCTAATTGAATATCTATCAAAGGTGAAAATCATCAAGAGGGAACATACCATAGAGGATTCTTCGTCACCATTGCAAGCAGATAATAAGAGTAAACTATTATTGTCTTCGTTAATAGAGTATTTGCATAGCTAAGATGTTGTTTAGAATGATTATGTAAGCACCTCCAAATTGCATGTTATGTTACATTGTTGAAGGAAGTAAGCGAACATTATTTATATGAAAAATTATGGAGGAATGTCTTCCATTAAGAGTGGACTATAGATCAACCATATAATCAGTTTGAGAAGTACATATATGAAGTAATGTCCCCATTTCTAAGTTAAAATAATATTATTACTAAAATAAAAAGGATTCTTAAATACTTAAAATCAAATAATAATAGTCTAATTTACTTTTCACTTCACTTGGGACCTTTTAAGGGTAATGGGTACTTAACGCCTAAAAGTGAATTTTATAAGGAAACTTTATATATTATCTTTTTAAAGGAAAAATGTACACTTTCCCTCCATATATTGGGTTTTGTACCTAAAGGAAGGATATAAAAGGTAAGGAAAGTCTCATTTGGAAAAGTTATGCTATTTAGGAATATTGAATTATTGATCAAGTATGTCAAGCTTGTTCATCACAACTTGAGGATGAAAACCTTCAAGTGTGATAAGGCTTTGAGGATGAAAAATTATATTCTTATATTTAGAATAACTCTATTCAAAAGGTTGTAATTGTACTTCAAATTTACATGGTTACATGTTATTGGAAGGTCTACAAAGGTGTTTTAAAACACTACCTTGTTTAACAACAAAGTGAATACCTTCAAGAGTTGTTTGCATTGATTTATCATTATTTCATTATGTAATTGAGTTATATTTTAAGGTTTGAAAAAACCAAGACCTGTAAGTAGGGCTTTTAAAACTTCACAATAATTTATGGAGGTCTTCAATATGGAAGTAAAATTTTGATTCTAATTTTGTTTGATAACTACTATTTTTTTATTATTTTGAGATAATGTTTGCATTGAAATTCTAAGTATTGAAGAAGATACCAATTTTTTAATTTTTCATTGAATAAGGAAAATAATATATTATTGAGGGATAAAAGTTATTGAATTAATTCAAAAAATTATTCACATAATTTTTCCTAGTGGAGAGATTCACTTGGGCAGTGTTTGGGGTTTTTCTGGGATCTATTTTTGAAGGAAATAATTTAGGTTATATTTTGAAAATTATTTCAATATTTTTCTGAGTGGAGCCAACTAAATTGGAGGACTTGGAGACCTTGTTGAAGGGATAAAATAAGTGTTTGAATTTTAGATTTATTTATCCTATTTTTTTTAGTGTTTGGACTTGTTTATAGGGATAAATTGACTATTAGTAGCCTTAATTCATTCCATGGAAGCCCTAATAAATTACAAAGATTTTTTATATATTTTTCATGTGTTTGTGCAAGGGTCTCAAGGTTGTTTGGAAGTGAAAATATAGTTATAAAAATATCTTTAAAATATAAACTATCCTAATGAATTTCCATCCACATTGCCATTCTATATTGCAGTAAAAAGAGGTATTTCATTGTATTTGCATATTTAGTAATTACCAGATTTAATGTGGAGTGTTATTGCCTAGAAATTGAAACATCTATTGCTAATAGGGTTTAGTGAATTTTAGGGAAACATTCATATTAGTTTCAATTTTACATAAGGGTTTGTTAGAAAATCCCAATTAGTCCTAATTATCCCATTTGGGGACATTACAACTATATCTGAGCCATGTCATGGCTATATACGGGATTAAAGATTTATATCAAACAATGACATGGATAAGGGAATTATTGAAAGTCTTAGTCAGGCCTAGGATAGTGGGCATCAACCCCTCAAGGTGAATGAATAGTTTTTACTTCATTGGGATTTAATAAAATATTATGATGTTTACTTGATAGTTGTACCATAATATAGAAGGAGAAAGAGCTTCAAGTATTAGCTAGGTTTGAGACATGGAAAAGGGCACCATGGGAATATAGCTATACATGTTGACTTGGAGAAGATAGATCTTTCACATTTTGATGGTGATCCAGGTATTCTTGTGAGAGCTTGGATAGACAAGGTGAGTGAGTACCTTGATCTGAGGACTAGGAGTAGAAAGGAAGCTCTTATTTTTATCATCCAACATTTGGATGAGGCTATTCATGAATGGTGGCATCATGGATAGAAAACACAAGGGCATAACATCATTGGGACACATGAGGGTTTTTTTAGAGAATCATTAATGAATTTGGTAGGAAGGTGGAGCCATCAAAACCAATATAACTAAGGGAACCAACTAATTACTTACAATTGGATAAAAGGCATCCCTTAAAATAATTAATTGAGCCTTGTTTCCAACTATACAAAGGGTAGCCACTCCATAATCTTGTAAAAATACCAAAATTCAGTCAATTACGAGCCTCTAATGATGATAACTAAACTGAAATTAAAATAATAAAATTCATAAAAATTGAAGGAATGTAAAATTAAAGTTTAAGGGAATCCACCAAGGGAAGGACATTCATAAAATTTGGAGAAAAAATTAGAAGTTTTGGAGCAACCAAGAACTAATTTTCAAGTTAGTAAGGGGAAACAAATGATTTAAATTTCTAAACCACAAGAACTAGAAATTCAATGCAAGCTAAGTAAGGAGTCAAAACAAACTATAGAACAACCAATGGGGTTGCAAACAATTGACACTAATGGTGAAGTAATAGAAAAATTAGAATTTCTAAGAGTGAAGCAAAGAGAAGTTGTTCAACAACTTCATGATCCAACAAAGTGTGAAGAAGGAACCATGAATAACTACATCATAATAAAAAGGAATGCCAAGAAAGATTATTTTCATATTTCTTCTTCTCATGCATCATTTTCCTTTTCTAAATTTAGATTACAAGAGGAAGCTTGGAAGAAACACTTATTGTTATGTCTTTCTAAGGAAGCACATGTCCTAATACGAAGGGACATAGTAAACAAGTCCATTGAGGGAGTGATGTTAAGAATAAAATAATAAGGATGCACCTATTATATAAAGGAATGAGAATCAAATTTATTGATGGGTAAATAATTGAGTTGTCAACTTAGTAACAATTCAATGTTTTCTCTTCATGATTTGTTCTCTCATTACCTTGGTTGCAAGCTTGCGTTATCATTGATGTGGATGTAAGGAACACTTTAGGAGAATAAGAAGTCTTCCAACTAAGTTCAAGGAAACAACATGATAAATACCTTTCATGAATATGGGATCCAGGTGATCTCTATCAACAAAGCATTGGTAGCATGTATATGGCTATATAAAGAAGGTACTAGGTAAGGATTATCATAATCCAAGGATCATATTGAGTATTGTCTTTTTCATTTTTAGGTTGTTTCCATTGAGAAACTTTTCTTACAAGGTTTGCATGGTTCCTAAGAAATTATGCTCCTCACATTCAAACACTATAGGAATGATTTAAGTGTGTAGTAGTGGATTTCTAACCACTAGAAGGAGAAATGGGGAGGAGAAAAAACTATATTACAGTCAGGGTAAGATTAATCTAAAACATAAAAAGGATGTCCATATCATGATGATGAGGCATGGTGATATAATTATAAAAGTGTTGATAAATACTAATGTTATTATAACATGTTAGTTTCATGTCTAGGTTAATTAAGGACATCACTTACATGACCAAGAACAATGCAAGGGGTGAAGTTGAGTGCATGAAGGAGGACATGAGACCCTTCATGGATCGAGCAAAAGCCCAAGTTATGAGAAACTAGTTACAAGGTATAATCCAAAAATGTTTTTTTGCCTTTCACTTTCTGAAAGAGTCTAAAATTTATTTGTAACATTCATGGCCATTAACCCACGCCAAGGGGAAAATTGGTTGCATAATATAGTCAACAAAGAAGTACGAAAATTTTGATAAGATTTTTGAAAATTTTGTAACAATTTCTTTTGGGTATATCATTCTGCTACAACCAGCTATTATGAGCAAAACAATTAATTTTAGGAGCATTATATAACCCATACCAATGGGAAATGTTTCACTATTTAATTCAGATTTTTTGTCAATTAGAAAATCCAGTTTTCATGACATTTTTACAGCCCCTTCTCATGGGAAATATGACTATTTTGTTGCATATTATTAGCTGCTCATAAATTCTGAAAATGTCATTATTGGGGGGGCACAATTTGCATGTGAAAAAGGTGAAGTTTGAAGGCATGGAATAGTACTACATATTGGTGAGTTTTGAGCATTTTTTTGAATACTACTTGACTTCATGCTTGATCATAAGTAATAATAAGCGACATCCATGGATGGGATACATTGTGCACATGATGAAGGAGTCCTAAAGGGGATTAAAAAGTGGATTTTGTTTTTCCCAAGGTATGTTGTTCAAAGAATTTGATTTGGTCATTTTTTTGCAATTTGGGAAATATTTACCATGGCATGTAGAGTTTACCAAAGAATTTTTGAAGGGTGGGCACCCTAGTATAGACATAAGGGGAAAAAATCAAATGAATCTTTCCATTTGGGAAACCAAGGTATCACTTTCCAAAAAAAATTCTTTTAGAAACTCTAGCTTTCCTTTCCTATTATTGGCATTCATATTTTCATCCTTTAGGAATATGGACATGGAGGACACATGGGAGGTCAATGTGGTAATGAATTGGTTGAATTATGGAATTAATGGCATGGTTGAAAATTATATAAACAACTAACACATCATCTTATACATTCTTTTTGGTAAGATGATTTCTTCCTCGATGAAGGGATAAATGTCCATGTTTTCAATGTGAAAGTTTCTAGCTCTTGAGAGACCCATTTTGAATAGTTTGGGGTAGGAATTGAAACATATTGACAACCATTTTGAGTTGTGTGGGGAAACATGGGTTTAGGGCAGGTATTGTCTTGAAAAAGGATTGAGCCCAAGAATTGATTAGGGGATTAAAAGTGGATGTCATGACACTTTCAAAACTTGGGGGTAGCCTCCAAAACATAGGTACATTATGGAAAAAGTGTAGTTTGGAACATCATTTCCATGGGAAAAAGATATAATTAGAAATTACATAATAAGGTATGTTAGTTCACCTCCGTGGATATTGCAATTTCTTGAGGACAATCAATTATGGGTGGGGAGGATTATAATGTCCCCATTTTGAAATTAAAATAATATTATTACTAAAATATAAATTACTTTTAAATTCTTATAATAAAGTAATAATTTTCCATCCTAGGAATCTTTTATCTCCTTCAGGTTTCCCAAGGGTAAGAAAGCCTAAAAAGGGCTTGGTTTCCCCAATTTACTCTTCATCTAGTCTCCCATGCTAATTATGGGTTCTTTTGTGGCCAAAAACATCTAGAAGGCATGGGAAAATATTAAGCATTGGCTTCTTTGAAATGGATCCAATTTTGATAATGGGTTCTCCATGAACTCCCACTCTCTGTGGTGGTCCCAATTTTTCTCTTGCAATGAATTTCCCTTGGTAAAAGTCCCTTGGATCAAAGCCCTCAATATTTTTTTCATAAGAATCAATTCCATCTAGGACATCTTTTATAAGCATTCTCACTCTTGGTTATCCTAGGAAGAGGTGAAAGCTAAATTCTAATTAGCCAATTCAGACCAAGAATCTTACCAAGAGATTATCAATGTCATCGCTACTGATATGCTCCAAAAAATCTTATTCCATTCCACTCATCTTTGGTGGAAGGACTAGAAATTATATGTTGAGACCTCTTTCTGCAATTACACTCCTTACCTAGGCTATGTTTGGATCACCTCCCATTTGCCCATGGTTGACAAGCTAAATTCCCATTGGGGGTTACACTTGTTTGTTAAAACATAGATCATTCAATTCAACACTATCTTGGGGGATTGTGTGGATCCCAATCTTGCCCACTTTGCCTGGTGTATACTCTACCAAGGCTTGCCTATTAGTTGAATAATTTTTAATCTGGGAGTTTACCAACCTAATTGCCCCTTTTGTGGCCACCTTGAGATGCTCCCTCATCTCTTTTGGTATTATTATAAAGCTTAAAGGGTCTGGACTTGGATCCATGATATTTTCAAGGCTTTCCATCGTACATTTTTTATTTGGAAACATATCCTCCTTGGTAAACAAATTCCCATGCCCTTCATTTTTTCCCAAGTCTGACATACTTTCAAAGTGGATATTATATTCTAAATTTAGAAGGAAAAAAATAATTATGTGTTTAATCATGCATTTAGTGATTGTAATGTTTATACTTTGCACAAATCTTATATCATTTCAAATGTTATTTTGTAGATTCAAGTCCAAGCCAATAAAGTGACTATGGAGCTTGGGTACCTTCAAGATATCTTCTCCCACTAGGGAGATGTTACCTACACTATGGCTCAAGTTCTACCTTCTCTATCCAAGGATCCAAGAGTGGATGATAAAGTGCCTCAGTTGCCTTGTGGTGGGCATGGTCATAGTTTTTCCAAGCATCGCTCTCATAGTGACACCCTGTACCAATATGTTTCCCCTCCTAGGTAGCAGTGAGTGTGGCAGTCAGTACCTCTTTCCCCTATTAAGAAGGATGATTGGGGTGATCCTCCTCTTATTCAAAGCCTATATGTTTGGGTGCACCACTTAGAGGCCATATAGATGTGTTGGATAAGTTCCCCAGGATCTCTTTGGCTATCTCATACACTCAAACACAAGTTGATGATGATATAAACACTACCCAAGTTACTGGATAGGAGTTTGTTCTAGATGGAAATGATTTTTCAAGCTCAATCTGGGGTTCAAATGATTTTAATCCTTTACTTACGGGCCTTATTAGTTCTACCTAAAAGTTCTTTCTTTTTATGACTTTATGATAGTTGCTTATTTCTAGGCTCTGCCTAGTTGTTACTTGATATTTTGGTTTTGCTCCTAGACTCTACCTAATATATTGTGGCATGCTCTCATACCACCTTATTTTTTATGAATTATTTATATATTTCTTTTTTGCTAACATATAGATATATTTAATCCAAAAATAGATGTGACACTTAACAATAAATTATAAGATATTAGTAATCTGTAGGCCTAATGCATGATAAATAGAAACATTAAGTAACATGGAAATTATTTTCATATCAATCTTTTTTTTCTTTCTTATATAAGTTTTTTTTTTTTTTTTTTTTTTTTTTTTTTTTTTTTTTTTTGAAATAGGTAGAAGTTAATGTTCCAAATTTATTGCTTAATTGTAAGAAAGAAAAGTCTCCTCTAGGCTAAAATTTTATTCTAAAATTTGCTTTAAATGGCCTTTTTTGGTTCTCACATATAGGACCATCACATAATTAAACTCTTTTCAGTTTACCATCACTCAATTGAATTTTTAGAGGAAGCATGATTGCTTTTTATTATTATAAGGGATAAAATTAAATAGAGCTCGCAATTTTTTCTTCAAATTTAGTTATAAAGAACAAAATTATTTTGTTGGAATTTAGTTATAAGGAACAAAATTATTTTATTTTTAATTCAATTTATTTTAATATTAGTGGTATTGAAAAAATTATAATTAACAAAGTCTACCTTAACATTATTAATCATATGAAAAACAAAATCTACATTGTGATAGTACAACTTTGTAACCTCTAAAGTATGAGTTGTTATAAGGTTGGATATTCCCCAATAATGTAACTTCTAATTAAAAAAGCATGAGGTTGTCATGAGGTTTTCTAACATGTGTATGAAGGTGTATAGAGAAAATATTCTCATGAAGTTGTCTAAGGTGTATTTAAGAGAAGGTTAATATGTGTATTTTTATTATAAAATTACATAGATATCTAATTTTTTAATTTTTCTAGCTCGATTATAATATAACATTTCTTAATGTGAAATTTAAAATGTAATTTAATAAAAAATTAAATTTTTAAATTTATTTAAATAATATCTATCTTATATTTTATTATTTGTTCTTAACACAGGGTTTTACTTATATATATATATATATATATATATATATATATATATATATATATATATATTAATAATAATAAAGTATATAGAACCATTTTAAATTTTTATTTTAATATATTTTGCAGACTACATCATATATTTAACATTAATAAGTTTCACAAGATAAAGTTAGTTGTAGGTTTCAAATTCTCATGCAAATATAATGGGAGAAATACAATTTCAATTCCCAATAACTAAGATTTTAAACTAATCTTGTAAACTAGGCAACACTGGATCACATCCATTTTTATCGTTACTAATTATGTGAGAAAATTTGGTTAAAAAAAGAAGAAACACTTGCATTCCAAGAAGAAGAAGGGGTATTTTAATGCAAAGTATCTTGTAAAAATAAAAAACACTGGCATTACAATTTAGAGGTGATATTTTAGAGCAAATTTGCATTGACCCAAAATCTAAACTCTAAAGAGCTATTTTTAGCACATGTGTAATCTCAAGGTTAGATTTTTTAATAGTCTTGTAGTGACCTTACATGTGCAGGTTAGTTTTGCAATGACCCATAATTTATGGGATAGTTTGGCAATGGTCCATAATCTAGAGGTTAATTTTTGAATGACACACAGTCTAGAGGTCAATTTGGAAATGTATGATGGGTGTTTTGCAATGAAGAAAATCTTTGAAAGGGTTCACCCATGACCCATAGTCTTAAAATTAATTAGGCAATGTAGGGAACTTTTGTAATGATCCTCATTTTAAAGAAGTGGTTTATTTTAATGATCTTTAAGCTCCAAGCAGAGGTTGAAGGCCAAGATATTTAAAAGGTGGAAACATTTTGGTTTTATTTTCCTCCCCAAACAAATTTGGAATCACATCATGTGTAACATGTCTAGTTGTTAATCAATGTTATAGCATGCATTAGAGAATTGACATAAATTTAACATGGAGGTATCAACTAGTTTTCATAAATAATAACTATTATAACATGTGTTTTTTGTTTTTGGTTTACATATGTTAACTTTAAACAATTATATTAAGTTTTTATCAAGATTTTGAATTGCTATATGCATATGGAATAAGTTTGTAACAAGTTCTCCAAAATTAGTATTTGTATGACAACAATTGATATGGCATGTTTTTATCAATCTTATAACATGGTCATGAGTCTAAAGGTTTTTACATGAAGGGAGAAGACATGTCATGACATCAAGTCATTGGTACAGGGTGAGAAGTGCATAGATGGAAAGTAGCACTCCACAAGAACATAGATAATTATGATGATTATATGTTTTGATATCCATCACCCTTTATTTAACGTAATGTTTCATTCAATTATTTTTACATTGGTTTTGATGTAAAATTTAATTGGAAGATATGGGAAACTTTGTAAATGGAATTATATGTTTCAATCCATGTATGTTGAATAATTGAATTGTAAAACCCAAAATAAGGGAAATTTGTAAAAGGGGTGATTTATTGTAATACCATGTACATAATGCATTATTTTTTATTCAATTACTTAAATAATTGTGAATAACAAGGATGATGTTGTATAGACATATCTTCATGAAGTGCTTCATCCTAGCCTACAAGCATATGTATCATAGCAAAAGGGATAAGAGGAATATCAATACATCAAAAAGTGAAATAAGGTCAGTTGGTAAAGATTGGAAGGACTTATGGAATCTTTATCAATCATGGTTTTTAGGTTTCACATTTGGGCAGTCACATTCCAAAAGAGAGGAACTCTATGCATATAAAAATGGAATTGATCTGTAAATCAATCCTAGCTCAGAAAAGGTAAATCCTACTTACACTTCCAATTGTTGATACATTAGATATTCAAGGTCATGAACAATATTGACCTATTATACCTATTTAAGGGATCTCTTACCACAATAATATCACTAGGTAGGGTTCCAAAGTCTCCAGTAAAGGAAAACTATACAATAACCCTAACTAAGTGATATGTTTTCATATTTACAAAAGTAAATTACAAGTAAAGTAAATCCTAATATAGTGCTCACCAAAGCTTGTGGCATAAAATGGGGGTAATAAACATAAGAAGTAAACATGCATAAAAGATATATACTCATATCAATGTTTAAAAAATCCTAATGCATGAGAGAGAAGTATAAATGCATATCTATCTACTCTTACAAAGGAGGAATAAAGTTATAATTACTTACTTTTGAAGATGAACCCATTGAGCCTCAATCTATCCCTTAGCCAAGGTGATTCACAAGAGGTTGTTTGTTTATCTAAAGAAAATAAGGATAAGTCAATTTTAGGCTACATAACCTATCTATGTATATAAAATACTTATCCACAAGACAAGATCTATATCTCTAATGAACGTATGAAACCCTAAGCTATTATCCTCAAGTAGAATGGTGGATAAGAAGATGCACAATATATCTATTTTTCTTATCTTCCTAAATAAATGACAAAATTGATGTGTATATAGAATTGAATCTAACCCTAAACTTTTATAATAGTTTATCCAATAGGGTCATCCCAATCAACTATGTATCATTATTTATAAAAGTAAATTTGGTCTTGGTCTAGATTGGCTAGGGGTTGAACTAGACCATAAATGAGTTTTATCAATTAGAGTACAGGGTCGATGTAGTTGATAGTGTATTGTAGATTGTTATAAAGGGTTTTTAGGCTAGAGAAGGGTTAATAAAGGTATGAAATGACTAGAAGAGTGTGGAAAAGAAGATTCAAAGCTTAGGGGAGTGTTTTTAAGAGATGGTTAGATTAATAACAAGTGATACAAGTATAATGAAAAAAATCTTATGAAACACCAATAGTCTACCTACTCCTTTCTAGGTGCACCCCCTAAGGCATGCACTCAGTGAGATTAAGACTTGGCAAGTTCCTTTAAGAGAGAAAGCATCAATAATTGATAAAGTTTAAAAAATGTTATGTGTATATATATGCCCCACTCAAAGCTAATCTCGTGTCACATAAGTTTGAAATGATATGGTGCTTAGGGAAAAGAACATAACAACTTGGGGTAGAGAGACTTAGTAAGTAGATTTAACATATTATCATCCATCATGTTCTGATCATACTTATTAGACAAGGTCTTCTATTGTATAATGAAATCTTATGCTATTTTAGTTGCAAGTTGCTTATAAATGATAAAGTGAGCCAAATTATTCTTAGGGAGGTTACTAGTTTGAAACTATTGTATAAGGGATTTAATTAGATATTCCAAGATAATGATAGAATGGGACTTGAGTGGATTATACCAATTTAAAGTGTCTTTAGAGAGTGTTTTTGCTAGTATCTTGGTAGTGGTAACAACCCTTAATTTGACCCAATCTTTGTAGACATTACTAACCATTTTTAAGTGTAAGATAGGACCAATTAACCCACTGTAAATAATGGTAGGATTGATACCTCATATGTCTATATTGGCAATTTTACGTGTAAGAGGCTCATTTTGAAGATGTTTAATCATTTTGTTAATAAGGGGTGGTTGGGGAATGAGGTTGCCATGGGAATCCCTAAGGTGGGGTTTGGGACATTTTAATTTTTCGCTCTACATGAAACTTGTTTATGTTGATTTTGGAGGTGAATAAGGTGATTATATATTTACATTAGGTTATTAGCATTATTATCTTGAAAAACATCCATTTGATTAAGAGTTTACAATAAAATTTGATAGATTTGAATGGTATTTTGACTAGTTTGACAAATGAATTTGAAGCTTGTGTGGGCCTTATAATTAACCAAAAAACACCAAATTCAACTCAAAATTTCCTCTCAAAATATCAATACTAGGTTCAAATTTTATCGTAGGAAAGAAAAGTCTAGTCTAGGCTGAATATTTATTGTAAAATTTACCTCAAAAGGCCTTTTTTTGTTATCTATTTTAATATTATGTAAGTATAGGACCATCATATAATTAAAGTATTTTTAGTTTAGCATCACTTAATTTAGTGTTTAGAGGAAGCACAATTGATTTTTATTATTATAGGGATAAAATTAAACATAACCCACCATTTTTTCTTGGAATTTAATTGTAAGGAACAAATTATTTTGTTGGAATTTAATTATAAGGAAATTTATTTATATTCATTTTTTTTTGGTATTGGTGGTATTGAAAAAATTATAATTAGCAAAATCTACCTTGACATTATCAACATTTAAAAAATTATAATATCATCTTATCACATGAAGAACAAAATCCACTTTATGATAGTATAACTTTATAACCTCTAAAATATAGGGTTGTCATAAGGTTGGATAATCATTAGTATGATACAATTATGTAATTTATAATTAAAAAAGGTATGAGGTTGTCCCGAGGTTATCTAAGGTGTATATGAAGGTGGATAGAGAAGCTATGAGATTGTCATGAAGTTGTCTAAGGTGTGTATAAGAGAAGGTTAATATGTGTAACTTTGTAACCTCTAAAGTATGAGGTTGTCATTAGTTTGGATAATCCTTAGCGTGACACAAGTGTTTAAATTATAATTAAAAAAGGTATGAGGTTGTCACGAGGTTATCTAAGGTGTGTATGAAGTTGGTTAGAGAAGCCCTGAGATTGTCACAAAGTTGTTTAAGGTGTGTATAAGGGAAGGTTAATATGTGCATTTTTATTATAAAATTACATAGATTTTGACTATTTTAATTTTTTTAATTCAATTTTAATATAACATTTCTTAATGTGAAGTTTAAAATATAATTTAATAAAAAATATATATATATATTTGTTTAAAATAATATTTATTTTATATTTTATTATTTAAAAAATATTTTCTTAACACAACCTTTTTCTTTAGTTGGATATAACTGCATCTTATACCTAAAATTAGTAAGTTTCTCAAGCTAAAGACAATTGTAGGTTTTAAATTGTCATGTGAATATAATGGGAGAAATACAATTTCAATTCTCAATAAGTAAGATTTTCAACTAATCTTGTAAATAGTTAACATTAACTAGATCATCCTCTTTTTATTATTATTATTGATGCTTATGATAAGCTCATGAAAAGAAGAAGAAACACTCGCATTCCAAGAAGAAGAAGAGGTATTTTAACGTAGAATACCTCATACACGATTCCAGATGCTCCAAAAAATTTAGATGAGATTTTACATCAGATTTGCATTGACCCACAATCTGAAATCTAAAGATCTATTTTCAGCATGCCCACAATCTGAAAGTCAGATTTTTTATTAGAATTTCAGTGACATGATGTGTGTAGGTTAGTTTGGAAATGACCCACAATTTATTGGATAGTTTTTCAATCACCCAAAACCTAGAGGTTAGTTTTGAAATGAAGTATAGTCTAGATGTTAATTTGGAAATGTCCCATGGGTATTTGGTAGTGACCTAAAATCTTTGAAATGTTTTACCCATGACCCATAGTTTAAAAATTAGTCAGGAAATGTAGGTAAGTTTTGTAATGATCCTCAATTTATAGAAGTGGTCCATAAGTAGAATTCAAAGGATAATATTATACAAGAGGTTAGTTATATAAAATTAAAAAAAATGTTTGTAATTTAAAAAAAAATCATAAAGCACACTTACATATCTTTTATTCCTGTTTGTGTAGGGATAAGTTATAGTTAATCAATACTTAGGTCATGGAAAGGTATAATATTCTAAGGCTGAACTCATTGATCAATCCATATTGATCCTTTAATATTTTAATGCACACTCACATAATATTCATATCTGGTGATTGAGTGATTTATTTAATTGATAAAATCATTCACACAATATAAATTTTATCTTGTAATATGATTACATAACCTTTATCCCTAATGTTTGTATGAGGAATAATTATAGTTGGTTGATACTTGGATGATCACAATGGATTGATATTAATTTTAAAGGTGAAAGTATCAATCCAATGAATCTTGTTATCACATTTATTTATTCACATTGATTGTGCTCTATATGTTTAAATAAAATACCAAAAAAATTATCCCATATTGATGTGTAATTTTGGTGGGCTTTGAACATGCACATATTTTTTTTATTTAGGGGGAGATTAATGGATCTCAATGGCAAATTTAACCAGATACCTCCATTTAATGTCATACCATTATATGTAATAAACTCATATGGTTTGAAACTATTTGTGAGCATTTGATACTACCATCATATTTATGAATATTAGAAATGTTGATCCAAAACTCAAGAATTGGAATCTTCTCATGTGTAGAATAATATATAATTTTTTATAAAATAAACATGCTATTCAAACTAAAGAAACATGCTTGAGAAAAGAGGAACAAATTTTTAATTATAGTTCAAAGTCTCTTGGGTCTTACATTAAGAATTTTCCATAGTCATTAGAAATAATGGAACAAAAAATTACATTATTTCTCATAATAAGGATATATTGACCCACAACCTATAAATTTCTCCCAGTTGGAAATAAATTTTTATTTACATCCCATTCTATAAGGGGAAGCTTCCTTTAAATATATTACTAAGTATGCATCAAAAGTATAGAGTTTATTATAAAGGCTTCACCATATGTTGTTGAGTATTTTAGAAAATACAAATTTAGACAAGCATATTAAAGTTTCATAAATACTCAACAACATGAAAGTGGGGAACAACTTTTAGTATTTAGATTTATCCACCCATGTTGCACATGTTGAAGGGACCCAAGATAAAGCAAAATGTCCTCATCATGATCTATTATTCACTCCATGATAAGGGTGGCCCATTTCTCTTAGGGATTATATTTTATCCTTTGGTTTTATCTTCATCCCTAGTGGAAAATACTTTTTTACTTTGTCTTCATTCCTTCTTAGTGGGGAATGCTTTATTCCCTTGTCTTTATCCCTTTTAAGTGAAGGAGGTCTTATTGCTTGGGTGGATTTTATTTGGCTTTTAATTCTATAAATGGGTTGATATATATGGTATTTTTAATCTAAGTTGGGGATAAATCTAGAGTTTTAGGAGTTAGGCTTTGTCGAAAGATTTGTAGAGATTTTGAACAACCTCATTGGTGTCGGTGCTAAGTTATTTAATGTGAGGAATGAATTAATGATAAGATGTGTGATTAATTGAATAATCTTTGTGGTTTTAAGTTTTTGAATAATTTAAATCCATCATTTGGTATTAGAGAAACTTCAAATCTTGTTGCCTTGTTTTCCACATTTTTTGTGGGTAGAAAACAAGAGGAGGCATCTTCCAAAAAGGAGAGTGTTGGGTGAAATATGTTGGAGTGATTTTTTATTTTTTTTTTGTTTTGAGTGAAATAGATGGAGAGAATATAAAAAGGAGGATGATATTATATGTTGTAAGATAAGATAATTCAAAAGAAATCATGAAATGGATAGTTGAGTTAGAGACTTCATTTGAAGAGGAGAATATTGATGACCCCATGAAAATGAAAGTTGCAAGAAATAGGATGAGTGAAGTTGTAACCATGTGTTGGAAGGAAATCCAAGTGAGGAGACAAAGGGGAGGTAAGAATAAGATGATCTATAAATAATTTGGTATCAAAGCAACTTTGAATCTTGTTGCCTTATTTTCCACATTTTTTGTGGGTACAAAATAAGAGGAGTCATCTTCCAGAAAGCAGAGTTTTGGGTGAAAGATGTTGGAATGGGTTTTTATGTTTTTTTTTTTTTTTTTTTTTTTTTTAAAAGTGAAAGAGATGGAGAGGATATAAAAAGGAAGAGGAGTTTTTATGTTTTTTTTTTGGAGAAGACAACTCAAAATAACTCATGTAATGGATATCTAAGTTAGAGACTTCATTTGAAGAGGAAAATGTTGAAGACCCTATGAAAGTGAAATTTTCAAGAAATAGGATGAGTGGAGTTATAAACATGTGTTGGAAAGAACTCAGAGTGATGACATAAATGGGAGTAAGTATAAGGTCATGAGTTTTAAATACATGATTTCCAAGTTGATGGGTGAATTTGTGGACCCAAAAATACTAGATTGGAAGAAGAAGCTTCATGTCTCAAGGCTTGAAATAGAAGAGAAGAATAAGATTTATATGAGAGACAATATGAGAGAGAATTTTCCATATAAGAAAATGAAAACTATTACAATTATTATCAAGGAGAAGGATGTGAATGATAATAATAAGGTTGTCTTTAAAGACAACAAGGTGGAAACACTTGTATGTGTGGATCCTAGTTATTATTTTTACAAAAATAGTATGAAAATGAGATATGAGAAGCCCATATATGGATACACCATTATGAGGGAGGATGGAGAGATGATATAATAATATGGCATCCATATAGATTTGAAATCTTATTTGGAAAAATTAATGGATGAAGAGGATGTGCAAGGAAGTGCCCATCAGGAGAAGTGGAGTGAAGAAGTAGTCCAAGTGATGCATATTATAAAAGTGGATGAATAATTGGTTGGTGTTAATGTTTCAACCATAAAAGAGTGTCTTCAAGCTATTATAGAGATAAGAGAGTGTTATGGACAATGGGAACATGTTTATTCTCAACAATATGTGGAGATAGAGGTTTATTGGCATCCAATTGAGGAAGAAGAACAAATAAAATTTGTTGGAAAAGGATTTGACTATCCAAATATTTTTATGGATCAAGAATATAATGTAATTTTGAAGGACATATTAAAGTCAATAGTTTATGATTATCCATGTTATGTATATAAGAAGCCGATTTTATAGGTGTGGAGAGTGAGTTTCTTGAGCTTACCAAAGGTATAGATGAGTGGTTGATTTACATGAAAACTATATCATATGAGGAAGAGGATATTGCATCGATGAGAGAGGATTTTATAACATGTATGTGTGATTATGAAGATTATCCAATAGATGGTTGGATAATGTGTGAACAAATCCAAATGGGATTTAAGTGGAGGTGGATTGAGAGTGGTGGGTTTGAGCTTGCATGGTAAAGTGAGATACAATATAGAGAATTTTGGTAGAGGAAGATCATATATGATGGTTCTAATACCACAAGTATAAGTAGAGAGAGAAGGAAAATAAGTATGAAGAGGAGAGGAAGAAATCCATTAAATAGGAGTTGGAAATGGAGGAGAAAAAAGGAAAACAAATAATGGTGCTACTTTGTGATTTGGAAGGGAATTTCATGGTCATTACATTGGGTGAAAAAAAGAGTACTTATATAAGTTAACCCATCCATATGATCAAGAGATCAAATTATAAAACATTGGGTGTCTGACGCAAGAGAATCTAATGGTTTGTACAATCTTGCATCAACCAAAACTAGAGTTGTGTGTATGTTCATGTGTTTGTGTTTGTGTGAGATTATAATGTTTGGAGAAAAATAGATACAACTCATAGGAGATGATTTTTTTTACCCATAGGAGAATGATGTGGTGAAGAAAACACTATTCATTCTAACATTATTCACTAATGAGGTGGAGGGAAACTATTCACTAATGAGGTATCACAACCATTATTTACGTTGACTCATCAACACTATTTAACTTCTTAGGTGGCACGGGGCACCATTATCCTCCAAAGGCACAATGAGACTTGATTTTGATATGAATTATGGAAGTGGGAAAAGTTCTATGTGGGGACCTTGATAGTGGGCTAGATCTTTATGAAAATGAGAATCCACTTGCTTTTGGATGCACATGAAAGTGGGGAATAAATTTTATTATTAATATTTATCCACCCATATTTCACATGCTGAAGGGACCTAAGACAAAGTGGATAACTTTTAAAAGGCCCTGTTCATGATCTATTATTCCCTCCATGATAAGGGTGGCACATTTTTTTTTGGGATTATATTTTATCCTTTAGTTTTATCTTCATTCCTAGTGTATAATGCTTTTTAATTTGTCTTCATTACCTTTTAGTGGGGAATGATCTATTCTCTTATCTTTATCCATTCCAAGTGGAGGAGGGATCATTTTTTTGGTGGGTTTTTTCTGTGTTTGTAGTTTCATAAATGGTTTGAGATAAATGGCATTTTTATTCTATGCTAGTAATAAGGCTAAAGTGTTAGGAGTTAATCTTTGTGGAAATATTTTTAAATCCTTGGAAGAGCCTCATTGTTGTTGATGCCAACTTATGTAATATGAGGAAGAAATTAATGAAAATATGTGTGATTAATAGAATAAAATTTATGGTTAAAAGTTTGTGAATAATTTCAATCCATCGCCATCATTCTACAAGACTAATTTTTTAATACTACATTGTTCTGTAACACCAAAATTATTAACATGTATTGATCAACGCTTGCACAAATATTTCCCTCAACAAGGGTGTAAAACATTTGGTGAAATATATGTTATTCTCATCAATGACTTGGATCTATTTTATCTATTACAATCCATTCTAGTGTATTCTAGGACATCATATGCTTCAATCATTTCATACAAATTTAACAATGCTTTTACATTGTGTGCAAAAAAATTTAAAACTGATTTTGATCCAAGCAAAGAAAATTTCTAAAATATCTTGTTGAATATTTGAAATGGTGAATTAGATGTTGCAAACTGGAAAGTTCTTATATCTTGAATAGATGCATCTTTGTCTTCAGAGTAAAAACTATATTTCTATTATTTGATAAATTTTAATGCAACAAATGGTTTGGATTCAACACATTATAAGGATAACTAGAGTTGGCATGTAAAATTTGAATCTCTAAAAAACAAAAAAAACTTGACATGTTATTTTTAGAAACTATTATTTTTAGTAAGTTTCACATGCAAGTGCATGCAAATCTAAAAATCTCCTAAAATATTCTAAACATTTAAATTAACATATTAGATGAAATTCAACTCAAGTTCATGTTTAGTTACCAAAATATATAATTTATACAAATAGAAAAAACCCAAAAAAATATTAAAATATTTTTTTGGATCCATAGATGATCACATATGACATACAAATAATGCAATAAATGTCCATAACTAGATATACCTTAGAATGTCTACACTGAGAATTTTTGATAAGGTCATTTTGGCATAAAGGAGAGCTTAAACGAAGCTAATAATCAAAATTTATGGCCTCCAAAAGTTTGGAATTTTATTTTCATTAGTAATAGTATATACTCTAAGGATGCCCCACAACCCTCATCCAAAATTAAACTAAATTTATTCTTTCATTTCAAAGAAAACCAATTTTCTTTTTAAATCCTTGTTTATGCAATGTGAAACCCTTTGAGTAAAATTCAAATAAAGATTGGAAAAGATACATGACAAAGGAAACACTCAAAATTATTAATATTATCAATTAAAAATGAAATTCAAATTGATAGATGATTCACCTAATTGTAATCTTGATTTGTTTTCAACTATTATTGAATTTTTTGAAGTTACAAAATTGGGTTTTATTGGTAATGCATTTTATCAAGAGCGTTCTCTTTTAAATAATTTCATATTTCACCTTATTTCTCTTTCAAACAATTTATAAAAATTTAGGATTGTTTATATTCCCACATCAAAAAAAAAAAAAAAAAGTCTACCCTGCATGTATGATTGACATTTCTCTATCAGTATTTACATTAGGCTCCCTTAGTTTAATTACTAGTTATAAGGCTATTTTATATAGCGTGTTATTTAAAATAAAGATAATAAATATCTCATATTATTATTTTTAATATATATTATTTTTAAATTTTAGGACATTTAACATGTGCTATCTTCTTACCTTTCTAATATGAAAGTTATCACCTTACACCTAGAAAGTGTGCTCTGTAACTACAATCCCATCAATTTCTATTAGAAGTGTGGATGTGGATAGATGTTACACATAAATCATGAGTACCATATCACTCATTGTTTGAATTAAGATATAAATTCATGCACACCCTATTCTTTGAGCTAGATCGAGTGGTGGAAAGATGAGATCAATATTTGTACCTCTTTTTCTAGGCATTATGGTAAGCAAGTAGCGAGGGTTCTATAACGGTCTAATGGTAATCTTGATAACGAAATTTAAAGGGTTATTATGTAGCTTTAAAAAATCACATTTCATACCTAGTTGCAAACTATGGACTCAAAAATCAAGCACAATGTTAAACATGTTGAATGCCGCATTGCCAGTGAAACTGTGACATGTTCACTTTTACATAGTCCTAAAGTGGTCAATCATGATTCCAAAAAATTTCTCAAATATATATGATCAAAGAAAGTCAGAGATAACATCAAATCCATTATTTCAAATGCATGGCTCAACTATATTATCTAAATCTCCTTAGATTTTTGAGACAATTATACACTCATGTTTTAGGGATCAAAAAATATTATGTAGTGGGATAAATCATTCTTCAAATTATTGGATTTTAATCCTCCAAATATAAATTCATCTCAACAACTCTAGGATGCTATAATAACTCTCGATGAGAGTTTTGCAATGGTGTAGAACATGTTCAATGATAAAGCACATGTAGTGGATAGTTTTCCTTGGGAGTTTCACAAATCAACATGGTCTTGATCAGACCATACATGCATTAGGTATATCATGAATATTTACACACAAAATAATTAGGGAAAATTATAAACCATGCTAAGATTTTTTATTCAACCTAAGAATTTGTGTATGTGTATACACATAAAGATTATGGTTGTGTAAATATCTCTATCACAAGGGTGAGCTCATTTTAAATCAGGAATCCATACCTTAATTGCATTATATGTTTAGGAGTCAATAGAAATATATTATTAGGTAAGAAGAAATTTATTATATATTAGTTGATAAATGGGGATTGTTGAAAAAAATATAATTATAAGCACATCTTAAAAACCAATGCTTACTCTTCTTATTTCTTTCATTAACTCAAAATATAAAATTCTTAATTATTAAGAATATTATCTTTTAGTACCATGGTGGTGATTGTTAATAGATAACATATAGAAATATTTACTAGCATACTTTATTTTATTTGAAAGTAATTTTTAACAATAATAGTTGATCTATAGTTTTCAAGTTCCTATGTTAAAAAACTAATGTAAATCTACTTATATGAAAAATTATTTATATTCAGATTAGATTTCAAATAAAATTATTTTAAAATGTAGATTAAGATTTTTTGATGTGATTTTCTCATTGGAAATGAAAAATATACAAGAATAATAGAATTTAAATGAGGTAAATATTTACTAAAATCTAGATTAAGACATTATGATGTGTTTTCCTCAATGGAAATGAAAAATAAAGACAAATAATTTTTTATACTATAAATATATTGTGGGGAACATCAACACACTAACTTGATAGCGTATACTGATCACTATATGTCTCCTTCAATTAATTTAAGAAAAAAATCAATTTTAATTTAATTATGGTTATATAAATTTATAATTATTATATTTATCTCAACCCTAGTTACATTATAATTATGATTATATGAATTTATTATTATTGTAATTCTATCAAACCTATCAATTGTAAGATACCATTTAATAGTCATTTCCTATTATATCATCTATTGGGGTAAGTCTCATAATTTTCAAGGTAGAAACACCCACATAACATTCAAAACCACCCCTTTCACTTTCAAAACCACCACTTATATGCAAAATGTTAATATTATATATACAATCCATTATTTGTAGAGGCAAGTTCCCAGGGTGGTCTTATCAATACATGCATACATCCTTAAGTGTTTATTTTATTCCCAACCAAAAAGTAAAATAAAATTGGGTGAATACCTACACACAAAAAGAACTATGTTCAACTCACACTTAAAAAAAATCTTTTACAATTGAAAAATGTGTGACATTTTAGAATAATTTATAAGATGTTACTATGGTGTAGGCATAATGCACTATAAAGAGAAGCATTAAAGAACATGGAAATGTTTTTCATATCAAACTTCATTCTATTTTGTATAAAATTAAGTCTTTTTTGAAATGGGTAGAAGTTTCTATTCCAATTTTATTTCTTAGTTGTAAGAAAGAAAATTTTAGTCTAAGCTGAAATTCTATTGTAAAACATCTAACCTTTATCTTAGAAAGGACTTATTTGATTTTCTTTTTTAATATTACGTAGGGATAGGGAATCATATAATTAAACTCTTTTCAATTGAGCATCACTCTATCTGGGAAAATGTCCTAGTCCTTACAACAGTGTCCCATCCTAAGGGTTAATGCTCCCAAAAATTTGGTAAATGGGGATCTATGAAAATATAAATTTAGTTTTACTTCTTAAAAAAATATCTTCTTGAATTTTCTAAGCAACCATTGCTTTAAGTATCATTTTCTAGCCCAAGCAAGCAATAGGGGGCATCAAATTTCTTTTGCCCACTTAAAATTTCTCTTGCTAGATGACATACCTATATGTGGTTAGATTTTATTAATTCAATATATTTTAATAGTGTTGTGATCCTATTTTTTTTCTACGGATACAAAAAAGAATTGTATGGGACCCTTGTAGTACTAAAAAATCCCATTTTTCCTCTACAACACCTATTGAGAAAATTTAGTTTACCCTCTTCCATGGAATTACAATGTGTGATATCTTATTATTACTAAAGGGACAAAACTAAACATATCATAACATTTCCTCCTAGAATTTAGGTATAAAGAACAAAATTATTTTGGTTTTTTAATAAAAACATACAATTAACTTGTCACTATATGTAAAAAGGTATAACATGATTCGATTTGTTTTGTTATTTGAAGCATTGAAAATTTTGAAAAAATTATAATATTGTCTAATGAAATGGAGATGAAAATTAACCTTGGCATTGTGATGGTACAACTTTGTAACTAGTATGTCATTGTTATGATGTTAAATAAGCATTACACTTATGATGGTACAACTATGTAATTTCTAATTAGAGAAGGTATGAAGTTATCATGAGGTTGTCTAAGAATTATACTTGTGATGGTACAAATTTGTAAACTCTAATTAGAGAAGGTATGAGGTTATCCTGAGGTTGTCAAATTTTATAAATTTTAATTAGAGAATATATGAGGTTGTATAAGCTATATATGAAACTAGTTAATATGTGTTTTTTTATTATAACATTATATAGATTCTAACTTTTATAATTAGATAATGTACAAGGATGTCTAAGGTATATATGAAATTGGTTAATGTGTTTATTTTTATTATAAAATTATTTAAATTCCAACTTTTCTAAAAAAAATTAATTCATTACAATATAACATCTATTAATATGAATTTTATAACATAATTTAACAACACTAAATCATTTATTTTAATTTATTCTTGTGATAATATGGTGAAAATAAGAAGAAACACTAGCATTTCAATGAGGGGGTATTTTAAGGCAGAGTACTCTAGATGCTACAAAATTTAGAGGTGAGATTTTAGAGCAGATTTGTAGTGGGCCTACAATATGAACTCTAATGAGCTATTTTTATATTTCCCACAATCTCAAGGTTAAATTTTTAAATATAATTGTAGTGACCTAACATATGTATGTCAGTTTGGTAATGACCAACAATTTCTAAGATAGTTTGGTAAATGTCCCATTGTTTAGAGGTTTGTTTAGCAATGACATGCAATCTAAAGGTTGATTTGGAAATGTCCCTGGTGTAGTTGACAATGACCCACAATCTTTGGAATGGTTTACCAATGACCCATAGTCTAAAAATTTGTTAGGTAATGTTTCAAGTCATTTAGGAAATGGGTTATAGTCTACAGGTAAGTTTTGAAATGATCCTCAATTTATAGTAGTAGTCCATGCATAGAATTCAAATGATAAAATTATAAAATATGTTAGTTTTATATGACAATTGGGTATTCATAGTCCTATTTCAAAAGGCCATATGAGATTATGCCCCCATTAGATGTTAATAAAGTTGTAGTGGAAGTAACTGTGATTCTGTATCTTTAAATCAATCCTCAACTCAATGTTTCAATGCATGAAAATATTTTGTATCCAATTTTCCATCTATTTGTACACATATCAAGTTGTACAATAAATCCTTTCCCATCCAAATATGATGTAAACAAATTTGAATAGAAGAAAGATGCTAAGAGTCAAGTGCAAAACTATAATATATTCTAGTTGGATATCCTTTTCCTTTTTTTTTTTTTTTTTCTTACAATGTTTCCCTAGATATATTTTTATTCTAAACAAAGTAATGTGCTTAGATAACACTAGGGATTTAAATTTTATTTTCTTTGAATATAGACAATTCATTGATAAAAGAGAGAAATATTTGGCAAGACCAAATTTTATATGATCATAAATCAAATATGTTTGAATTGACTTTGCGCAAGAATCAATGTGGTGACCCATTATTTATTTATTTATTTATTTATTTGGTTAATCAAAGGTTTATGTCATAATTTCCATCAAACAATTTCATATATTACTAAGATTTTATTGGTTGTTATTATAAGGGAAATACATATTAAATTCATTTATCCATTATTTACTAACATTTAAGGTTTCATCTACAACTTTGATCATAAATTTAGATTAAGAAGATCACGCAATTTAGTTGGTAAGATAATCAATTATAAAATAGGGTTAAGAAGCAGTTGCAACATGTAAAATCCTCTAAAAGAGCTAATTCCTTTTTAAAGGCCTTAAAAACATAATGTTAACATAAAAATTAAATTTAATGTATATATTTAAGTTCCTCTTAATTGGAATATCCACATACATAAAGGATTAGTTTGGTCTTAGAGAATTTTTTTTTCCCTGAAAGAGTTTTCTAACACATTTATAAATTGTGTTATGTAATATTAACTTTTTTTAATAACAAGGAAGTGAAGGTTTCTTGGTTTTAGAAGTTCAACCATGGGTAAAGATATGAAGAGAAAAGTCTTCAATATATTTAAGATACAAATCAAAAAAATTAAGAGGAAAACTTTGCATTAAGGAATATGCGATGGCACTCCATAGATGAGAATCAAGCCCTTAAAGATATATTAATGATCCATGTGGAATTTCCCATGGGTATTATTGAAGATCTATAACAAGATTTTAAAACCAAAGAAGATATGTTTGAAAATTTCCAATATGATGGTGAAGGAGTAAAGTAGAGGGAAGAGTCTAACCTATAGAGGAGATCTTTACCAAATATACACAACCCATGATTGAGGTATGGGAAACAATTAATTCAATATATTATATTTCTTCCCATCAATATTTAGATGTTTACTTTGTTATATTTGAGAATCATTCTAAGGGATTCAACTCTATTTTGCTAACCAAGATGGGTTATGATGGCAAGGGACTTTGCATCAATGGCTAGGGAATGACTAATCCATAAAGATCTAGAAAGGATTAAATAGGTAGGTTTTGGATATGTTTATGTTAAATTAAGAGTTTGAGAATTCTCTAAGATAATTTAACTAAGGAAATATTCCAAATACATAGAACCCAAGTCGTTATCCCTTCAAAACTAGACCATCCAAGGTATTTGGTATCATTTATTTTATCAAATGTAATGATTTTTATTCTAAAAATAATGGGTACGTATTTATTGAAGAGGAAGTTATCGCTGTTCCACCTCAAAGGGCCAAAAAAAATCTTTAAGAAGAGGACAATAAATCCATGAATAAGGAGAGAGCACACTATCAGTCTATGACCATGTTAGTGAATGCAAGTTGGAACTAGGAATGGGACAATTTTTTAATAATGGGAAAATATTCAAAGAATATCTTAAATAAATTCGAATGATAGGTGAACATATAAAATGAGGAGGTACAAAATTCCACATCATCATGCTTGCACAATGGGTAACCTAATAAGGTACAAAAAGGACAAATCTTTCATTGTTTCTTTCAAATGTAAGAAGAGTACACATGTAGCCAAGAGTTGTTGGTATACATATCCATGTTAATTTTTTTAATGACTAACCAATATGTGTCCATGTGTTGGAAGAGTAAATTCATCCAAAATAATCTAATGCCATTCAAAAATAAGGATGTATGTTGTAAATACGAGTCTCCAAATTAGAATGTGGAGAACGAAAAGAAGGTCATGTTGTCCACAAGAATGGGAAATAATCATTGAAATAATTTAAACATGAGTGTTAATTAGAATGAAAAAATTTGGGAGCTTCATCCACCAATTTACCTCAGGAATTGTAAAGATCATTTTGATAAGATATATGATGCTACAAATGAAAGGAAAGTTGTTCAATAACATATAAAGGAAGAGGTAACAAATGAAGAATTCCACATATCTAAGGAAGAATCCATGATTAGGTAATATCCCATAGTGAATCACCCATCACCATTTACAAGAGGTAATCATGGTAATAGACCAATCCTAAAAAGTTTAGAACATAGATTTTGAGTTACATCTAATTGAATATCTATCTAAGATGCAAACCATCAAAAGGGAGAATCTCATAGAGGATTATTCATCAGCATTATAAGTTGGTAATTATAATAACTTATTATTTATTTAATAAATAGATTATTTTAATAACTAAGATGGTGTTTACAGTACATATGTAAGAAACTCCACATTGCATGTTATGTGCCATTGTTGAAATAAGCACGCTAGCCTCATTTGTATGAGAAATTATGGAGGAATGTCTTTCATTAATATTGGATTATGAATCATCCATATAATCATTTTTAGAAGAACATGTATGATAAACCAATTACATTAAAAATATCATATCTTTTACTACATTTTCATGTTCATGTCAATTTACAAGATGGCTTGTTTTCTTTACCAAGTTCTAGTAGCATATGATAGGATGGGTAGATGAGGCACTCTATGTCGAGAGAAATATCAATGCATAG
The DNA here is from genome assembly GCA_037957365.1 of Torreya grandis. Taxonomy (NCBI): domain Eukaryota; kingdom Viridiplantae; phylum Streptophyta; class Pinopsida; order Cupressales; family Taxaceae; genus Torreya; species Torreya grandis. Next base: position 2,077,056 of record JARHVA010002409.1, read on the forward strand.
GTTAAAGGCAAAGGTATTAAAAAGGTGAAAACATGATAGTTTTATTTTACCCTCATATAGATTTATAATCACATCATGTGTAGCATGTCTAGTTGTTTATTGATTTTATAGCATGGATTTGAGAATCAACATGATTTTAACATGGAAGAATCAACTAGTTTTCACAAGTAATAACTATTATAGCATGCCTCTGTTGTTTTTTGTATGCATGTGTTAACATTAAAAAATTATATAGAGTCTATAGCATGATTTTGAAATGTTATATGCATATGGAATAAGGTTGTAACAAGTTCTCCATAATTAGTTTTCGTATTACAATAATTAATATGGCATGTTTTTATGAATCTTGTAAAATGCTCATGAGCCCAAAGGATTTTACATGAAGGGAGAAGATGTGGCATGACATTAGGTTATTTTTACAAGGTGCTAATTACATCCATGGTAATTATCACTCCACAATAAGATTGCTAGTTGTGATGATTATATGTTTCCATATACATGTTCCTTCATTGATATGTTTCATTCAAAAAACATTTCACTGGTTTTGCTGAAAAATTTAGTTGTAAGACATGGGAAATTTTATAAATGGAATTTTATATTTCAATACATGTATGTTGAATAATTTAATTTTAAGACCCAAGATAATGGAAATTTGTAAAAGTTGTGATTTATTGTAACACCATGTGCATAATTCATTAATTTTTATTTAATTGTTAAAGTAATTGTTACAATTAAAAAGGAGGATGATGTATAGACATATCCTCATGGAGTGATTCTTCCTAGTCTACAAGCATGTGTATCATATCAAAGGGGATAAGAGGAAGATCAAGACACTAAAGAGTGAAATATGGTTATTTGGTAGAGACTGGAAGGAGTCATGGACTCTTTATCAATTAGGGATTGCAGGATTCACATTTAGGAAGTCACTTTCTAATAGATAGGAATAAAGTGTAGTTAAAATGGATGACAAAATTAGAATTCCACTTTATAAAATAGAAGGTGAATCCTTATCTTTTTAGAATATAATTTTTATGGGAAAAAATTCCTTACTATCTTGGGTGTGTGATTATAACATTTGGCTCAATGAGATCATCAAATTCAATCAGTAAAGCAATCGATTGTCAAATATGGGTTAAGAATTATTCCTAACATGCAAAGTCATAAAAATTATAGTTTATATTATAAGGGCTTGAAAAACATATGATTGGCATAAAAATTACCTTTATATTAAATATTTGGGTTCCATTTAAAATTTTATGAAAGCTAAAAAAAAATGATTTTTAATTTGTATGCAAAATTTATGGACTCTATAAGTTAGAGGACTCTTCATGGTTTTAAAATACTAATTTATGCATGTGATAGTTTCTGAAATTTCCTTGATGATTTCACAACTAACATAATGGTTTTTAAAATGTCATGTGGTGTTTTCAAAACCAACCTAACAATTTCACCTTGCATAAAGTGACAATTTTTCCAATAGGCAACACACATGAAGTTTAATGAATAAATAATTACATGGGATTTAGTTTTTGGCTCTTGGGATTATTTTTTGAGCCTAAGGATATTATCTTATCCATTTATGATCCCATGGGATTTAAATTAGTAATGTACATAGATTAACTTATTATTGACCGAGTTAAATAGATTTGATCAGAGATATGTAGTTGATAACATAAGAATTACAATAAATGAATGAGAGATTTGTGAATTGTAGAGAAGGTAGTAAAGTGTACAGAACTTTTGAGTTAAGGAATACATAACTGAGATTTCTATGTTTAGAAGTAACTTTTGATGAATACCTAAGTCATCCACTGAAGAGTGTAGATATCATTACAAGAGTAGGATGTTATTGGAGATTGGTGTCCTTGTAAACCCAAGAAGGAAAAATAGTATAAAATACATAACATATTGGATATGAAGAAACATGTATTCTATCTTCTATAATTTTCTCACATTGAGTTTCTTGAGGGTATGTCTTGTGTATTTCTCTTTCATGTTGTGTTTGATTTCATTACTCGCATGATCTTAGTACATTCCAATATGTTTAACACATCAAACACTTAAGAGAGATCGAGAATAAATTAATAAAACCATAGTACACATTCATAAATTTTAACAAACTTCAGATTTATTCTGCACTTCTATACAAGAGTGAAAAATTATAGTCATGTATGGAGTAGTAGCATGTCTTGGATTTGAAGCATAGTATGTAATGCATATGGCATGTGGGAATTATATGTGACTAAATATGATATCCAAGCATTTGAATAAATATTGTTATTAAATTTTAGTGTTATTTATATGGCATAAGGTTTAGGGTCAACCAATTATTAGGTAAGAAACTAATGTTTGTGAATGTTGGAGTGGAATACCTACTTCATTTACATATTATGGTAGAGTTTATCAATATTCATGTCATCATGGTCCATGTGTTTGAAATGGTTTGAATAAATTATAGGATCCATCAATTGACATTATTTTGGATCCATACTATTGGGTTAGTTAAGTAGGGCAATTGATGGGGCACATTTGATCCTAACCACTAGATGTTATTTCAAGTACAAATCTGTGATGCAATTTATCACATGGATGTCAATCAACAAGTAAATTAAAATAAATAATAATATAAACTATAGTTTAAGATTTATTAAATTAAAAATTAGTAACTAATAGTAGAAACTATATATAAATAAAATTATAAGCAAAACCATAGAGAGAGCATGGGGACTCCATGATTATGAAAGCAACACTAATCTCTTTGTCACACCTTGAGACTTTATAGTAAAATATTTGAGAAATCTTAGTCTTCATTTATTATTTTTTAAGACCACAAGAACCTTTGACTTTCTCACCTTATTCATTAGTTCAACGTTTAAAATTCAATAACATTACTTCTATATCGACCCTTTTCTTTCTGATTTTAAGCTTTTTGAGTCAGCTAGATCTCTCTTAGATTTTAAGAGATGATTTCTTATCTTTTTAATGTTTAAATTATACACTAAATAATCTAATATAGGAGGTGTTTAGTGCATATACTATGTACAAAATTATTTCTAGGTTTGAAAAAGATTCCTTTGTTTTCTTAATTTAGGCTAAAGGATTTTGCTGAAACAACTAATTTCTTACCAGTTCTAGCTATGGAATTCGAAGCACCTCATGAAATTATTGGATCTAAAAGAGGCACAAATTGTGAAATCTGTTTTAGGTAAATTATGATCATGGATAAATCATTTCTAGTTGATAAAATCCTTATAGAAACCTTATTTTAATATATCTATAAAGTAGAAGACCGCTTTAATGAAATGAATGCCATTACCATGAATTGTTTATATCGAAAGGCCTTGGGAAAATAATAACCACATATTATTCTCAAAATTTTCTATTTCTAATCTCTGTCATATTGTGTGTTTAAATATACAATTGTCATGATGTAGGTTTAGTCCTTGCTACCATGATCAATTTTCATGAGTAATTTGGTAAGTTAAAGAAGTGAAAAATAAGGATGAAGCCTAGTGGGTGGCTTGAAATATGCCCCTAAATATTGAAAATTTTCATAAGGTAGTGTCTAACATGGATAATGATAAAGATCTAATAATTGGTGGCTTCCCCTAAAATTTTTATAAAACCCTCTAGGACCTTGTAGGCAGTCACGTGCATAAGGTTTATCAAGAACCCTTTAGCACATATTCTCTAGGTAAAAATATAAATAAAGGAAACATTAAATTCATACATAAGAAGGTATATCCCAAGTTGATTTGTAACTGGTAGCCCATCACCCTCCTAAATGTTTCCTATAAAATCATTGCCAAGGTTCTCATGATCCGATTACATAATATGCTACCTACAATCATGGACATTGAACAAATAGGTTTAATTAGAAGCCATTATATTTTGGATAAAATTATATTATTTTGGGAAGAGATCAACTGGGAAAAAAGGTCTAAGAAACATGATATGTTCATTAGAATTGACTTTGAAAAAGATTATGACTGTATTAAGTAGTTGTTCATACTAGTCATGCTTCAATCATTGGGCTTCGGGCCCAATTTCATTCCAAACCATAGAGATGTTGTTTGTAGATGATTTTCCCATCTTCTCCATTAATGGAGTCACCTTTGATGAATTTATACTAATCTTCTTTATTCATCAAGGGTTCCCTTTGGATCCTACATTGTATGTGATTATAGTTGAGGTTTTTTTATATCTTTTTAGTAATGCCCAAGGTAGGGGCTTTGTTAAGAGAAATTATCTCCTTCTAGATGTTGTGAACCTAAATGAATATATGCAATTTCTTAATGGTCACTTTATAGATGATTCACTCTTTACACTCATTAAGGATGATTCCAATATGGACAACTCCTTGCAGTGTCTCAACACCTTCTTCCTGACCTCTGGCTCCCACATCTAATGGCAGAAAACTCATATATGCAATCTTACAACCCTTCGATGGTGTGGGCTGATCAATATTGTTGGAAGTGGATCCAACATGATAAAATCTTAAAATTTTGGCATCCCCTTTGGTTTTTATGCCTCACCATCCTTGTTATGGTAATATGTTATCGATAGAGTTGCTAAAAAGCTAGAATACTAGCTTACCAAGTCTCTTTCATTAGCAAGAATATTTAAAATCTACATATAAATACTTGAAAACACCCATGAATATTACTCTTCATGTTGGGTACCTTTTAATAAATTTTATTAAAAGTTTAATAAATTGTTTAGGGACTTCCTTTGGGTCAATTCTCATCAAGGTAAAGGATTTCGTAGGGTGGATTGTGAATATTCCTACCTCATGTGGGATGTTGAAGGGATCATTGGAATTGCTCAAAAAATAGTTACCTTATGTTCCAAATGGATTGTGTGGGACATTTAGGGTAAATAAGATTGGAATGTGTTGTTCAGACACTACATCTCTTAAAGCTTGCCTAAGGGAAAGAAAGCATGGAAAGGACTCAAATTCCCTAATTTGATAATCATTAAGTATTTCATTCAAATCTCAAGGTATTTTGTGGCTAAAATCATCTAGAAGGCATGGTAAATTATCAAGACATGGCTCCTCTAGAATGGCTCAATATTCTTAGATGGGTTGTCTATAAACACCCATTCACTCTGGTGGTCACCTATTATTAATTTCAACAAAGTTCACCTAGCAGATGTCCCTTGGATCAGTGATCTCATGTTCTTATATAGGGGTTTCCATATTGTCTAGGATATCTACTACAGGTAATCTTGCTCTTGGCTATCGTAAGAAGAGGTTAAAGCCAAATTTTAGTTAGCCAATTCAGATTTAGAATCCTACCAAGAGATACTTAACACTGTGCCATCTTCTATGCTCCAAAAAATCTATGTAAATTCCACTTGTCCATGGTGGAAGGATTATAAGTGGTATGTTGAGACCCCCTTTCCTAATTACACACCTCAGCTTGGCTATGGATGGCTCACCACCCACTTTCCCATAGCAGACAAGCTCAATTCCTATTGGGGGATACATTCTTCTATTAGTACATGGAGATTCCATTTTAGCACTACCAATGGATCTTGTGTGGAGACCAAGCTTGATCATTTTACTTGGTGTATACTACACAAAGGCTTACCTATTGGTATATTTCTTGTCCATCTAGGGTTTCCTCTTCCTACCTGCCCTTAAAATGGCCACCTTGAGACTCTTCCTCATATTTTCTAGTACTATTCAAAATCTCAAAGGGTTTCGATGTGGATCCATGATATTTTCAAGCCTTTCCAGTTTGAATTTTTTCTTTGGCAATGCATACTCCTTGGAGATAAGCATGTGATGCCTTTTAAGTAGACCCATGTCTGGCATACATTCATAGTGGAGATACTCTTCTAGATTTGGAAAGAAAGACATAATTTTGTATTTAATAATACTTTTTCATAATTTAATGTCTCTACTTTGAGCAAGCCCTTTATCATCTCCAATTTTATTTTAAAAATTCAAGTTCAATCTAAATTTTTTTTAAAGAACTTGGGAATCTTCAAGATATCTTCTCTCATTGGGGAGATGTTCCTTTTGCACTGGCTCGAGTTACACCATCTCTAACTAAGGATCTTAGAATGGAGAATAGATTTGGTTTTCCAACTCATGATGGGCATAGTTGAAGTCATTCTTGGTGCCACTCTCACAATATCACCCGATACCAATGCATGACCCCTCTTATGTAGCACCAAGGATAACATCCTCTACCTCCTTCCCTTGTTGGGCAGGATGGATGGGATGTTCCTAATCCTCCTCTATGACTTAATGCTTTGGGGGTACCACTTGAAGGTTGATCAAATGTTCTAAAAAGTTTCCTAAACTCTCTCTGACCATTTTTACCACTCAGACATAGGAAGAAGAAAATGATAGGCACATTGCTCAAGTTACTAGCTAAGAGCCTATTCCAAATGGTAATGACTTGCCAAGCTCAGGATGGGGTCCTGATGATATGGATTATCTTCCTTCAAGGTATGATCTCAATGATTAAAATTATATTTTATTATGACATTATGACTTGTTCTTAGGCTTTACCTAGTTATTTCTTATGCTTCTATTTTGGTTCTTAGGCTTTGCCTAGTGTGACTGTGTGGCGTGCTTTCATAATGCCTATATATTTTTGTTAAGGTAATATATGGATATATTTCATAAAAAAATAAGGATGAAAAATAAAAATAGTTTTTATTTTTTACAAATATATTCAATAAAAATGGTATTTGAATTTGTTGTGAATGACATATAAGTAATAAGTCATTTCTATATGAATAAAATGGTCATTGTAACATGACGACCAAAACATGACAATTTTAACATAGAATTTGTTCATAATTTTTATAAATATATATCAAACTATAAGAATCAATAGTATTAAATTTATAAAAGTATTTACATAAATTGTTTTTTACAAAAAATAAATCTCAACATTAAACAATGCTAATGAGAATTACATCAGAGAACTCTTCTCTGATAACCTACCACTAAGATTTTCAAAATGTATACATGCCATTAAATGCATATTGTTTCCATATTCCTTATTGTGATGAAAGGTGTGGATCACCCTCACCTTATTTCAATTTATTTATGCCCATTTACCTCAAGTTTATAGAGGATAACACTGATATTGTCCTTATTCTTCATAGAAGGTAAATAAATATAACAATCCAACATAATTTGTGTACTAATACAACTTATCAATATATGCTATGAGTAATGGTTACTTTATGCTTTTTAGGGTTCCATGTATAAGGAAAGTGGGTGTGTGGTTCATATCCAATGGATTCAAGTACTTCAACCTAGTGTTGATGAGGAACATGGAAAGAGCAAGGACATTAGATGAGTGCAATACTTTTGGGTATCATGTTCAAGTACATGAACATGGTGTTGATGAGGAAAACAGTGAGAGAAAGGATATTGGTTGAGTGTTATTTTTTTAGAAGCATGTTTCTTTGTTGCATACATTTTTTTGAATAGGTTATTTTCAAATGCATGTTACATGCAATTTTATAATATTATTAGTAGATGTTTCTCATAGAATGACAAGTCTTTGAATTCAAAAACACATGTTACCACCTTTACCTTATTCTAATTTTAACAAATAGAAATTAGAAAATTAAAACAAGAAGATGATAGGAATTTTTAAACAAAAAATAATAGTTGATGTGAAAATTGATCCCCCAACTAATACATAAGTAGGCAAATGGTAATTTCCCATGGTAAATATCCATTGCATAAATACTAATTGACAAGGACTACATTTCATGGTTGGCATTAGTTATCATGATCTTTTATGGCAATTAATTATTTAACATTTGCTTTGAAATATTAGTAGAATTGATATTAGAATAAATAAATACAAAATATTATATATTTTTTTTAGATTTTTTAACAGCTTATTCAAAAATTTAATTATAGCTCATACAATCTATGAAAAAATTGATTGTATTTTTCAATGGAAAAAATGATTGTATTTTATAATTAAAATTTTCAATATGATCATATGGTGATTGATTTTTTATGAGTCAAAAAATATTTAGATGAAAATTTTTATTTCTTTAATTATAGAAATCCTAATTAAATGTCTCTAAAACCAATCAGGCAAAAAGGGGGAAACACTTATTCAATGAAAGGTGGAAACTATATAATCTAATTGACCAATGCAATATTCCATATGTAAATATATATCGATAAATTTATTTACAATATATTTCCATTCTCATTTTCAATGACACTAATAATAGCTATTGTATTTGTAACAATCGTGCACATTTATATTTATTTTGTGATTTTATATTTTTAGTAGTTTTTGGAATTGGGTTTAGATCCCAACTAGTATTTGCATACTCTCTTCAAACACTATGATAATGTGGTACATCTATAATTATGAACCACCATAATTTTTATAACTTATTATGTGAATGATATAATATCTCTATATTTATATCTACATTAGATTCCTTTCATAGAGCATTGGTGGAGTGATTTTGTATTGAATTGACCTACGATCAACTTAATCATATGTATTAGAACTCTATTGAAGTTATGACATAGGCATTCAATTTCCAAATTAAATTGACATATATAAACCACATTGATCCTAATGTTTACCACTAGCACATAATTTTACATTCAAATCACGTGGTATTCACAATAGTAAAGGTGTTCCTTTCAAGAGTTTTTCATTTGAAATGTTTCTTCTAAGTCTATATAATGTTTTTTGGTCTTGGTTAGGTTTCATTCCTCTGATATTCTCTATTGACATTTCATTTTTATATTTTTGGTAGTCTCATGTGTTTTCTAGATGTTATAATTTGATATTATTCATAATATCAAAATATATTAAAAAAAATTTGTAATGTAGGTCGGGTCTTTTTACCCAATTTATTCTATATGTGAATTAATTGTACTTTGAAAGATACAAAGATATATATTTTAATATGGTTTAATATTTTTATCTTGATAATTTAAAATAAAATTTACAAAAACTAAAACATGGTTATATTCAAAATTATAGACTTGATCAGGCCTACATCTCGAAGGATGATTTATCCACCATAACAAATATTGTAAATCTGTCAATTCTCACAAAAATTTATTGGGTCTAGAATTTGTCTTTCTTAAGATTTAAAATGAAAACACCATCTCTTTTCAATATTTTAGAAATTTATTTTGGCTTTAAGGTGATCCAAAGATGTCAAGATTCTCATTGTTTCAATCCCTATTTATGGGTTGTCCATCCTAGATGTTGTCTGTATAGCTTGGGATAATATGGATGTGGAAGAGTTCAGAGGTCACATGTTTAAAGAACTAAAAATCTTAAGGGGAAAAAAGAACAGGTGGATTATTTAGATGATGAATATGAAGGAATGATTAATTTTCTAGTCGATGGTTTAAAAAATGAAAAAAATAAATTTATATCTAGTATACCTCTTTTTGGATTATTGGAGGGCATCACACATTTGTATGAAATCCCATTATAATAGTTAAATGATGGGTTTGATATCGGTGGTATTAGAAGGATTAAATGGGGTTAAAAAGGGTTGATTATATAAAATTTAGAGTGGTTGGGAATATGATTCATAAAAAATAAAAAAAATACTCTTCTAGTGCCTTAAAATAGGGTTAATGTAGATTTTTAGTCAAATGCGCACATAGTTACATTATATGAAAACATAAAATTCTCAAGAAAGTCTTTGGTTTGGAGTGAGAAGGATATCTAGGGAAACAAAAAATTTGGGATATTTCCTAAGGATTTGGGCCAAACTAGTGTTATTGAAGGAGGCTTGTCGAGGCACATGCTACATTCAATCACAAACAAGGATGATCTTCCCAAAAATACATATGAGAATATATTGGCTTTTGCTAAGATAATTCAGGGGTGAGTTAAAAGGTGTGTGAAGATTCGACAGAAAAGATTTAAACTCATTCTAGGGGAAGATTTCATGATGGATAAAGTATTAGAGTTGGTGAACATTATATTTATGGAATTTTTTTTTTTTAAGAAGAATATTGAGTAATAATTCAGAACATTGGTTGGCTCACTAATGGCCATCAATACTAGGTTACACTTTAGTGTTCTATATATTGGTAAGGGGATGGCTTACATTCATTTTAAAATATGTAAAAGATATTAAGTTTTTTAGGTACTAGATGATTTTAGAGGTTTGGTCCCTTAACATTAAATAAGTGGTCATCATGTTTAGATCCTTGGGTGTACATATCATTGACATAATTGAGTTAAGATTCTAGAATTGCGATTAGATTTATGGAATGCATAGGTCTTTAATACCATAGGGGACAATGTAGGGCATTTTATGAAGGTGGATGTTAGTAATTTAAACATGTATTATAGGACGGTGGTTAAAATTTATGTTGAATTAGATTTTAAGGAAGTATTAAAATATAAAATAGAAATGGAATATGGTATTTAGAAGCATACACAATCATTAGACTATGAGGGCATTCCTTTCAAGTGTGATAAATTTAATGCTTAAATACACTTTGAAAATGATTTCACTTTACACTTGGCATGAAAATAATGGATGAGGAAGTCATTTTCAAATATTATTATTGAGGGGGAGTGGGGAGATGGGAGGAAGGCATGGGGAGAATAAGGCAAATAATGAACTACCAGTTTGTTATTAGGTGGATGTGGATAACATGGATACAATCATGGTAAAATGATGGGTTCAAATTACATGGAAAATAAAATGAAGAATAGTGGGATTCAATAAAAAAAGGGGGTGGGGGAGGAGAAAAAAAAATTTCCAAGTGGCTCACTTTTTGAGCTCAAGAGATAGATATTATAATCTCCATTTGATTGAATATTAGACGATGGGTCTAGCATGAAAGGTAGCCATGTTCCTAACAATTTTTTTTTTTGGTCTAAGTACCTTGTGTAACTCCTTTCACTATAAATATTATAGATGCCCATCATATCACTATGGACTATTTTTAACATGTAAGCTTTTTAGAAATTGCTTGTTTTCCCATAATGTTTCCTAACTTATAGATATTTTGTTCTCATTTTTCATGGTTTGATCCTAAGAGATCACTTTTGGCACATGAGGTTTGCCTAACCCATTTTTCACTAGGTTTTTTAATTTTTTTGAGGACATAATTCTTTGGAGTTTTTTTGGTGCACTTGTGATTTAAATAATGTTCCTTTAACTTAACAACTTTTTGACACACTTGTGGCATATGCCAACATTGTTTTTTAGTTTTGTGGCTATTCTAAAGATATTTAATGGGTTGTTTCTCATCCATCTAAACTCCATTTTGGAATTAATAATTTTTAAAATACATTTTATTTAATTTTATACATAGTTGTGCCTATTTTTTAATTAAAATGTAGTTATTTTTATTCAATTTTTGTGTTGTACCTAATATGGCCTCATTGTCAAGGCCCTATCAAGGAACTAGTTGTCTCTTTTTCACATGGATCTTTTTTTGGATTGAATGGCTAATAATTTTTTAAATAGTGGATTTTTTCCACTTTTTTACATAATTTATCATTTTTATACTTTTTCACACTTTAACATTGTGATCATTCTTTATGGTGATCACTTCTAGCATCCCCAACATCTATTAATTTCTCCTTGTTTGATGTAGAATATTTTGGACCATTTATGTGGGATGTTTTTTCTTGTTATGATTATATTTTCCATATTGAGTAGTATTTGGTTAGTTTCAACTACCATTTTTTATCAAGCCATTATTTTTGATACATTCGGGCCCCTTTGTATATGCTTTATTATATTTTTGGAGGAGACTATTTTTCTCACTTCTTCTATCAACACCTTGATAGTATATCCAAATCCTTGTGATGAGTGACTTACGACATCCCCAACACATTTTTGGTGGTAAAATATTAGATTAATGCCACTCATGTAAACTTAGCTATTCCATCTATTCAAAATTGTGGGACAAGTGTTATTATATTGCATACATTAAGTGTTATATGTAGTTATCTTAATTATCCTTATGACATATTTCAATATATAATTTTGGTATTTTTTCAATGGTGTATTGACCCACCCAATACTCCTTTTTTGATGGACTAAACCCATCCAAGGAACTTATATTTCAATGTATTATACTACTTCATATTTTTCCCAAGAAGAATGAGGTTATGGACATTGCAAATAATGGTAAAATATATGTGTTAAGATTGTTTATGAAATAAAAGAGTTTAAATCAAGTGGCTATCATGACATATTCACTTGCAGTGTCACTACTAAATAAATATGGATAGATTAATAGAAGATTGTGCTTAGTCGAATCTTTTTAGATGCTTGGGCATTAATTTCACACCAACACAAAATAATTTTTCTATTTTTATAACAAAACTTACCCAATTTATTTATTTATTCCAATCTAAAATTATTTTAGGTGTGTTTCACAATTTGATTAAATTTATTTTTCCAAACAACCACAATTTGTCTCCAAAACATTAGCTAAAATGGAAGGTCTGATTAATGTTGTGGATCACAACATAAATTTTTAACAGTTTAATCATCAATCATGAGAATCCCTTTTATTACTCTTGCATCTTTGACAATGTTGAATTATTAGTCGTATGAGTTATACCAGGTCTTTCTCACATATTATATTATATTATATTATATTATATTATATTATATTATATTATATTATATTATATTATATTATATTATATTATATTATATTTAGACATCACATAATAATTATTCTCATAATATAAATTTATACATTAGTTATTATGAATGTTGTAAGTCCTATATTACTTGTGTTTGGTTCATTTTTAGTATTCCATGTAATGGATGTTCATAATACATACATATTTATAATAGATCATCCAAAAACTCAAGGGAGATACTTATGTTGGGGTCATACTCTCTTAATTAAGGAGGTAGCATAATTTTTAACAAAATGTTATTTAAATTTACAAAAATTCCATCTGAAGATAACATATGAGTATGATTCTTAGCCAAAAAAAATCTATTTTTATTTGTTTTATATCAATGTTACATATCAAACTTTATGAGTGAAGAATGGAAATGCATTTGGAATGGGTTGAATTTAGGTTGATCAATATGGATTATGTTATTCCTCTCAATATATAGTTCAAGTCATAAAATCTAACATAGCTTGGATTCTATTTAAATGTGGGATAGAAGAATTTTTTGATGACTGCATCCACTGTTGCAAGAATTTGGGCTTGTGAATTTTGGAGTAATGATCATATATCATAGTGAAGATCTCACATATATATTTTATTCCTTTTCATTTAAGTTTGTTGTCCATGTCTTTTTATAACTACAATGGCTTATGTCTTTTGTCTTAATTTTATATTATAGTGTATTATATATAATTTAGTATTTCATGGGAAACACTCTTAAAATTTATCCTTATTATAATACATTAATTTTTTTATATCCCTTTAATAATTGCACATGACATTCTATTTTGGATAATCTAATTTAAGCCAAGGCATTTTAGATGTTGGCTTAGAGAATTCTATTTTGAATTTTTCATATCACAAGGCCAAACATGTTTATAATCCAATAATAATTGTATTTATGTTTAATACAATATTACTCATATTTTTTAATTTAATTAAGATGAGAGGTTCACACTTGATGGATCGAGCTTCCACCTTTAAGGTGGATGTTATTTATTTGAAGAGGTATTATAGGATGGTGGCCATAATGTTAGTTGAATTAGATTTGAAGGAACGATTAAAATAGAAAATAGAAATGGAATATGATAGATGCAAGCATATACAATCCCTATAGTATGTTGGAATTCCTATTAGGTGTTATATATGTCATGCTTACATACACTTTTCAAATGATTTCTCTCTTCACTTCACATGCAACTAATGGAGGAGGAAGTCATTTTCAAATATTATTATTAAAGAAGGGGAGGGGGAAGGCATGGGGAGAATAAAGTAGATAATGAAGTGACAATTTATTATTGGGTGGAGGTGGATAACATGGATACAATCATGGGGGAAATGGTTGGTTCAAATTACATGGAAAATAAAATGAAAAAGGTGGGATTCAAAAAAAATGGGGTAGGGGAGGTACAAAATATGTTGCAGTCTACCTTATACTTTCTACTAGAATATATGAAGCACTCTCTAAATGCATATGTCTAGGATGTGATGATGTTGGATCCTAGTATCACTCAATATCCTCATTTAATGGATATGTGAAAAAACTCTAAAAATATATAGTGATGGGGGAGGTTGGTCTTATTTAAGACTATGCTGAGTGGAGATGAAAGAAGGAGGTCTACATAGATGTTTTGGGGATAAAGACCATAAAACATAAAAGAGGTGATGGAAATACTATTGGGAAGCAAATGAGATATCAAGAAGATATGGATTCCATATTAGTTTATGATAAAGAGGTTATAATCATTATTATTTTTGAAAGATTGGTTAGGTCATAGGGGTGACTATTAGATTTTGAATCAACTAAATATTTAGTTGATATTAACTAAGATATCCTTTTGTTATTGACAAGTGGTGGTAGTGGTAGAAGATGTAACATTGAAAGATGTATATTCAAAGTGTTTATTATGGATAACTCTCATTTAGGTAGAGGTTGAATCTCTCATTTTTATCAAGCACATTCCAAATCTATAATCAAATTCTAATCAAGAAATTTAGAAAACACTTTTAGGAGCCCTTAGAGTAGGGCTAGCCATTGAGAGGTGTAACTCACGATCATTATGTCCCTTAACATTAGAGGTATGGGTAACCACATTAAAAAAAAAAACTAATCTTAATATATTGGTTGATTTCATAAGCTGAACATGGTTTTGATTTAGGAAATAAAAGGGAAAGGACAACTAATATTAGTTCTTTATCCAAAAATTTATAAGAATGGGATTTTTTAGTAATAGATTCAACTAGAAGCTCTAAGGGATTGGTCTTGGGATGGAATAAAACTAATTTTAGGCTGATTAAATATATTTTTAAAATTTTTTCTATTGGGTTGGAACTTCACTCCTTGGATTTGGGAAAAAAACTATATTGGAAATATTTATGGGCCTTATAAGGAGAAAGTAGATTCTTGGGTAGCCCTTTTTGATAAAAAAGTTTTGTAACTATTAATATCATTATTGGGGGATATTCAAAAGTGATCACTAAAAGAGTTAAAGTGTGGGGGGACTATTGGTAAAATACATCCATTGGCTAAACACTTTTAACACAATTTTGAGGAGGCTACATGGGTCGATATGGAACCTACTAAGCTAGTTCACACTTGGAGGAATATTAGAGTTGGTACTAATAGAGTGGAAAACTTTTTGGATAGGATTTTAGTCAATTATTATTTATTGAACACATCTAAGAGGATTAGATTACTGGTGTCAATGTATGTAGATTATTATAATCTTCACATTTTGATACATTTTAAGGAGGACTATAAGCCTTTGAATCCATTCAAACTAAATTTATCATGTTTGAAGGAGGATGAGTTCACTAAGTTGGTTAATGATGATTAGGTATATTTTAATGCCATTTCTAAGGAGTTGATAACTCTTCAGTTTTCCACAAATTTAAAAAGAGTAAAGAAAGTAGTGGTGAAATGGGTTAACAACAAGCATAAGGAAGGTAAACAAGAGCTAAATATAGTGTAATAGTTTATCATTGATTTATAAGGCAAATGTTTTTGAATTGTTTTAGATTAATAAAATGAAATTATTGGTAGATATTATATCCCAATAGATATTCAAAATTAGAGATTTGTGATTGGAAATTGGTGGTAGAAAAACCAAACATTTTCATAATTTTTCTTATCACCTTAAAAATATAAACATAATTTGGGAAATGAGAAAGGAGGATGGTTCTATCGTATAGTCATTCAAGGAGATTGTTAGATTGGGAGTATCACACCTTGAAAGTTTGTATAAGGAACCTAATAGGGATAAAATAATAAAGATTGCAAAAAAAAATTACATTATTCCCAAGTTTTGTTAATGATTAATAAAATGGAGGCTAGTTGAGAAATTCTTTAAGGAATATTTTTGGTTCATCCTGACTACTTTTCAAAAGGATAAAAGTCCTAGTTTTTATTTTTAGAACATTGAAATATTTAATTAGATTTTTGATTTGGTTATTAGGGATTTTTTATGGGTGATGGAAGACTCAAGGTTATTAGAGAAGATTCTGGGGATTTCAACTCTAGTTTCATTTTCTTCATTCCCAAGAAGAACATCCTAACCTACTTTGATGATTTTGAGCCCATGCTTTCTGCCATTGCATCTATAAGATCATAGAAAAAATTATCACCATAAGGGTTAAGAGAATTAATTATGGGACTATTTCTAATGAAGAGTTAAACTTTATTCATGAGAGGCAAATCCATGATGCCATCAAGGTGGCCCAATAAAGATTACACTCCATTAAAACTAGTAGATATTAACCTTATTTGGGTTCACTTAGGATTATCCTAAGTCTCTTTTAAATGTATATTTATTATTATTATAAATTCATGGGTTCACTTTAGGATTATACTAGGTCTATTTTCGATGTGAATTTCTTATTATTATAAATTCATTTTATCCCAAATTTATGAGTAGTGTCTCACCATTTGTTTCCTTTAGTAGGATTCTATAAGTTACTTGCACAAGTAACTACTCCTCCCACATGTCACACACATCCCTTCACTCTTTGGGTAATAATACATTCAGCATATACTAAGGAGGATTTTTAGGTAATGATGAGATTATTATAACTCCCTCATCCTTCTTATTGCTCTATCTAAATAGCCCTCTCTTAGTCTCTTCTTCACCATCTTGCTCTATCAATATTGAGATGCCTCTTTTGGCTTGACTGCATTCTTATATCTCTTTCTATTGAATTATATTTAATATTTTACTTGAATATCATTATTTTAAATATTTTTAATATATTATGGGTTTTTTATTCATTTGATGGTTCCCCACTTGTCAATTATTACCTCTCTCATCTATTGTTTGCTTGCTATTGAGGTAATATTATGTATTACACACTCTTCCACTTTGTGATTTCAACATTTATCAATGCATTTTTGGAATAATTTGATATAGTATCAAAGATACAACATTTATTTTTAACTGTTTGTAGGTTTGAAGTTGAAAAAAGAACATGTTTCCTCTAACCTTTTGCTATGTTTTCACTAATTTCATATATCTAACCAATTTTTTAAAATGTAATATTCTAATTTTTATTTTCAATTAATAACCTTTGGATATATTTTGTTTCTTAATAGCTTTATTATAGTTATTTTGAGCTTATGAAACCTTGGTGTAGTAAAATAGTATTTTTCATTTTTTACAAAGAAATACAAAGTGATTATCAGTTTCTATTTTTAGTTATAGTAAGTTATTTTAACATATGTTGTGTTGTTATGAATGCATATATGTCTTTCCTATCCACTAAACTATATAGGTTGGTTATAGAGATTAGACAATTCTCTAAATTGTCCAATAAGTTAATAAATTTTACTAATTAGATTTGTTAATCTTTCCAGTTTTCTAAAAAATACTTCTTTCCCCCTTTCCTCTCTCTCTATGTATTTCATTATAGTTTTCTTGTACTTGCTATTAAAACATATTGCCCCATGGAAAAAAATTATTGTAAGTATTTCCCTTTACCACACTTATTTTAATTTTTAATAAAGGTATTTCTTCCTTATAATAGGAAAGGGAATTTTTCCCATGAATGTTGATTAGAAACATCCATTTCTCCTCTCAAAACATTTTCACAACACAACAAAATCTAAGTAGCTAGGTAAATCATATATGCAATTTTTAAATCAACAAGAAAGATTCCCTTGATAGCTAAGATTCTATTATAGAAAGGGCAAGTAGGTCCTAAGACAAGAATGAAGCTAAATATTTATAATCAAACTTTCCTTGCCTTATCAAGTAGGGCATAACTAAATAGGTAATATAAGAAAAAATATATCTATTAAGAAACAAACTTCCCTTGATAGTTATGACTAAATCTAGAAGCAAAACAAATTTAGATATTGTGAAGGAAAACTTTCATTGACAGATATGACTTAATCCCTTGCTATCTATCGATAAAAAAATCTTCCCTTGACATGCTATTAGGTGAAGAAAATATAAATATCAATAAGGAAAGTTTTCCTTTCCTTACTCCTTGACATAGATGAATTAGATAGGGAAAGATTTCATTACCTTATAATATAGCTAAATTTTTATATTAGGGTAGGGCCTTTATAATGGCTCCTCCCACGTATATATGGTAGGGCCCCCATCCATATGTTATCATTTGATACACCATATTGTGTATTAGGGCATACTCAGAGTATGACAAGGCCCTAGTTTGGTCTTTAGGGTCCACTACACCATGATAAAGCTTTAAGTATCACCTTAATAATATAATATATTAAAGAATATTCCCTTCATATATCAAGTTGGGTATAGATCAAGTTGGGTTTGACAACACACTCTACTAGATTGGTGACCCCTTTACCTAACAATCTAGTCTACTATGGACAAATCTCAATGACATAGAGAAAATGAGATTTCAAATATGGGGTTGAGATTGGAATTCTCAACTAGTCTCCAATCACCCTATCTATTTATTTCTACCTAAGGCTCTGGATATAATCTTTATGGTCTGGGCATGGATCACCATATAGATCTTCATATCCCACTAGATAATTGTATGATATCTCTGAGTTCCTTATTTGAGTGAAATAAGAGTTTATTTGGCCTTATTTTAGTGATTAAAATTTATAATTTTAAAATAATCTAATCATGCACAAGCATGAAGCCATTACACCCACCATCAAGGTATTGGAGGATGTGATTAAGGATAATGAGGGATGAGGATAGTGTAAGTATAGATGATGATGGGGTCATTAGGGATGAGGAGGGATAATGAGGGTTAATGAGGGATTGATTAGGTATGGTAAGGAAGTGATTAGAGCTGATTAATAAGGGTGAGGGTTAATGAGGGAGTGATTAGGGATGAGGAAGAAGTTATTAAGGACTATGAAGGATGATGATGAGTGATGCTAAAGTAATGATTAGGGATGGTGAGGGATGATAAGGGTCAATGAGGGAGTGATTAGTGATGAGGGGTTGATTATACATGATGATGGATGTGAGGGTCAATAAGGAAGTTATTATGGATGAGGATGGAGTGATTAAGGATTATGAGAGACAAGGAGAAAGTTATTAGGGATGAGGTACGGATGAAGAGCAAGTGAAATTAACACAAAGTGGCCATTTGATGTGCAAAATTCATGAATGTGACCTATGTTTCCAAAATCATATCACATTGTCTTGAATTCAAAGTAAATGGTTTTTAAACTTCAATTTTGACAAACCTAGGATTGTTAGAAATAATAACAAACAATTTATAAGGCATACAAACCAAAGAAATGATGTTATGTGTACCCAAAATAGACATCAATTACAAATGTTATACCCTAAAATCATTAGGTTAAATACTAAATCCTAAAAATGCTTGAGTACTAAATAAATTATATTTTGAAAAACTATCTCCCACATAGTAAGACATGTAACTATGAGACCAAATATATTAGACTCAGAGTGACCTTAGTTTATTATATTTACTAAAATAAATATAAATTCAAAGTAATATAAATGTATCCTTATACTTAATATTTATTTTAATAATAATGCACCACGACCCTACCCCCCTCCCCTGACCCCCGCCCCCCAATTTGTAATTCATTCCCTTTTTACATTATACCCCCTTCAATGATTTCATTGTGCCATAACACATACAAACTATAGTGTGTATGAGTTATTATGTGTACACATACAAAAACATACACTCTTTAGTTGTTTAATATTTTAAACTCCCATGCCTTTGCCTTCTACCCTTTCTAATAGACCTTTGTTATTTTTTTTAAATGTTAAAATTAACATGTACCCACTATAACATGTATGTGGTATGGTTTGTTTGATTTCAAAAACAAATCCTTCTGGTTTGGAAATGGCTTGGATTATGGAGTTAAAGGCTTGGACCTATCAACACCTATCCAAATCTAAGATCTTTGACAAAAAATAAGAAAATTTATATTCAATTGCTAAATACAATATGTATTGAAATGAAATAATTCATAAAATTATTACCACGATGATGATAACACTCCCCTCTTTCCAAATATATGATTTTTTTTTATTGTTTTAAGGTTTCTATCTATGTTGATTTATAAATATGACTTTTCTAGGCCACTAAATATCTCAAATATAATGCCTATATTTGTGTGTGTGTGTGTGTGTGTGTGTGTGTGTGTGTGTGTGTGTGTGTGTGTGTGTGTGTGTGTAATTTTGTTTTTGTTGATCCAAATGTGAAATAAAAGTATATGATCATAAACTAGGCCTATTTCTATATGCATTCAAAAATACTAGTTTTCTTAGGTAGTTATAGAGGTCATACGATGATCTATACATTCTTTTGTCAATTTTTAGGATCTATTTATTAGTAATATATATATATATATATATATATATATATATATATATATATATATATATATATATATTCAAAAAATACTAAAGTTTGTTATAGAAAGGTTCCAACATACAAATGACTATCTACTCTATTTTCCTAAAAAAGGAGTTCCTCTTTAAATTTCAGAGGTTTGACCTACTTATATTTAACATTTTTTTAAAATGTTTTTTCGAAAATAGACTCAAAATGATAAAATTCATGATCTTACACTATCCTCAATTTTTAGGTTAGCCATATCAAATTATCTACAAAATTTCATATTAATCAATTTTCAAGAAAAACATGTTCATGTATAGGGCCTTTTTTATCCCCCAACTTTTTGTACTTACCATAGTGTATTTTCTCAATAGTAATATTTTCAAGAGTTTCATATATCACCTCCTTTATATTTCAAATAATTAATAAAAATTGAGGATCATGTGTATGTGAACATCAAAAAAATAAAATAAAAGTCTACCCTCTATGTCTAATTGACATTACTTTAGCAGTGCTTGAATTACACCTCCTTCATGTAATTTCTAGTTATAAGGTTAATCTACATAGCATGCATTTTAAAATCAAGATAATAAATATATCGTATTAGTATTTTTCATATATATAATTTTTTACTTATAGGACATTTAACATGTGTTATGTTTCTACCTTTCCAATAGAAAATTTGTCACCTTCCAACCAGAAATTGTGCTCTTTGACTATAGTCTCATCCCTTTCTATTAGAAGTGTGTATATGGTTAGATGTTACTCATAAATCATGATATTACCATACAACTCATTTTTTGAGTTAAAATTTATGTGCAGTCACACATTATTATTCAAGTTAGATCGAATGGTCGAAAGATGAGATCAAATTTTGTGCCTCCTTTCTTGGAAATTATGGAAAGCAAGTAATGAGGGTTCTATAATTTTCTGATGGTGCCCTTGAAAATTAAGTTTAGAGGAATAGTTTTTATATTGAAAAAATCCCATTTGATCTCAAATTGCAAACTATGGCCTCAAAACTCAAGCATAAATTTAAACATGTTGAATGCCACACTGCCAATGACACTATGAGATGAGTATTTTTCATTATCTCAAAGTGGTCAATCATGATTCCAAATATTTTATAAAATATCTAAGTTAGTCATAGATATGATCAAATCCATTGGTATTGCACAAGGATGGCTCAACTATCTTATTTAAATTTCCTTGGATTTTTGAGACAACTGTACACTAGTGTTTCATGGATCATAAAATATCTTAGAGTGGGCTAAAGAATGCTTCAAATTATTGGATGTTCTTCCCCAGAAGCTAAGATCTTTAGCTCAACAAATCTAGGATGCTCTATCAACTCTAGATGAGCTTTTTACAATGGTGTATAACATGGGCAATGATAAAACACATGTAGTGGATAATTTTCCTTGTGAATTTCACAAATCAACATGGTAGTTTTTCAAACCATACTTTATTTGATTCTATCGTGAATATTTAAACACAAAATAGATAGGAAAAATTATAAATCATGCTAAGAGTTTATATTCAAGCTGAAAGTGTGTATGTGTGTACATGCAAAGCTTATGGCTGTGTAAATATCTCTATTTTAAGGTTCATCTCCTTTTAAATTGGGAACGCATCCTTGGATTACATTATATTTTGAATATATTATTAGGTATGAGGGAACTAGTTGTATATCAATGGATAAATGGGGATTGTTGAAGAAAATGATAGACATAAGCAAGTATTAAAATCCAATGCTTACTCTTCTTATTTCTCTTGGTTACCTCAAAATTTTTTTTAAAAAAAATTGTCATCAAGAACATTATCTTTTAGTAACATGGTGGTTAATGACAATACATAATACTAAAAAATATTTATTAGTACATTTTATTTTATTTTAAATTCCTTTCTGACATTAAAAGTTGAATTATTGTTTTCAAGTTCTTACATTTAAAAAATAATGTAAATCTAATTATACAAAAAAATGTTTTTATTAAAATTAAAATTCAAATAAAAGTGTTTTAAAATGTAGATTAAGACACTATGATTTGATTTACTCATTGGAAATGAAAAATATGCAATAACACTAGATTTCAAATGAAATAAATATTTACTAAAATGTATATAAACACATTATGATGTGATTTCCTCATTAGAAATGAAAAAAAATGTAAATAAAATTTTACACTATAAATATATTATGGGGAACATCACACACTAATTTGATAACATCTAATGATCACTATATGTCTCTTTCCTTTAATTTAGAATTAGAAAAAATTCAATATGATTATAATTGTGGTTATATAAATTTAGAATTAATATAATTATCTCAACCCTAATTAATATAAATTAAGATTACAATTAAAAAAATGTATATAAAATATAATTACACTATAATTATGATTATATGAATATATTATTACTATAATTCTCTCAAACCTATCAATTATAAGATACGATTTAAGAGTTTTTTTTTTATTATATCATCGATTGGGGTAGGGTTCATAATCTATATGGTGGATCTAGCCACATAACATGCAAAACCACCTGTTTCACTTTCACAACCACCATTTATATGACAAATGTTAATATTATATATGCAATCCCCTATTTGGAAAGGTTAGTTCCTAGGTTGGTCTAATCATTACATACATAAACCTTAAGTGTTCATTTTACACCCAACCAAACAATAAAATAAAATTAGGTCAATGCCTATACACAAAAATTGCAATGTTTAACTCACACTCAAAAGGCATTTCCTTTACCAATGAAAAAACCATAACACTTTAGGATAAATTATAAGATGTTTCTATGGTGTAGGTCTAATGTACTATAAATATAATAACTTAATAACATGGCATTTCATTTCATATAAGTCTTGGTTTTTTTTTCTACACAAGTCAATCTTTTTTGAAATGGGAATATTTTTTTGTTCCAAATTTATTTCTTAACTACAAGAAAGAAAAGTATAGGTTAGGCTGAAATTTGATTGTAAAAGATCTAATATTTTCCTCAAAAAGGAACTTTTTAGTTTTCAATTTTAGTATTATGTAGGTATGGAGCCATCAAATAATTATATATTTTTAGTTTAGTGTCAATTAGTTTGGTAAAATGATCTAGTTCTTAAAATGGGTTCCCATGCTAAGGGTTACTACTCCTAAAAATCTAGTATATAAATTTATTTTTGCTACTTAAAATAAATAGCTTCCTAAAAAATTTAAGCAATTAATACTTTAGGAATTGTTTCCTAGCCTATGAATGTAATAGGAGCCACAAGTATTTTTACCCTTTTTAAATTGTATCTTGATAGAAGACATACCTATATGTGGTTATACTTTATTGATACAATGCATTTTAACAGTGTTTTGATCATATCTTTCTCTACAAATAAAAAAATGAATTACATAGGACCCTGGTAGTGCCAAAAAATCCAATTTTCACTCTACAACAATTGCTAAGAGGATTTAATTTTCCCCTTTCCATAGGATTTCAACCTTGTAAAGATCATGATCACATGTTATTCCTAAAGGGACAAAACTAAACATAGCCCACCATTTTCTCTTGGAATTTAGGTATAAGGAACAAAATTGTTTTGTTTTTTTATAAAAATTATGCAATTAATTTATCACCATATGGATAAAAATTACAATATGATTCAATTTATTTTAATATTGGTAACATTAAAAAATATTATAATATCATACTATAAAATCGAAACTAAATTTTGCCTTGGCATTGTTGGCATTGAAATGGTACAACTTTTTAATTAGTATGGGGTGTCATGAGGGTATCTAAGCATTACACTTGTGATGGTATAACTTTGTAACTTCTAATTAGAGAAGGTATGAGGTTGTTGTGAGGTTGTCAAACTTTATAACTTGGTTGTCATGAGGTTGTCTAATCATTACACTTGTGATAGTACAAATTTGTAACTTCTAATTAGAGTAGGTATGAGGTTTTGAAAATTTATAAATTTTCATTAGAAAAGGTATGAGGTTATATAAGGTGTATATGAAAAACGTTAACATGTGTATTTTTATTATAACATTAAATAGATTCTAGATTTTCTAAATTTTTTAACATATTATAATATAACATTTCTTAAAATGAAGTTTATAGCATTATATATATAATTTTAATTCAATTATAATATAACATTTCTTAATATGAAGTTTATAATACACACACACACACACACACACACACACACACACAAACAAACATATATAATAAAATTAAAATAAAAGTATACTGAACTATTATAAATATTTTTTTAATAATTTTTGTAGATTGTATCCTATACATTAACATTAATAAATTTCACATGCTAAAAGATAACTGTTGATTTCAAATTATCATGCAAAGATAATGGGAGAAATATAGCTTCAATTCCAAACAAGTAAGATTCTCAACTAATGTTGTAAATAGTTAAAACTAGATCATCCTCCATTTTTATTGTTATTAATTCTTGTGATAATCAAGTGATAAGAAGAAATATTGGAATTCCAATAGGAATGTTGTCACCTTCCACCCAAATGAGTGTGTTCTTCAACTATGCTCCCATGAATTTTTAGTAGAAATATGGATGTGACTAGACGTTACTCATTAATTATGTAAGTACCATCCTAGTCATTGTTCAAGTTAAAATATAATTGCATGTACAACATATTCTTTGATCTAGATCAAGCAATGGAATGATGAGATCAAAATTTATGAATACTTTCTTAGGCATTATGGCAAGCAAGTAGTTAGGGTTATAAAATGATCTAATGTTTCCCTTCACAATAAAATTTAGAGGGTTATTTTACAAATTGAAAAAAGTCGATTTAATATCTAATTGTAAACTATGGAATCCAAAATCAAGCATAAAGTTAAACATGTTAAATGCCATACTACCAATGACACTGTGAAATGAGCCCTTTTACATTATCTCAGAGTGGCGAATCGTGCCTACTAATATTTTATCAAATTTTTATTGTCTAAGGAAGTCATAGATAACATCAAATCCATCAATATTGTACATGGATGGCTCAACTATATTATTTAAATCTCCTTAACTTTTTGAGAATATTATACACTCTTGTTTCAAGGATCAGAAAATATTATGGAGTGGGATAAAGAATTCTTCAAATTATTGGATTTGATTCTTTAGTAGCTAAGTTTTTCAGCTTAAAAACTCTAGGATACTTTTAAAAGTCTTGAGAAGATTTTTGTTACATCCCAATTCCTCACCAAGTAAACTTGTTAGATTATTCATAGATATCTATAGTTGATGATTTGGTTATTTTTAACTAAGCTGTGAGATATATGTTGATATGGGGGAACAGGTTATTGCTTAGGTTACATGATTATCCTACTATGAGTTAGCTATAAGTAAATGTTTACTTTATGATCATGTCTATTTATCATTTTAGCTATATTTTATGATGAATATATATAATGATTATTATGCCATAACTACATATTTTGTTGTCAAGTTGATGTAGGAGAATTAATACCTCAATGTCTGATAGAGAGATAGCATTATCGAAGAGGGCTACATAGATCGAGATGTTAGAGAATGATAGAGAAATGGATTGATACCTTGCACACACCACCGATAGATAGAACATGTTAGATGCATAACGAGTGGTTAGCATAATACATTTTATGTCATTTGCATTAAATAACTGATTTATTAACATATTTTCATGATTTTGTCAAATTTTTATAATGTGATTTGCATATGATCATATGCCCCTAGGAAATGATTTATGCAAATTTGAGGTTATTAATTAATAGAAATATTATTAAACCTCATGGCATCTGGTATGATAGTACAATTAATTAATTTTAAATTTCGATATTAATTTTAAAATAAATCAATCAAACAAAATTAAATTAATAAAAAGAAAAAAAGAGAAAATCAGGTGAAAGCAAAGAATAAATCTATTAAGTCATAAAAAGGAAAATCGCCATAATTTTATAAGTAGAGATTTTGAAGAAGAAAAGGGGAACGCTCCACACCAGAAAAGGAAATGAAGGAAGAAATGTATGGGAAGAGGAGAATAGAAGAAGAAAAAAGACCAAGGGATAATAATTTTTTAGCACGATTTACTAAGTAGGCAAATTTTTCAATTTTATTGAATATTAATGTAAAATTATTGTTGTAATCTATCCATAATAAAACTGTTAAGAAATCTATATAAACCAGAAAACATTAAATAAATATATATATATATATATATATATATATATATATATATAACTAGAAAACTAGAGATATAGTTTGCCATTAACATCAAACTAAATTTAGTTTTTCCTATTATAATAAGGTCGATGAAGTAAGTAAATTATATACATTAGGTTCACTATTTCCTTAAGACATTGTTGGTTTTATCTCCTGTTGAATATACTTTGGTTGAATGGCCTTGGGATTGAGTCGCTGTACAATTTCTTTTGGGTCACCATGTTTATTCAGATATTATGTTTAAAGAAAGTGGGTCGCTATTCTTTTTATATATAATTTTATTTTATTAATTTACAGTATGCTATCAGTCAGGTTCGTCCCTTAAAATTATAGAAATTGGTCAAACCACTTTTAATAAATCGACATTATAGACTGCAGTTAGTTGTTGGGTATCTTATAGCATTGTTTAAGTTAGAGATGAAATATAGGATTAAAAAATTATAAACTATAAGATATATGAAAATCATAGCTATCTGTATATCGTACGACATATTTCTCAATTACATCAAAGTGGGAATGAGGTAATTTTAGATATTATAACGAATAAAGTAATATGGGCTACATGTTATGTTAATATCTCGATGGTTTACTTATGGGTAATATTTATAATATGGTGAATAATATGTTGATATCAATATTATTCATTAACGTGGTCAGCGTATTATCATTAGTAATATAAAATGTGGTAACATGGTTGTACCATGCAAATAAGTATATAATAATATTAGCTTAGTGATTTACAAAGACTTAATGGATCAATGGAATTGATCCTTTTGTAAAATAAATAAAATATGATAGTCCAATTCAATAACCATAGTTATAACTTATAAGACTCATAAGAATAGTATTCATTAAGTTTGTGGTATACAAGACGCGGTCTTTCAGTATTTTGGTGATATTTCATGGTGCATTTATTATATAACTTGGAGTACAAAACCCATTGTACAAATGCATAATTATTTAGAGCCATGTATTAATGATTATAGAAAAAAATATAGGTATATTATTGCTTATTAGATTATCCTAGAGTGGAGTGTGCTCCTTTAACTATAGTTACTCAGGTGATTATAAACTATGAAACTATGTTTAATAGAGATATATGTTTCACATGCATACTAACATTACTTAAAAGGATCTTGATCTTATGTTTTGACTTTGATAGTAATTGGGATCATTTCTATTCAATGTATAACAAAGATTATGAGATAACTGACACTCTTCAACCATAGTCATATGAATTTATATTTTTTAGCAACATTACCACCTGAGAAATCTTTGGGTATTGGGAGAATATGAAATATAATAATTAGTCATGAGAATCAAGATTTGTGAAATCAGACCTAATAATATCTAGGCTCCTAAATTAGTATTTAATGGTAGATGCATATTTACAACTTAACATGGGTCTCATTATCTAGAGATAAGTATATGATTTGATATCTTCGATTAGAGTTATAAATGCCTTTAGGAAGCTCTTGTTTTAAATTATAAATTAACAGCGGTTCAATATTTGAATAGAATTAGAATAACTAGTTATGGTACATAATACTATTACATAGGGATTGTACTTATAGTTAAAAGATGATTTGAGTAAGTCTTTAAGTTCTCAAAAACTAAAAATTATAAAATTTTGAAATAGCCTTCTAGAAAACAAAATGAGATGTATAAATGAATGTCATAATAGCTTTATGTGGTTATTATTTCTCTACAAATGATTGATTGGATATTAGTTATATGTATCCAGTATTGAGTACTTGTGTGAGTTACATGATTATGAATTTTTTTTATTATATGCAGCATATATTTATGCATTATGATGTGTACTTATTAAGTTATGTTGCTTGAATGTGGATAAGTAGTTTAAACTTAAGACATATCAGGTGATATAATCTTGTACTTGATTGTTATTATGTATGTGGATCATTTGATTCTTTAAATCGTAAGTTTGGTTGCATGTTGACAGATTTGAGAGATCCATATATAAATTTTCACACACAAAAAATATTGATGATATATTCACAAATAGGAGATGCTTAAATACATCAAGGTCACTACTAAAACTAAGAGAAAATTCCATAAAATATGGGAAAGATAAAACTATTTAATTAAACCCTCCTAAACTGGTGCTATCAAATCGCACTAACTAAACTAAACAATATAATAGTGCTAACAATCCCCCTTTTATTACATTTTTTTACAAACATCATATTTACTAATAGTGGTCCTTGCTTTACTTCAAACACTGTAAAAAGATGTACACTCTATACGTAGCTTGCTCACTTTCTAAGGTGGCATGCCATCTTTGTGGCTTCATGGTCTAGTGTCACCTTGGTTTTTTCTTTCATGATTACCACAAAATTAGAAGTGACAGGAGTACATTTCTCTACTTAATAAATTTGGTAGTTTCTTGGATTACCACAAATCCATATAGTTTTCTTTTATAGGTTGACCATGAACCTAGAGGTGGCATGAGGTCTTGATCACTTCGATGATTTCTCATATTTTCACTAACCTTTTTTCAAGAACCTAGCACTACAGTAGTGCTTTTCCTCACCACAATATTCTTCATCGAGAGATACCAAACTAGAAAATAATGCTCAATATTTTATTGAAAATCACATTACATAGTTAAAATAAACACATTGAAAAGTGTCACTATAGAAATTATGTGACCCTACATAGGTGACTCATGACAGGAAACCAATTGTCCTCCATCCTTTATGTATCCTCTAGTCTCTAATTATCACTATTTACTTATTGAATATGATGATGAAGCTCAATGGACGTTGTGTACACACGATATTGCATCCTTAAACAATTTTGATTTTTGACATTTTTTTTAATGACTTATAAAATATGATTCTTGAAAAAATGACCTGATTATTAATGAATTTTTTATTGAAGACTAACATATTGACATAATTCTTAGATAATGACCCTATAATGATTTGACTTAACATCATACATGATAACCTAGGACATAATAAGAGACACGTAAAATATAAAAATATTTTAATATGACTTAAAATAGAAATTTCACTAATGATCGTAAAATAAAATATATTTAAATAAACCCAATATGATTTTATGAACATATACTATTAAATTTTTAAAGGAAAACTAGACCTAACAACTAGATGAAACAATCCTAAACTAACATTATAACTAACATGACGTAGATATCCTAATAATTAAATACTTTGACCACACATGGTAACATAATGTTAATCGACTTAATATAAGATATTATAAAATAAAACTAAAATATATACCTCCAAACTATTATTATGACATTATGGTATTTTTTTTGGAAATGGTTGAAGATCAACCTATAGAAATTGTCGAATCCACATGTAATGTAGGAGGTGAGTTATTTGGAGCATGAAACATTGGATATCTCTCGGATGATTATGTAATGAATAATTTTTATTGTTAAGATAAATATGCATAAGCAATGTATAGGATTAATCTATAGAAAGAGAAGTCTAGCAGGTTTGTGGGTCTATGGCTTAATATACCAAGTTTATAGCTTAATCTACCAAGTCTACGGCTTACTTTCAATGACCAGATCTATTTTAATGATGAGGACTATAGATTATAAGAAATGAAATTATTTGTATGTTGTCAACTTAGGTTGAAAGCATGGGATGATCTAGTCTTGAAATAATATAACTAAATTGCTTGAAAATTATGAATGAAGCTTTGACCAAACTACATAGACTATGTAAACATCACAATGATCTATTGTGTTGATAATATTGGATGCTTTCAGAAATAGAATGCATTTAAATAGGTTCAATACATAAACATGAATAGCAGTAGCATATAGATCATCGAGCAACAAAGGGCATAGATAGAACACTTCAAAGCATAAAAATGATGTTGTATGAAAAATAAAAGATACAAATTATTAATGACACATTAAATAATCACTCATTGTCTGGGACATCCATAACATGTAGCAGATCTATCCCTTTACAAATGTAATGCATCATTTATCCACTCTAATACCAGACTGTTGGTGGATTTGAGATATCCATATAAATATTTTCACACACAAATGACTTTGATGATATATTCACAAACAAGAGTTGATTAAATACATTAAGGTTGCTACTAAAACTAGAAGAAATTTCAATAAAACCTGAGATAGGTAAAACTATTTAACTAAAACCTCTTAAATTGATGATATCAGATCATACTAACTAAAGTAAATAATGTAATTTTTCTAATAATGTGTTCCTATGTAGTTATAGAGTAATAATAGTATGGGATATCATAGAGTAATAAAACATAAATGTATGTTATACCTTGATAGTACATACCATAATTTTTATGTTTAAATTTAGACCTACATATGATTGATTTATTATATGCATGTTCGTTATTACTATGAATAATGTATTTGTAACAGTTGAGAATACTTTATGTATGTGTGCAAATAATCCTGAGAATTTAGCGTGTTTCATATAAATTTTGACATACTTATTATATCTAGTTTCTTGAATTCAAGCTTGCCTTTTCATTCAGTTACGACATGTTTACTATGATTGATTGTATAAAATTAGAAGTTATATCTTAGAATACTTGACTATGGTAATATGGGTTTCATACGATGTAGTATGTTAGAAAGTAATTGTGGTAGTGAAAATATTATTTAGATCTGTATTTATGTAGAAGATATAAATTATAGTCATTATTTCTATTATGGAATAGAGAATAATGTAAGATTCATTCATATGTTTGATGAGATTAATGTATGCTCTAGTTACTCTTATGATTTGTTATGTTACAAAATGTGTTTCTAGAAGGATAAAAATTAAATGAATCTTGTGGTTGAATTCTATTTGACTATTATGCATTATTTATATGTAGTAAGGTGTGAGATGGACTTCACTAACTGATATCACAATGACAGATGAAGACAATCTAATCAAGTTGTATGTATGAATTTGATTAATCCATAAATAATTACTATTTAATATTTGTAAAACTTTGGTACAAAATATGTTTAGTGAGATATTATCATTTCATGAGTATGATTTACATGTGTGTATGATATCATACAATATAATAGTTTTCTATGATACACTGCATGTTTAGTTTTAAAATCATATAGCACATGCATACTTATTTATCTCTCTGGATTCCCCTTATCATCACTATCTACTCATTTATAAAGAGAGGATGATTTCTTGATGGGATTAATGCATAGTATTATTGGTCTATGGTTGGTGTATAAAATTACTCAAATGATGCTCTCCCTCCCCACAATAGTACTACTTATCAAGACAACACTTGAGATTTCCATAGATAGTTGAGTTTAAGAACTATGCTCTGTAGAAGCCATGTATCTTTTATATACATTACATTGTACTTATAATTTAATATTATCATGAAAATTTGTAATTACTTATTATTGTATATTGATAGTGGTTGTTTTAGACATGTAACAAAAGTGGTTGAGTAATATAATTTATTTTTATATTTCCATTATGATGTGCTCTCATGATATTATAGATTAGTGATATATCATGTAATATGCTTATTGTTATTATTATAATTATAGTATTTATTATAGTATCTATAGAGTCTTATGGTGTAATCTATTTTTAGTGTATGTATTTAATTAAAAAATCATGTATTTCTATGTCTAATCTAGTAGGGTTGTTACATTTTCTATTAGAGATGTGGCTCAAACTCTAGGACCTAATGAGTCTATTAGCATTTTGACATCTTTTTGTTCACTAGTGTGAACCTAGTAACTAGAAGTATTGCAATGATATTTTTGAATTATGGTACATCAATATGGAACAATGTTACCTCATGATTAGAGTTTTGATGAATTCATGAAATAAGTGTGGTACACTAAGTTTGTACCTTAGAAGCATGTGTACATCCATTATAATTTCTATAGGGTTGGTTTAACAAGTATTTCAATGGATTTAGTTATAATTGAGGTTTGGTTAAGTGAGTGCATTGCTTATTTCATGATTTATGAACAAGAGTATCCTACCCTATTTATGATCATTTAGATTGACATCTAGAGAATGATTATAGACATGATTATTAATCAAGGTCCCTCTATCATTTATGTTTTATGGTGTGAATGATTAATAAATACAAGATGTTTATCACATATATATGTTGTGTGTGTGTGTGTGTGTGTGTGTGTGTGTGTGTGTGTGTGTGTGTGTGTGTGTGTGTGTGTGTGTGTGATTTAGGTTTTGTGTCTTATGTTTCTAATCCTCCAAATTTTTAAAAGACCATTTTTATTGATACCACCTAGTGCGGTGGGAATTTTCTTATAGTAGAGAATGGATGTCTTGGTTGAGAATTCCTATATGTTAGGATTTTATTAGGGATTGGCACCGTTAATTTATGTGGGTTAGGAATGGGTGTCATCTCTCTTAGTTAGATTAGAGGTAATTTGTTTTTATCTTATTTTCCTTTAGCATTAATATAATGCTATCAAGAGGATTCATATTTTCATAATGTTGTTTTCACCATATTCCTTAGAATTCATAGGATAAATGTCTTCTACTTCTTGTTGAGAAAGAAGTTGTAAGATAAGATGAATTGACACATCTTTGTGTTTAGTATTTTATTTCTCTTAATTATGGAAATAGATTGTGAAGCTATACTTATAGATTTGGTAAGTGGGTAGTGTTTTGATAACATTGAGTTATGGTGTTGCATTTTTACCCTATGAGGGTATGTAGGAGTTTTTGAGATGATAGTTATCTACATTCACTGGTGACTCTTTAGGGTCACTAATTTATCTAATTCTATGTACTTATAACATGTGGAGTGGAAAATCTAGAATTATTTATTAAATTGTATATTAATAACTATAAGTTGATTATAATTACTATGTTATTATTGACCCTTGATTAGATTGATTTTATTCACTTTTTGCATAAACCATATTGTCTTGAAGATTTATTTTTGTATCTTTTTTTAGAAGTGAATAGAGTATAGGATGCATGAAACATCTTGTTAATCTAAGCATTGAAATAACATTTGAATTTGTTGCATTCTAGGTGAACAAGTAGGAAGGTATATCTTGCTATGGTTGTAGGGATGATGTGATCCTTTGCCCTTGTATGTTATGTTAATTTTAATAATACTTCCTCTTAACTATGAATATAAAACTATAGGTTAAGTTTGAAAATATGATACTATCTAATGGAAACTTAATACATTATGAATTGATTGTATTATTTCTCTTATATGTATGTTGATACATTTAGCATTATTTTGCATATAATATTACTTTCAATGATTTTTTAATATAGAGTTATGTATCATTAAACATTGTGCATTTTTTTAGAGATCATTAGGTCATGGAGACTTGAGGGAAGAGTAGTGAATTTGATATGTGAGTACTAACTGATAGCAGTGGATCCTACTTAGTCTCACATTGACTTGGTAGTCACTGAGTTTAGATCCAATAGACAGACATGTCAAATTCAGGAATTGATTGATAGACTTCTCAAATTCAGTCATATGGCCATATGCATATATAATATAAGATGTTTATTATTTAATTTTGTATATATTAGAAATATAGTATTTATAGTTCTTGTTCATCATCATACTTATCAGGAGATCCATGGATTAATGGCAATATTGCCATGTTATACTTACTAGAAACTACACAGGGTAATGATAGCATTAAATTATGAACATCATTCTTACCAAGTTCCTTTATTATTTTTATCTAGAATGAGAAAAACACTATCTAAATTAGAGATATGTAGAGGGGTTGGAATATTTTTTGGAACTCTCTCTTATCATTTATTTTTGGATTTTATGATGATCTCATGAACTTTTGTTAGAAAGTAAAAATTTCGTTGAGATATGTGGGACCCTTAAAAGAAATAAGCATGGTCAATCCTATATTATATAAGCTTGTTTGACTATTCTAGACCTCAGGGTAGTCATGATAGAATCAATTAGGGTAAGTAATACTCACAAAACATGTTTTCATAAAATGAAATGTCATTGGGTAGGGTCTTATGAGACAAATACATTGAGAATAGTGAAATTTGAAGGAACTACAGTGAGTTATATAGGTGATATCATATTTATTTACTTAATTTCATATTTTATACCATGTTATTTCTTTTTTACATAATATTTTTTATTCAAAACCTATGTTTTAATAAGAGTCATTGGGGATGATGACTAGCTTTAGGAGGGAAGGATGTTACATCATAATTCCTCATCAAGCATATTTGTTAGATTATCTATGGATATCTATAGTTGACAGATACAAATTTAGCTATTTTTAGCTAAGTTGTGAGATATATGATAATATGGGGTAGTAATATATTGCTTAGGCTACATGATCATTCTACTATGAGTTATCTTTAAGTAAATATTTTCTTTATGATCATGTTGATTTGTAATTTTAGCTATATTTTATTATGAATATATATCATGACCATTATCGCTTAACTACATATTTTATTGTGAGGTTGATATAAGAAAAAATTAGCCTTCAGAGTGTGATAGAGAGAGACCATCATCTGAGAAGGTGGTGTAGATCAAGGTGTCAGAAGATGATAGAGAAACTAATCATGACC
The DNA here is from genome assembly GCA_037957365.1 of Torreya grandis. Classification (NCBI taxonomy): domain Eukaryota; kingdom Viridiplantae; phylum Streptophyta; class Pinopsida; order Cupressales; family Taxaceae; genus Torreya; species Torreya grandis. The sequence continues at coordinate 2,112,335 of JARHVA010002409.1, forward strand.
CTGTACACACCACTGATAGCTAGAACATGTTAGATGCATAATGAGTGGTTAGCATAATATGTTTTGATGTCATTTGTATTAAAAAATTATTTTACTAAAATACTTTAATGATTTTGTGAATTTTTTCTAATGTGTTTTGTGTAAGATCATTAATGCCATTAAGAAA